>JAPKLW010000874.1:0-36042 GCA_026898455.1 Plectranthus barbatus
ATCACAACACTTATTTCATAATAAATCATCCTATTAATTTGGGCCAAATCCATTCTCATGACAATAATCTGAGTATGTGACATCCATTTCTTCATCCATAGCTTTCACCCACAGATTAGCTTCCTTTCCAGAAATTGCTTCTTCAAAATTCTTTGGTTCTTCTCCTTCCAACTTCTCAGCAACATTCAAACTGAGAAATAACACATCAACATCACTAAATCGTTTAGGAGAATGTATCTCCCTCCTAACACGATCTCTGGCTAACCAATAGTCATTCAAAATTGTTTCTTGAGAGGAGCTCTCTTCTTGTCCAGATTCTTCAATGGGATCATTTTCTGAGGTTCCCTTGTCATCTTTAGTAGGCTCATAGCTGACTTTCTGAGGTTGATCTGCAACTTCAGTGGTTTCTTTTCCAACTTGAGAGTTACAGTGAATTTTATTTTCATTAAAAGTGACATCCCTACTTATGATGAGGTTTTAGCTTCCTTTTTTCTATACACCATAGTCTATAACCCTTTGTTCCTTCTGGATATCCAAGCATGACACACCGCACTGCCCTTGGCTCTAACTTGTCTTGTTTAACATGAGAAAATGATAAGCATCCAAAAGGCTTCAAATATGAGTAATCTGGTTGTTTCCTATACCACATATAGTCTGGAGTTTTAAAGCCAATTGCTGTAGATGGACTTTTATTTATTAAGTAGCTTGCTGTGGACAAGGCTTCTCCTCATAACCTTTTATTTAGACCAGAGCTCAGAAGTAAACATCTCACTCTCTCAAGGAGAGTGCGGTTCATTCTTTCAACAACTCCATTTTGTTGTGGATTATAGGGAGCTGTCCTATGTCTCTTGATCCCCTTCTCCTTGCAGAAAACTTCCAACTCTTCTGAAAGGATTTCTAGACCATTATCAGTTCTGAGGCACTTTATCTTCATTCCTTTCTCATTTTCAACTTGACAACCTCATTCCTTAAGTCTCTGGGTCATTTCATGCTTGCCTTTTAAAACTTTTACCCAAACCTTCCTCGAGAAATCGTCTATAATGGAGAGAAAATACCTTCCTCCTCCAATTGTTTCTATTTTAGATGGCCCCCATAAATCTGCATAAATATACTCCAAGGGTTGAGAGCTTCTGTAATAACTCGTATTGTATGGTAACTTCTTGCTCTTTGAGAGCATACATTCTTCACACTTCATTACCTCAGAAGTGTCTGATACTTGGATAACTCCTAGCCTTTTGAGTTCATCCAACCCTCTGCTGCTTAGATGTCCAAGCCTCAGGTGCCAGATTCTACTTTCTTCCATCTTCACTGAATCAATCTGACCCACTACTATTTTGGCAAACAATTAATAAATGTTGTGCATTCTTTTCCCCTTGAATGTCACCTTGTCTCTCTTGCTGACTATTATACAACCATCACATCCTTCAAATTTATATCCCTCTTAATCAAGTACCCCAAGAGATATAAGGTTTCTCTTCACTTCAGGAATATATCTAACCTCTGTTAGTAACTTTGGTTCTCCTCTGTGATTAAGAACCCTTACAGAACCTATACCTTTAACAGTACAAGTGTTGTTGTTTCCTAACACCACAGAGCCATTATTCACCATCCTTATGTCAGCAAACCATTCCAACTTATGACTCATATAGAAGGAACATCCAGAGTCTAATATCCATCTTTCATCTCCCTGTTCCTCTACAATGTTCAGAATCTCATCCACAATATCTTCTCCAGGCTTAATAGTGTTTGAACCATTACTGTATTGGTTCTTTTGTTTCAGGACTCCAAAATCCTTAATGAGATGGCCGGGCTTCTTACAATAATGACAAATTCTGGGATCTTGTCCTTGAAATGTAGTTCTTATCTCAGATTGGGGTTGCTGAGGTCTGCCTCTTCCATAGGAGTTAAATAATTAATTTCCTTTATTGTATGCAGAACTTGGTTTTTCAATGTATCCACTCTTATGGCTTGAATTGGATTTCTTGAAGCTGGTTTTACTTTGGTTCTTTTTTACCAACAACCCTACACCTGAACTCACTTGAGGCAAAGAGTGCAAATCAGACTGCTTCTCCATCTCCTTTTGTTTTACAGCTGATAACACTTCCTCTAGTGTTATAGAATCTGATCTCCCATAGATCATAGCATCTTTTAGGTTCACATATGATCTAGGAAGGGCATTGAGAAGGTGTATTGTTTTGTCTTCATCCTCTAGTGTTACACCTATGTTTTGAAGGTCATCAATGACCTTAATGAATTCATCTAATTGATCCAAGATGTTCTTCTCATCACTGAATTTGTAGGTGTAGAGCTTTTGCTTCATAAAGAGTCTGTTGGCCAAGGATTTAGCCATATATAGGCTCTCAAGCTTCTTCCAAACTGCTGATGGTGACGTTTCCTTAGAAACTTCCCTCAACACCTTATCAGCTAGGCTAAGAAAGATTGTGCTTCTTGCCTTATTCAACAACTTCTTTTTCTGTTCTTCAGTTTCCCCTTTAAAAGTTGTAGCCTCATCTCCCACAGCATCATCCAACCTTTGTTGGATCAAGATTGCAAGCATTTTCACTTTCCACAATCCAAAATCGTTTTTGCCACTAAACTTCTCTAAATCAAATCGAGTAGTAGCCATTATTACAGAAAACAACAAGATCCCCTTTCCCTTACTCAATAACCCTCAAACAATTCACAGAAAAAACTTCAACAGCAAGCATATGCACCAAAGCAGAAGGTTGTTTAGAAGAATTACCTGCTTTAGTCACCCAGAAAAGGATAAATCGAATGCAGTTTTCAGAAGCAAGCCTTGGTGTCCTTCAAGTTCGTAATAGCTCCAAGATTCCCACAGACGGCGCCACTTGTTATGTAACAGACGAGCTTGAATCACATAAAACAAAACATACGCAAATTCCCATAAAACAGGAACACCAAATTTAACGTGGTTCAATCAATTGATCTACATCCATGGAGGGTGACACCCAAGACTTTTATTAGATGGTGATTTCAGAAGTAATACAAAACTCAAGAAGGAAAAATCCCTCTCTCTAACTCTCTGTAATTTTTTTTTTCAGACGTGCGAAGAAGATAATGAACAGTGACTCTCACAATTTTAATAACCAACCCCAATGGCTCTATCCAGTCAGCTAATCCGAGCCTTACAAGTATCTCACTCTGGATGTCTTACTATTTACTAATAAAAACGTAAATAGAAGAGCACGACTTTATCACTTTTTAACAGTCGAGCTCAACACTTGGCTGAATTTCCAACCAACTCTGAACATGAGAAGTCAAACACCAACACAACTAAAGATTTATGTCATTTAGTTTTCTTTTTACAGCTAATCTTTGAACGATTAAGTTTGTGGGGTTATACAAGTGGATCTCTAATTTTTTTTTTATATTTTATATAATAGTAAGGAATATAAGGATAAAATAGTAATATTAGTTTATAATTTTTTTATATTTAAATATAGTGGCTATACTGAATAAAAACGTGGCTATGTTTAGAATTACCCTTATGTTTTATTCCATGTTAATTTATAATTATTTTCTTATTTATTTATTTTTATAATACAATTCGAAAATGTTATAATAATTATTATTATATAATTATAATATTATATGTTATTATAATTATATATATATATAATTTTAATATATTAGAATAATAATATTATTAAATTAATCATTTATTTTGTATCTTACATTTATATTTATAAAATAAATAAGAAAATTAGATTATTTATTTATTTTTAATGATTTTTTTATTTAATTAATTATTTATATAATAAACCTATAATTAAACTTAAAAAATAAGCAGAATTGAAAGTAATTCCCAAACTCATCTCATATATCAAACTTGAGAATTGATAATGATTCCAAAAAAAAAAAACATAACTCATTTTTTATATTATCAAACATATACTTATAGTGATTCCTGACAGTTAAACCAAATGTCCTCTTAGTATGATGCCACTGCTATATTAAAGATTATACGGTATTATAAACCAAGAGCTTTGTCCTTCTGCTTAAATAAGTATGGTATTGAGATATAATAAATTTATGTTGGACGATATTTAAATTAATATATTTTATTTTATTTTTTTTAAAAAAATGGTGTGAAGTAAAGCATATACCTTGTGGAATTATATTCGCAATTCTTCTTTTTCAGTTTGTTAAAACGCGGCGTTTGGATAAGTTCCTCTATAAATTGGTCCTATACTCCAGAGTGGCTTTTCAGTCACAAACCACCGCAATTAGGGTTTTCTTCGCAAACTCTCTTTTCGGTTTCCATGGATCTCACCAAGAAACGCAAGGCAGACGACAACGGCAGGCCGTATCCCTTGACGGCTGAAATCGGCAACCCTATGGCTTTCGTGCCGCCGTCGTCGATGGGCATCCTTTCCCCCGAAGACGCCGAGAAGATCCTCGAGCCCTTCACCAAGGACCAGCTCCTCCCCATTTTACGCGCCGCCATACTCCACCACCCTGATGTCTTGGAGGCTGTGCGCGCCGTAGCCGACGCCGACCCCGTCCAGCGTAAACTCTTCGTCCGTGGTCTTGGTTGGGAGACCACCACGGAGAAGTTGCGTCAAGTGTTCTCCCATTATGGGGAACTGGATGAAGCGAATTCCATCGTCATCACAGATAAGAATTCTGGGAAATCGAAGGGTTACGGGTTTGTGACGTTTAAGCACATCGATGCTGCGATATTAGCATTAAAAGAACCTAATAAGAAGATTGATGGGCGGATTACGGTGACCCAGCTTGCTGCCGCTGGAAACTCGGGAAGTTCTCATTCTTCTGATGTAGCGCTGAGAAAGATTTATGTTGGTAATATTCCATTTGAGATTTCCTCCGAGAGGTTGTTGGCTCACTTTTCCATGTACGGTGAGATTGAGGAAGGACCGCTAGGGTTTGACAAGCAAACCGGAAAGGTTAAAGGTTTTGCGTTTTTTGTTTACAAGACAGAGGAGGGTGCGAAGGCATCGTTGGTTGACCCCATGAAAACTATTGACGGTCATCAGGTGGTGTGTAAGTTGGCTACTGATAACAAGAAACAGAAGACAAATGTTGGACCGCCCACTGGAATGGTTCCTGGTATGCCGAATTCTGGACCTATGGGTATGCCGCCCCGGAATTATGGAATGGGAGGTTATATGGGATATGGTCCAGGACCAAATATGCCTCAACCTCCACAGCAGACTGGAATGGTGCATCAGAATGTTGGATACAATTCTGTGATTGGTGGACCCGGAGGCCAAGGTTATGGTGGTGGATATGGAGGTGGTGGATCGGTGTATGATGGTGTTACTGGGGCTGGAGCTGGAACGGGGGAATATGGTGGAGGAATGGGAAGTGCTGGGGGCTATAGAATGCCCCCGAGTAGCTTGGGGATGCAAAGCTCTGGGGGATATCCTGATAGCGGGAACTATGGTCTTCAGGCACCGTATCCAAACCAACCAAACCATCCTGCTGCTCCAGGGCCCAGACTTCCCGCTTACCAGGGTATGCCGCCTTACTGAGGTAATTTTCTATCTACAACTTATTCATCAATTTTACTGCTGTCATACTTGCATCATGCTTCCATGGTAGATGAATCTGTTAGTGCAAATCTTGCCTAAATTTTGATAGGGAATTCTTAATCCAATTGACTGTCGCCTGAAGTGCCTATCTTGGTTGCGTAAATTTATATGTCTAGTAATAACTCAGACATTGATAGGACACTGCAGTCTTAGGATACGGTATTGTGTGCTTCCTGATTTTTAAAGATATGGTCCTACTTGTCTTTAGTTCAGTTGCTGACTTGGGATCATGCTTACTTCAAATTATAAACCCTATGGAAGTAATGGTTGCAAATTATTTCCTGCTATCTTCATCAGTTTAATAGTTTTGTGGCTATGCCTGTAATTCATATTATTGTTCTCATCGAGTTGAGTTTGTGTGTGCCACATTTTGTATCTTTAACATTCTGCATTGTAGTTTTCCGTGAGTTTCAATTTAATGATGGATTGAGTTTTACATGTTTATGTCCAGGTATTTTGACAGCTTTTTGGGCGCAAATGTTTTAATGGTTGTGGTGATTTTGTGATTCCCGACTATGAAATATTTGGTTGATAAATGCACTGTTGTAGATCTTTGGATGCTCAACCTGCTTGTGGATTTATGAGCTATATTTGTGCTAGAGTGGGCTCAAAGTTGATTCTTGAGACTTGGTGCATTATGTGATAAGTGGCTCTGAAGTGCTCTAAATTGGGTTTGCTTAATGCTGAATTTCAGTTTATCCCTTTGCCTTTATGTTTCTAGTCCACTGTAAAATGTTGCTTCCTTCACTTCTCAGTTAGATGTTGCTTACTATTTTATGTTCTTGTTTTGAATATTTCTTACCATAAGAGGTGGCTTATGTGGAAGCTTTTTCCCACCTTTCCTGTTGCAGATTACAGTTTGAGATGGCATCTATTTTTCTCGGATGATATATAATCATTGTTTTCAGTTTGTGAGCCCTAGTCCATTGTTTATGTTTCTGTTGGCTTTTATTTTCCCGATGCATTATTCTTATCTTCTACTGAGAAAATTTTAGTTTTTTTGGATTTCCTAAAGCTGTCACCCAGAATGTAAATTTTCTTTAAAAAATCTTTCTGAAATGATTTCCGTTAAATTTTTTTTGAGATTCTTATGATCACAATAAAAATCTTCTGAAACAAATAAAGATATATTGTATGCCCTGAATCACGACGTCCTTATCATATCTAGATAAAATTGAATGATGCCTGTATTCCCTACTTCTTTCAGATGGACATTAATCATTTGTTACTCGATTATAAAAATATGATAATCTTTCAATCTGTCAACAATGGACTGAGCTTGTTCTTTACCAAGCCACCTTAGGACAGCATTAATTATCCTTGTGTCAGGATATGTATTGCAGTGTGTGGATTGGCACTTGTACAAGTTTGCAACTTTGTTTATGTGCTGAGCCAGGCATATTTGACCCATCTCTGTTCTTGGATGATACTTTTGTTTTTTTTGTTCTTTTATTTTATTAAGTTGGATTATGCAAGTCACTGGAAATAAGTTGTGTAATAAGAATCTGGATAGAATAAATGAATATAGATTTTATACTTGTCCGGGTGCAACTCGTTTTGAATTTGCCACTGAATGAGATCTTTAATCAATTTGTTATTCTGAAAAGTGATGCTTAGTATGAATGAATGGATCATTCTTATTGAAAGTTCTGTGTAAAAGAAGTTTCGTATGTTCTATATCATGGAGGAAAAAGTGTATGGTACCATGGTTTAAAATAACTATTGAGGCTTAGGCCTTGAGACTTGCTTCAAGGTGAGGCTCTATTCTTTGAGGCTTATGCCTTGGCTCTGTGAGGCTTGAGCTTCAGATTTTGCAGCTTTTCTGGTCATACTGTGGTCGTGAGTTGGATTCTTGGATTTTTTTTAGACCAATGTAGCAAGTTATCAGAATCCCAGATTTCGAATAGAACTTGCTCAACTTTCTCTGTGCAATGATCCCATCTTCAACACCCCTCCTATCTCTTGTCTTCCTCGTTTCATGGCGCCTCACCTTTTTCTCTCTAGCTCTCTCCGGCCCTTAGTTTGAAGAATTGCGCTCAGCGCTTTAGAAAAGAACCATTGCTTAGTTCCTATTAAAGCTTCTGTACACCCAAAGTGACCTGAAGCGTGAAGCGCACACTCAACGAATTTCTTGCCCTTTTTTTATAAAAATAAATCTAAATTATATTTTATTTTAAGTTATTTATCTAAACCTAAACTAAATGTTGAGATGATTTGTATGGATGATGGAGAAGATGAATGAGTTTTAGATGTTGATTGTTGAATGATTAATTTGTTGAATCTTTATTTCTGTGATGACATGTTCTACTAGTATGGTTGGATTTTTAGATCAAGTTGGATTTTGACGATGTTGAGATGATTCGTATGGTTTTTTAACTTAAATATTTTTAGTTGGATGTTTGAATTTTGCTATAATTGTATGTTTTTTTTTTTTGTATATTTTTCATTTTGATGATTAATTTTGTTAAATCTTTATTTGTTCTTTTTTTTGTATATTTTTCATTTTGATGACTAATTTTTTTTGAATCTTTATTTCTGTGATGACAAATTCTACTAGTATGGTTGGATTTTTAGATATGTTTGAATTTTGCTGTAATTGTATGTTTTATTTGTACTTTTTGTATATTTTTCATTTTGAAATTGTTTGTTATGACCGCTTCACCGGAAGCACTTGCTTCGCTTTATTGCTTCAGTTTTTGTGGCCTTGTTGCTTCGCTTGGCTATTTAAAACTAATCTCTGCCTTTATTTTAAGAACTTATTTGAAGGTTAAGTTGGTCGGGACTTCAAGATAGTTTTTCGACAAGAGTAAAATTAAGTTTGTTATTTGTTTTATGAGTTTATGACGTAGGAGTTAGGTGGTTTATTAATGATGGGAGTCTTATGCCTCTAGGCTAAATTCTGTATTTTAAACCTTGTTTTGTATAAATGGGTACCTTTTTTTTTTTTTTGTGTATGATGGATTTTGGCCCAGTGAACTTCACATTAGTTGCAATTTTTTGTAGGGATTGATTTGTTAGAATCTTGTTTAGTTCCTTTTGTTGTAGCTTTTTCCTGGTGGCACTAAACATGCTAAAGTATGTTTTCCTCCTTGATAGATCATGGTATTAAGCTTACATGTGGTTGTCTGTTTATTTTATTTCTTTGTTGTGATATTAGGTGCTTGGTTATACACTCTAGAGAGAGAAGTATCGTTGTTATTGTTGGTTAGTTAGCTTGTTGGTATTTATGTGTTATATATTGAACTATCAGATATATTATTCTATGAAATATGTACAATCCAGGTTCGAATAGGAGGTTGCTTGATTAGTTATGTGAGTTAATCGAGCATGTTATGTTTCATGATCATGTGGTGCAAGATATCACGGCCTCCTTATTAATCTATTAACAGTAGAACTAGAATGAATATACCTACCATTGACATACGGTCAAATCTTCCCTGTTAAATATATGTAGGTGTAAATGATGTTTAATCCTTCCTGCATTCTGTGTGACATCTTTGGTTTTGTTACATTAGCTAAGCTTGCATTGTTTTATATGTCAAGTCTTCCTAACTAAAGAAACTATGAAGTTGAGAGGGGGAAAATGAAATTTAGTACTCCCTCCGTCCCATTAGATTAGTCCAATTTGGTTTCGGCACAGAAACCAATGTTTGTGAGTGTAGTGGAATTAATATTTTATTGATGTGAGGAGATTTTATTCCATTTTAGGAAAGTGGACTAATCTGGTGGGACAGATGAAAATGAAAATATGGACTAATCTGGCGGGATTGAGGGAGTAATAGGTTTGAAATTCTTGAGTTGGGAGTGTAGTATTAGATTGAGAGAGTAGCAAGGTGATGTTTTTGGGAGGCTGTGCCAGTCAAATTTCATCTCATTTGTACTTGATATTTTATTATGATCATCCACTGTAATAAACTTCACAAACAGATAGTATTTATTTATTTGGCAGAAGCTCGATTTATTTTTCTTGTGACGAACAGACATTTCATATTTCGTTATTTATTCAAATTACCGCTTGGCAAAACAAAATGGAAAATACGAGAATGATTCAATTTTTACATACGAACTACTTCAGTAACAGAATCCCAAGCAAAAGATTGAGGCCATAATAATTTTATGCTGAGTGACCAAGAAAAAAAGGATTGGAAAGGTAGCATCACGCATAGGGCTGTAAATGAGTCAAACTGTTCGTGAACTATTCGGATCTCGACTCGATAAAAGTTCGTTCGAATTTGTTTTGAGAAGCTCGTTTATTAAACGAATCAATTTTCTAATAATGATAAGATTTAGAATTTGAGCATGAATATGATATTAATTTAAATAATTTTTTCTTTCAAAATAATAATGGATATTTTAAATATATTCCATATTTAGAAAATTTGTTTAGGCTCGATTAAAGCTCGATAAAGTTTGTGAACTTCAAAATGTTCGACAAAAAAGCTCGAAGCTCGATTCGATACTAAACGAGTCGAACTTGAGCACGGCACTACTCGGTTCGACTGGGTTCGATTACACCCAATCACGCACAGTACTGAACATTCACTAAAAGAAGAGTACATATATAAGAATCACAAATCTGAGACGTCCAAGGAAAGAAGAGATGAGAAAAAAACCAAGAAAATATTGAAGAGAGTAACAAAAACTTTAGATAAGATGGAGTCACGAGTGATGAAAAACAAAAAACTGAGAAATGTGGATCATGCTCGTTTGCCACTGTTGGGGTTGGTTTTAGTGCAGAGTTCCCATCGGCCCTTGGCACGGCGGCGCCTAATGACAGCTCTTCCACTGGTGGTGCTCATCCGCTTCCGGAAACCATGCGTCCTTGCAAGTGATTTTCTTGACCTGTTCCTCTTGGTTTGGCATAGCCTAAACCTTGATGCCCTCACTATCAGCCCACGCCTCCTCTCACCTGCCTTCCCATTCCCATTCCCGATGCTGCTGCCAAATCCCCAACACCACCCTTCAATCAACATCAAACAAATCAAAATGCAATCAACATGCTTTCTTCAAGTCGCACAAAATCATGTGTTAGTTTCATATTCTCAAGTTTCAAGACTACATGTATTCAACAGGAGACAGAATCCCTAATTCCTACTTTAACAACCATTTCATGTATTTACAAATCGCATCCAAGCCCATGGCCATGATAATGAAACTATAAATCAATCTTGGAGCAATACTCGCTATATCAAGAAACCCTTCATAACATTGCCAACATTCAACAGAAATAAATAAATAAATAAAGGCGCAATCCACAACCCATAAATCAAGGTGAAAATCAAAATCCAAACCTGAGAAGGAAGAAGCGGAAGAGATAGAGAGAGAGGAGGGAGTGAAGGTAGAATGGAGAGCCCCAGAATAAACCTGTGCCTTAGGTTTTGCCCTCAGCGAAAAGGAAATTGAAGTTCTCGAACCAGTTAGAAGCGAAAGTGAAGCTGAAGGAGCTCTGTAACATAGTGTTGTTCCCATTGAAATGCAGCACGCCATTTTTCTTGATTTCTCTCTCTCTCTGCCGCCTCCTTCTATCCAGTTATCTTCAAGTTTCTGCTGCCTTATCTTTAATTTCACATAACCAAACGTTGCTAAATTTCAGTGGGCTGAAATTTAAAATCAAAAAAAGGAAAAAAGAACATCTAATTTTGCAAGACTCCATGTTAATGGGCCGCTTAATTTTAACTTATTGGGCTTCTTCGCCTATGTTTATTAGACCCTGAAGGACATGTGGAAATTGGCACAGTTTATTTAAGGCTAAATAGATGAATATAAATAAATAATCTAAATTATGCGTTTTTAAAATATTAAATACGAACTATTATTTTCTCAATTAAATAATCAAACTATCAAAAACTATACAAAATCTATGATAGTGTTTTTTTTTTCCGACGACCAAAAACGTACTGTACTTGTCCCAAATCCACATCATTTATCAGTTCATAAGGGTTATATATAGCACAGAGCATGAGCTTTTCGTTACCAAAAAGACTTTGTTCCTATGAATATTTAATTGAAAAAAATTAAAGGTTTGTATGAAGTTTTGAAAAAAAATAAGTATAGTTTGGATTTATTTGTATATTTGGCATTTATTTAATTTGTTTTTGAGAGTAAAATTTCGAGAAGACTGTATATTTTAGTTTATCCCTAAAATAGAGAATGGAGTCATAAAGAATATTGTATTGGTAGTTGAAGTATTCATTTTAGTAAAGAGAGGTGAATAGGAAAGGTATGATGCAGATTTGAGTAAATGGAAAATAATTTGGAAAATGGGAAAACAAAAATTTCTAGAAATGCATGCCATGATTGATGATGAATCCACCACATACCTAATCTAATCTAATCATGCAGAAAATGATATGTATTATCAAACAAAATATAAACTCCACTAGTCCTATGGGGCACACATTTTGCAATAACCAATTATGAATGTGACTTATTTTAATTTGATTCTCAAACTTGCTTGGCTTACTCCAAATTTGGCCCACCACTGAGTAAGTTATTGCCCATTGCAATGTTTTTGATGCCTTAACTACTTTTCTTTCATTTCATTTGCCCACTAATAATATACATATATGGGTGATTGGTCAAGTCTTAACCTAAGTAGGTTGAGTCCAAATTCATCAAAACCGAATACATTATTAGTTAGGGGTGTATTCGAAACGAATCGAACTCAATAACGTCTTGCTCAAATTGATTCGTTTAGTATTGAGTCGTGCTTCAAACTTTTTTTATTAAATACTTTGAAGTTCACGAGTTAATCGAGTCTAGGCAAACTTTTAAAATTTAGAATACATTTAAAATATTTATTAATATTTTTTAAAGAAAAGGTTATTTATTCCAAATTTAATTATTAAATTTATACTTAAATTTAGTTTTTCTCATTATTAGAAATATTTATCATTTTTATTATTCTAAAATTATGAAAATATTATTTTAAAAAAATTAATTACTTCTATATTTTTTATTAAGTTTCGCTCACGAGGTCGCGAGTCGAATACTATAAAGTTTGGTTCGTTCAATAAACAAGCTCCACTAAGTAATCTTTTATCAAACCAAAATTCGAGTAAATTAAGGAAAGTTTACTTAATTTACACCCCTATTATTGATGCTGATACAAACTTTCATGCAACCCTGAAGAGTTTCTTTGTTTTTTTCTTTTGTTTCTTTAAACTTAATTGTTTATAAAGTTTATGTTCAGTTTCTATGGTTTGCTTTAACTTCTAGAGTTTTTTCATTTTTAAACTATACTTTGAGAAAAGTATTTATGGGAAATTTGAAGTTCAAAATGTTTTATATGGAAAAATTCAAAATATCTTTATATGAGATGATTATTTATAAAAAGATTATCCTCCTAAAAGGGGATTATCTATCAATCCAGTTGATAAGATTTGACTTAACATAGAGTGGAATTCCAGTTCCGAAACGGAACAAAATTATATTAAGGCGAGGCCCCTAATACATTAATTACTAGTACATCATATATATCTTCTATTCCCTCCGTCCTTAATTATTAGTCCCGTTTTAAAATGACACGATAATTAATATTTATAAAAGTAATAAAATTAATATTTTATTAATGAGTATGAAAATGTTTGTCAAATTATAAAATATACTAAAAAAATAGAACAGACTAAAATGGTAAGTGAGATTAATTAAATTAGGACAAATGAAAGTATTTTATTTCTTGTACAGTTTTAGATTTGCTTTTGCACGTAATTATAAGTGCCTTTATTTAGATTATAAATGCACACTATTAATTATTTTCTGCAAACTTTTAGTTTTAGATTAAAATTTTATAGTTTGTGAAGAGAGCAGATCAGACTTGACGGCGGCTATGTATTTAAGGACAGTCATTAATACTTAATGTCATAACTACAGACAGCTGCGCAAATTAAATTCCCAATTTTCTTACATGGGCTTTTATTTAATTAGGCAAACTACATTTTCAATTTTTATTTTATTTTTCCTGATCATTTACTTCTTTAAATACTTTTTTTTTTTTTTCGATACATTTATAGTATTTCTTGATTATCAAATATCAATCATTAATTTGAGCATTGGAGTTTCGGACGATCACTAATTCACCACCCTCCTTTCAGTGATTCTCGAGTTTGAACATATATGCTATTTTTAAGTTTTTAAATGGTGATCATATTTACATATGTAATGATTTTTCATTACTCGAACCTATGATCAATTGATTAAAAAAAAAAATTAACCACTATATTTTAAGATTGAGGTAATGAAAATGTAATAATTAAGAAATATATGGACCCTGACCCTGAGTGGTTGTGATGAAAGATTTGGAAAAGTGGGCGACTTCATTTCTTTGATCTCATATCACCAACTTGACCCTTTTTTTTTTTTTCTTTCTTTTCTTTGTTGGAGAGTTGCCCCCCAAATCTCCCACTCTACCCTAAATTTCTATATGCAATCATTGTTTCTCGCACTATCGTAATTAGTCTTTGATTGATTGATTCCAAGATCTAGGAATTATGAATTTTGTAGTAAGATTTGCTATATTTCTTTTAACAAATGAGATCACTTATAAATCATAATATAATTGCTCGAATAAATACTAAAAAAATAGATTATTAATGAAGTATGTATAACCACTCCTAACTAATAGTTGTTAAATTAAATTGAAGTATGCGAAACTAGAATCAAAGAAAATAGCCGCTGTGTTACATTTTACATGCGAGCTTATCCCAATCCTAATTAATAAATCACAAAGCCAAGTATTGATTGCTACGTATTGCATAGGAAATAAGTTTAAAATTAATTTATTAATAAAAATATATATGCAGCTACAAATTAGTTCCAATTAAATAAACTCTATTGCTTCGATAAATACAGAAAATCCCGTTACATGCGCGCCCATCAAAATACAAAAAAATAAATATATATATTTTTTATAATTAAAAAAAAAAAAAAGGAAAGAAAAGAAAGCTATTAACTTTGTTTGTAGATGATAACTGATAAGCTTCCACCAAAAATCTTGAAGAGTCTGTGTATATTGAAGAAACGACAGATATGCAGCCCACACTACACTTTTTACTACAACTCATGTCGCTCGCTCCTATACTCCTCGGCGTTACGCTAAATGGATATGGACCATGTGCCTCCCCGACCCCTCTCTCTCTCCCTCTCTCTCTCTCTCTATATATATATATATATATATGCATATGTGTTACTATATGTCATAGACAAGAAGCAAACACATCATTTGTTTTAGGAGGCTCCTTTTCTTCCACACTACATGGCCTCCTTTAACTACCAATCTATGTATCTAGTGTTTGCCGTTTTGCTATTTCCACTGCTACACGCTGACAACTCCACTAGGAGAGAATTGTTCACTTCCTGCAATCTGTTCCAAGGAAAATGGGTGTTGGATCCTTCATATCCTTTCTACGACTCCTCCTCCTGCTCCTTCATCGACCCCGAGTTCGACTGCCTCAAATACGGCCGACCCGACAAGCAGTACCTCAAGTTTTCTTGGAAACCGGACGCCTGCGACTTGCCCCGGTTCATATACAATATTAATGCATAGTTCTTGCCCCTGTGGCTTTCTTTGAATCTCTTGCTTTTCAGGTTTGATGGGGTGGATTTCTTGAAGAGATGGAGTGGGAAGAAGATCATGTTTGTGGGCGACTCACTGAGTCTGAATCAGTGGCAGTCACTCGCCTGTATGCTTCATGCTTCTTCTCCAAATTCTAACCCCATCATCAAAAGACACGACCCGCTTTCTTCTATAACATTCCAGGTCTCCTCTCTAATATTTCTGTCTCTAATCATTTCTTTCTTTTCTTTGTTCTGTTCTTCACCTCTAAAGATTACATTTTTAAATACTATCTGCGTTTTTTTTGCTTATCGTGTGATAAGCATCTTTGTTAAGTGATGCTTTGCTCATAATTTTTAATCAATACTCTAATATCATCTGCTATTTCGGGATCATCATTAGGCACTACAATAATCAAAGAGAAGCATCATTACTGGAAACTGATTTCTTTTCTGCAATTAAAATAGGATTTAGAATATGATGCTTGTTCAAAGTTGCATTATAATAACAAGAACAAGCATATGTATGATGTGTGAATCTTGAAAATTATCAACTAAAAAAATGAAATAAGTGGAGGAAATAAATGAGTGTCCGTTGTCAAGAGGGCCACAGTGGCCTAATCTCCAGCGCAGTGCTCTCGGCTGCCAGCCTAAGCCTACAAACACTATTTAATAAACAGAGCATTCAATCTCAGGATTATGGAGTTACTATCCTGCTATATCGATCGACATACTTGGTCGATATAACGAGAGAACAGATTGGGAGAGTGTTGAAGCTGGACTCTATTCAGCAAGGGGATGCGTGGAAAGGAATGGACATGCTAGTGTTCAATTCATGGCATTGGTGGACTCACAAAGGGAAATCTCAACCGTATGAACTCACTTTCTCTTCTATGAATGGCCTGGCCTTG
This sequence comes from Plectranthus barbatus, assembly GCA_026898455.1. Taxonomy (NCBI): domain Eukaryota; kingdom Viridiplantae; phylum Streptophyta; class Magnoliopsida; order Lamiales; family Lamiaceae; genus Plectranthus; species Plectranthus barbatus. The sequence continues at coordinate 16,040 of JAPKLW010000874.1, forward strand.
TCTGAAAAACATGACTGCTTCTGCTGCTCTTTGCAGATGGGACTACGTACAAGATGGCTCCACCATATCCAAGGACATGGACCGACTCGTCGCTTTCTACAAAGGCTTGACAACATGGAGTCGCTGGGTTGACTTCAATGTCGATCCTGCCAAAACTAAGGTGTTCTTCCAAGGGATATCTCCCACTCACTACCAGTAAGTTACTCAATGATGATGATGATGATGATATGCAAACCCAAGTTATTGTTAAAACCTGTGATTTCAATGGCAGAGGTAAGGAGTGGAGTGCAGGATCAAAGAACTGCAATGGGGAGCAAGAGCCATTGGCGGGGTCGACATATCCGGGAGGGACGCCACCAGAAGTGGAGGTTGTTAGAAGAGTGTTAGGCAGAATGCAGAAGCCGGTGTATTTGCTGGATATTACGTTTCTATCACAGCTGAGGAAAGATGCTCATCCTTCGTCTTACAGTGGGGATCATTCCGGGGTGGATTGCAGCCATTGGTGCCTACCTGGATTGCCGGATACATGGAACCAGCTGCTGTATGCAGCTCTTGTTATGTGAAATGCAACAGATTTGGGGTTTTAATACTTGTCTGTATCTATTTCTCTGTTATAGGGGGGTGACTAAGAAGTAACACGTAAGAACCAACCATAACCGATTGTGATTAGTCTGATTGGAGAAATAAGGAGGGTGAAGATTCAAGTGTAAAATATTCACTCAATGATGCATGAAGAAAGTGTTAAATATTCATTTATAGTAATATTCATGCATGTCATGAAATTTCTTCCTTTTATACTGGGACAAATATTATATATATATATATAGGGGTGCATTCTAGGTTGAACTCATCTTCCTGAATGAACTATGAACTTTCATTGTTGTGTGTGTAATTGATCATTATTGTATGTATAATATCTCATTACAGTATCATATACATTACAATGATCAATTACACACACAACAATGAAGTATCATAATAAAGTACTATAATGAACTATGATATAAACTACAATGATCAATTAAACACACAACAATGAAAAGTTCATAGTTCATTCACAGCATTTAGTTCGGATTTGAACACAACTCTGGGGGTGCATTCTAGGTTGAACTCATCTTCCTGAATAAACTATGAAAAGACAAGGAATGCATAGCAAAAGCAATAATACTAATACATCAATAATGATTTCATCTTCAACCTTACAAAAACTCACTCCACGACTAAAGCAAATCTTGTTTCAAATCTCCAAACCTTTAACTAGGCACAAAATCAAGGCTGCCTCCAATCATATTCACATTCTTCGCCTATCATTTTAATTCTATTTTACAACCAACAAAAAGAACTCAAAAAAAAAAAAAAAAAAGCGAGTAGAATTTGGGTGCAGCTGAGTTTGCTACACGTAAACAGCAGACCTGGAAACAGGCCTCTGTTGCTGCTGCTGGTATTGAGCGTTGCACAGCCGAGCTTTATCTCTCAGCTCCTCAAATGCTTTCATCGTTTCCACATCAAACCCACCCGCAAACTAACAACCCAACAAAACATCAAAAATCAAAATCAAAATCAAGATCAAGATCAAGATTTTAAGTTCTGAAAAGAAACAAGAAGTACTCACCTGATGAACTCGGAAAGCAAACTTGACACCTTGAACTATAAGCTCCTCTTCTTCCGGTCCGCCGCCCACCATTTCAAGCTCCGCAGATACTCTCTTCATGTACTTCACTGCTAATTTCACCGACGCCAGCTTCAACTGCACCCCCAATCATCACAAAGGTAACACAAGAAAGTAAGTGACTTGATAATCCATGTCGGTTATTAGTTTATTAAAAGATTCCAGCATTAGAACCTTCATTAAACAATACGATCATACATTGTCGTGTAGCAAAATGAAAAAATAGACCAAGTTGCAGAGAAATACAGGATTAGGTAGAGGTCAACTAAAAGAATATAAAATAGTCCAAACAAAAGAGACAAGCTTTGGCAGCTTAGATATCTGAGACCCATGCACATGCTCAGCAGTAGTTGGCTACAACAAGATGAGGCAAAATGCTTTAGCTCTTTTGCCATCTACCAAATTTTATATTTTCTATAGTATGGTATACTTCCCAATAAGTTGATGGACCACGAAGTCAACTTCCTGTACTAAATTACTGTGTAATAAATTTCTCATAAAACTACATTCCTTTCATAGTTTTCTTTGGTATCCAAGTTCATCATGTGCAATACTTGAAGTGACATCAAACTCCTTCCTATATTACCACAACAGATGGACTTGGTCCATGCCAGCAAATCGAAGAGACAAATACGGATCAACAAACTTAAGGTTGTGGGTCGGTTTTCTAGAAAAATCAGGGCGATAATATCTCTCTGAGTCCATATAATTGAGGGGAGTTGGCGAAATGCTACAGTAACTATGTCCCTTACCAACTCCTACATTATTTATGAAGATGAGAAATCTTCTTCACTGTAACAGATATTTAAAATAAATCTATATGTCCCATATAAATCAAGTCGACATTATGTTAGCTGAATCCTTACAATTCTTTTAGTTATAAACACCAACAGAGTCATTCATTCAATCGAAACAAATATCATACCAGACTCACGTAGCCCGTATCCAGCATCCAGTTCAAAGGAATGTGGAAACCTTTGTATCTCTCCGTGGCTGACTCTCTCATTCTCGACAAATTATATACACCATGCTCCAATCTGCACCAAAGAATGTGGCGCGTTACAGTTCATTGCAACCTAGAAAACAAGACACACAATTTAGGTGAAATTCATACTTCTCGAACAAAGACTGTATTTTCTTGAGAGCATAACCGCAGGGTTGCCTTGGATCATCGCGAAACGATGACACTTCAGATTCCAGCTTCTTCAGATCACAGTAGCCGAATGCAGCTTCCCTTAATGCATCAGCTTTCTTTTCAGGCCAATCGAAGTGTTTCAATACTGCTCTCTCATCCACCTTAAGTGGTAATCAAAAGCACGATTAGAAAATCATGACTAGAAACGACAATAAAAAGTGTTAGGAGAAAACAAGGGGTACCAGGTAAGATAGTTCATCATCAAGCCATTTGACGAAGGACACTACATCCTCAATGTCTGTGAATGCAGCTGCCTCAACTTCTTTAATCAAGAATCTAATGAAATCCCCTTGAGTCTCTATATCAGTCTTAATCTGAAGTTGAGCACTAAAAATCAGTAATGACAAACACATAAACCTGGGAAACACAAACAAACACACATTTTTGTCCTAAAATTAACCAAATAAGAGTGTGAAATAACAATTGATTTAGCCAAGCAACAATCAAAGAGAGGATGAACTGTCATAAAAGCCCACGTGGTTTGTTACTTTCAGCAATTCCAATTTCGATCTCGAATCAAAACCCTGTCTTATGTAATAAGAAGGCTGGCAAAATTCCAAGATTAAGCGCCCCATAAAAGACACCACGACCGGTCAATCTCAGTGACAGGGTGGCATAAAGGCAATGGCAATCGCAGTAAATAATCACGCACGCCCTGGCCAAAAGCGTAAACAAGAAAACTCACGGCTAGTAAGTGCGCAGAACGATTCTCGATTTCGCCTATCATATCCTTCGCCGTTGCACCCGCCACCTGCTGATCGCCACCGCTGCCTCCACCGGGATCCTTTCTGCCTGTCGAGTCCCTCCGCATCAGAGAGTGGTAGAACTCAGCTACCTCCGGAACTCTCCTGACCTTCGCCGGCGCCGGTTTCGACCCTCTTTTAAGAGGAGGCGGAGGAGGAGGGGGAGGGGGCGACGCGGATTTTCTTTGCGGTGGAGGCGGCGGAGGGGGAGGAGGGGGAGCGGCGACTTTAACCGGCGGAAGCGGAGGTGGTGGGGGTGGCAGGTGTGAAGCGTTGGAAATCCCTGCTAATGCGCGGTTCGCTGAATCCGATAAATAAGTGTATGAAGGCAACGAGACAGATGACAAACATCTGGAAGAAGATGAACAGACTGTGGACAGAAGTGATGTAGAGGGCCGCGGCGGCGGCTTCGGAACGCGCGGAGCACGGGATCTTAACCCCAAAAAGCCATCGGATGTTTCTGGAAATTCTTCGGAATTACCCATTGAATGCTTCGGCCTTTCGTTACTCTCCGCCGCATCAGTTTCGTTCTTCAAAAGAGTACACGCGTTGCTGAATACTTGAGACGTGCATTTTCTCAAAGCCTTGGTGGTAACATTAGATTTATAATTGTTGGTCGCGTCATTGAGTTTGGCAGCCGTCGATGAAGACGAATCCTCCTCGTACTCGCGTTCTTCCTCGGCAACAGCTCTCTTGATATCAGCTAACTCAGCCTGCATGTGTCTAATTTTCTCTTCGTATATGGCATTCTGCTTGGACAGTTCCATGTGCAGAAACTCGTTCTCGTTCCTCAGCCTCTCGTTTTCCGCATCCAGGCATCCAATCTTCCTTCTGCAGCGTTCGATTTCGGAATCTTTGTTGGAAATCACGCTCTCCAATACGGGCACAATGGCGACGGACTCCTTCAGCAGTTTCAGCTCCAAGAGTTCGGTCTTCAGACGTGACTCACTCTCTCGCAGTTGCTCCACGAGACGGAGGAGCTCGGAGACGTCGTGAGGGCGGGGTTGGACTTGCGCGGATGCGCGTGGGAAGTAGACGCCGAAGGAACGCGAGTAAGGGGCGCCGGATCCCTTCTGAGACAGTTGCTCCTTGCCTGAGGTCGGCGTAGTTAAGAGCGGCGGCTTGGCGGAAGCGTCGGGCTTTTGTGATTTCTGCAACCCCATTACGGATTTGACTTTCCCAGCAACCATTGTTGCCTTAAATTAAAGATAGCTGTCTCTCTCTTCTCTCTCTCTCTCTCTATCTCAACCAACACTATGGCGTTGAAATGTAAAAGAGGAAGGCGATTCTTCTACATGAATGAAACGCATGAGTGTGTGTTAATTTAGTAGGTGTGTGAGAATTGTGTATTGGGCTTTTTATTAATTTCTTATACCTGCGCACCGCCATTTTATTGAAACAAAACAAGTTCATTGCGGTTGTTATTAAAGTTTTTTTAACATTTTTCATAGCGGTCGTTTTGTAAATTTATGACTACTTATAAAATTTGAATAATTGATTCTGATTATTTAACTTTTGAGCAGACATAAAGTAATTAAACATAAAATTGTAGGTTTTTAATTTAATAGGATTTGTCCCGTTATAAGTGTGAGGCTAAAAAGAAATTCAAACTTGGAAGTAACCCCCTCTCTAATTAGATTCTCAATGGAGTAGGAGTAGCCTTTACACTTTATAGATCAGACATATCATAATTATCATTAATACTACATTGCATTGAAAATGGGAATTGTGTTTTATCATGCATATGATATTCAATTAGAATATCGTAATAGTAGTGTAATGTGTTTTTCGTGGTAAATTAGATGTAATAACCTATCATTAGTTCAACTCTTTTTTTAAAAAAAAGTGTACATTAATTTTAAACTCACACACATAAATGTCTCCCTAGAAGCTCGAACTGTGATCTCTCAGTCACAAACAATGTGCTTTAACCACTATACCCCGAACGAAGGATTAGTACAACTCTATAAAGTCTAAATGATTCATTAGATTTGTAACTCTACTCATAAATTGGAGCCAGGATCTATATTTTCAAGGGCTCCCCCATAATAAAAGTCTTAATTATTTGAAATAGCCATTTTAGTAAAACACATATCAATTTTAGCCACTTTTATGTATATGTTTCGAATTTAGCCAAAAGTACATTTTGACAGAATTTTGTCATAACTTTTCAGGTTTTTTTGAATTTGATGTGTGTGAAAAATATTAAAATAATATATATATATATATATATATATATATATATATATAATTTGGAGGGACCGAGTGAGACCCCATAAAAAAATGAACAAAATATAATATCATTTTTTTAAAAAAAAATCGAGTGAGACCGACTGCCACCACGACTGCTACCGCGAGTGAGACTTGCTGAGAATAAGTCACAAATGAGTGAGTGGCCCACACGGTTGCCACTCCAAGTGCCACCGACTGCTACCGAGTGAGACTCGGTCAATTTAAAAAAAAATCCGGTCAAATTAATTTTTTTTTAAATGTAAACCCTATTAATATTTACTTTCGAACGAGTTAAAAATTTTACTTTAGACCGTTAAAATGTAAGCCCTATTAAAGTAAAAATTTAAAATGTAACATTTTAACAATTTTTAAATTTAAATTTAATAATTTAACAATTTAAAATTTAAAGTAAATTTTTAACAATTTTTTTAAATGTAACATTTTAACAAGTAAATTTTTACTTTAATAGGGTCGAAAGTAAATTTATATATTTAAAATTTTTTTAGACCCAGGTCGCACCCGGGTCGCACCCAGTCGCTCCCATAATTTTTATAATTTTTTTAAAAGTTTTTTTAGACCCGGGTCGCACTCGGTCGCTCCCGGGTCGCACCCGGGTCGCTCCCTTGTTTACCAGAATTTTTATAATTTTTTAAAAGTTTTTTTAGACCCGGGTCGCACTCGAGTCGCAACCGAGTCGCACCCGGGTCTCACTCGGTCTCACTCACACTCATACACTCTCTCTCACACACTGACACACATTCTCTCTCACACTCCATACATTATCTCTCACACACTCCATACATTATCTCTCACACACTCACATTCTCTCTCTCATATTTAATAATTTTCTTATTAATTATATTATTTCAATAAATAAAATGATATTATATATAAAAAATACTGACACATGTATTTTTTGGCTATTTTTGATATGAATTGATAAGAGTGGCTAAAATTGATATGTGTATAAGTAAAAATGGCTATTTCATAATTTCTCTCATAATAAAATGCTACATAAAATCTTAAGCAAAAGTAAAGGTACTCCCTCCGTTCCTGTCAAATTATTTATATTTGACCAGATACGATAATCAATGCATGCGAGTAGTAGTGGGTAGCAGTGGGATGAATATTTTATTGATAAGCGTGAAAATTTTGCTATTTAGAAAAGTAAACTAATATTATGGGACATACGAACAAGAAAATAAGAACAATTTACACGGGACGGAGATAGTATCTAACGAAAAGAAAGTATTTCATTTGTATATGAAATAAAAGATTTATATCAAAATAGTAAAAAATAAATAATTAATTAAAATATAAAATATTTATATATATAGACCTAGTCAGTTCTAAAAATTCGCCAGGGGACCAGCGCCACCCCTTCTTGTGTCCTCGATCATATCAAATTTTAATTTCTATTCATATTAGAATTAAATGTTGCATAGAATATAAAATTATTCCAGTCATTAATTTAGTTTCTGAACAGTTGAGATTTGTATAAAACCATGGATAACAAATTTATGATTTCACCAACTTTGATAGTAATAACATAACCTTTATTTATATATACTATATATATATATATATAGAGAGTAGTGATCATATGAAAATAATTTTTAATATGAGAAATGAGAATAAATCTCAGTCTTTGATTTTTGTGATTTGAACGCTCATGATCTAATATACTCCGTGAGCAGTTTTCTTCGATTATCCTGCAATGTTGATTCATTAAGGTTATTTTTGTAATTTTAGGTTTTTTTAAATTTAAATAGTATCTCCTTCCATATTTAATTAGGTTTTTATAACTTTTTTCGCGCGATGTGATTTCTTCTTCCTTGTTATTTCGATTTGATTTATATTTCTTCTATCAATCAGATTTTTTTTCTTTGTTTCTGGATTTCGCATTCGTGTTCGGTCTCAACTTTGTTAATTGTGGTTGTTATTGAGTTCACTTTTTGATTTTGGACTTCGGTCGTTTGAAAAAGACATGTCTGATCGAGCATCTGAAGGTAAGTTCATAGCTTTGTATTTTTTATTTTTGATAGTGTTCATGCTTCTTTTGATGTTTTTTAATGTTAAGAGATGATTTGATCTAGTTTTGAAATTGTAAACTCTGTTCGCAATTGATTCATTGTGCATGAATATAGTTTTTAAAAATTTGTTTTATTCGGATGTTCATTTTTACTTTTATATTGTGCATATTTAGTGTTAAATTTATGCATTTTTGTATCTTGCAGGTTCATTTATTCCAAAGTGTGTTGATGAGATGAAGCATTTTAAGGGCAGAGTTTTTAAAATTGTTGATAATGGTATTGAGTTTTATAGGGACTATGCTCGTGTTGCTGCTTTGAAGAAGATGTTTGAAGGTTCTTATGGTCGATCGGTTCCTGAAAATATTGAAGTGTTGCCTCCAGTTATTGTGAAAACCAAAGGCAGTGGAAGTCGAATTGCTTCGAGGAATGAAAAAGCTCTTAGAATGTTGGATAAACCAATGATAATGTGTGCAAAATTTAAAAAAGTTGACATATCGTGATTCATGGAATTGTGTCAAAGTCAATAAGAATGTAACAAAAAATGCATGATAGCATTCTTATAGATGCACGTAGGATAGTCAAAAATGAACTTACAACAGTTAATGCGGTGTAATTTAAAAAAAAAATTAATTCGTATTTATGTAAAAATGAAGTAAACCGGGCTAAAAATGAAGTAAATTGGGCTTAAAATGCAGGTTGTTGTTTGTGTTTGAGTATTTTTACAGTTTTAGCCTTTACTGCAGGATAATGGGGGCAAAAATGCCGTCTTTTTTAATTTGCTGAGAATGAATTATGTTCGTCGATTTGATAAGATGAGAAAAGGAGTTACTATGAGAAATAAGAATAAATCCCGCGTGTCCATCTCATCAAATCGACGAACATGATTCATTCTCAGCAAATTGAAAAACGCGGCATTTTTGCCCCAATATCCTGCAGTTTTAGCCTTTAAAGGCTAAAACTGTAAAAATACTCAAACACAAACAACAACTTGCATTTAAGCTCGATTTACTTCATTTTTAGCCTGATTTACTTCATTTTTACCCCGTTTTACTTCATTTTTACATAAATACGAATTAAAAAAATTAAACATCTTCTTCAAAGCAGCAACACGAGCATAGCCTCTATAAAACTCAATACCAACATCAACTGTTCTAAAAACTCTGCTCTTAAAATGCTTCATCTCATCAACACACTTTGGAATAAATGAACTTGTAAGATAGAAAAATGCACAAAGTTAACACTAAAGATGCACAATATAATAGTAAAAATGAACGTCGATCTGAATAAAACAAATCTTTTTAAACTATATTCATGCACAATCAACAAAGTCGAGACCGAACACGAATGCGAAATCCAGAAACAAAGAAAAAAATATGATCGATAGAAGAAATATAAATCAAATCGAACGAAGAAATCAAATCGCGCGAAGAAAGGAATCATAAATCTGATGAGATATTATTTTAGATTTTAAAAAAAGCTAAAATTACAAAAATAACCTTAATTTTGCAAAACTGCAGGATAATCGAGGAAAACTGCACACGGAGTGAAATAGATCATGATCGTTGAAATCACAAAATCAAAGGCTGAGATCTATTCTCATTTCTCATACTAAAAACTATTCTCATATGATCACTACTATATATATATATATATTCTAGGTTTGTGATTATCAAAGGTTATGAGAAAGGTACAAAAATATGCATACATAAAAGTTAATCGAGTATATATTGTAACTTTACAGCAACACAGGGGAATATCCTAGAGAAATACAAATGATACATAAATTTACCATCAAGATGACCAGCTTAATAGCGATCCTAGATATCAATCCTCATAAACCAAAATACAACCATAACAAAAAAATACGATAGCACACCTAAGTCCAAAGGTGGGGATGTCATCCTAACTAGGTCAGCACGACATCCCCTCTTCATCATACCCAAGACCTAGTAGTGTGAGTGTCCTAACTAGATCAGCCCACCCACACCACACTATCGATACAGGACATCAAACAACCAGTAACTAGCAAAGAGCGAAAACTATAGGTATTCCAGTCAAGATGGATAACCACCTCATCAATTGAGAACACTGAATATAAGATACAAAAAACATCCACTTTGACACCCTTAACACTGCAGCGGCATCATAAGGAACTTCTTGAAAATTTTTTTTGTTCCTTGCATGCCATATATGATTTGTTGTGGTGGTCAGTGCAAGAATATAAGCTTTCTTAACGACTTTAGACTGACTCTTCTCCCGTAGACACCACTTGAGAGCAGCTTCCACAATCGAGGTTCTATGGTCCAATCTAAGCCATTCTCGTACATCCCCCATTCCTGTGATGTTTTCTTACAATCAAAAAAGAGATGCTTAGAGGTTTCATTAGCAGAATTAGAGAACAGACTAACGGAACACCATCACCCAAAAAATGCATGTGGTCCCTAGTCTAAAATCTGCCATGTAAAATAAACCAAAGAGAAGAATAGGTGACTTCCAAATATTTTTATGCCAAAAATGTCGGGTCTCCTTCTCCCTCCATAACTCATAAGCACAAGTCACCCCTTGTGAGCAAACAACCTAGCAAGGAAGACGCTGGCACAATCCACATCTCCCGATGTAGCCTACAAAAGAGAGTCATGAATAGCAAAAATACTCTTCAAAATGACAGAATTACGAGAGTTAATAGAAAAAGTCCAGAGATTACCGCCCCTCAAGTATTCAGAGTGAATCCACAAAGAATCAGTTTTTTGGTGCATGTTCCAGAGCACCTTAGACATGAGGGCTCTGTTCCATACTCCCGCATCATGGCTACCCAAACCTCCCTCTTCCTTAGGCCTGCAAACAGTGGTCCAAGCAATAGGATTAGACTTATCTCCCCCAAATGAAGGTCCGCACAAGACGAGTTTATTTAAACCTCCCTCTCTCGATCCTTCTTTAAATCTAGATTCGATTAATTAAGCTCAAGAAATTAAACCATGCTATTGAGATGATTTTATTTAAACATGCATCAGAAAAGATTATCACAAGCCCTAGAATCTGTTAGGGTTTCTAGTCACTGAACATGACTTGAATTAAAGCACACATATTACTAAACACATAGAAATACCTCAACAAATGAAGATGAACCTTCAATGTCTTGTAAAAACTCCATTGTGAAAATATTCTAAGTGCAAAAAAAAGAAATAAATATGTTCCCTAATGAGTTGATATTTATAGAGGAGCTAAAACATCTAAACTAGGTATTGAGCTAAAATAACAAAAATAACTAAATTGGGAATAATTTTCCTTCTCCCGCCTTTGTGTCGATCGACATGCACCACGTCGATCGACACACATGCAAGTAAAAATTCGGGCTTCTTCCTTCATGTCAAACAACCCTTCTGTCATCTGTGTCGATCGACACCGGTGATGTCGATCGACATGCATGCAAGCATGTCGAGCCTTCTTCTGCAGCTTCCTTCGATCAACATCCGACCTCTGTGCCGATCGACACAGAGGTCATGCTTTGAGTTTTTGGCACGTCTTCTAACTTGGTCGACCTCCCATGTGTCAATCGAAACAACAACTATGTTCTTCACGGGTCTTTTCATCTTTTGACCTCTTTTTAGCCTCAAATACCTGCAAAACTTTCCATCAAGAGCATATCATCCTCTAGAATAGACCCATGCACAAGCATAACTAAAAACCTAAACTAATTAAACTAAAACAATGGAGAAAAACATGGATAAGTGACTACACATATGAACTTACCACTTACTACTCAATTTGTTACCTTAAAAAAAGATAGAAGAAACAATAGCAGTACGGGGAACAACACAACTAAATAAATTATAATCGAAATGAATAAACTCACTCATAATTCTATCCATGTCATTAAAAACATCACCATTAGAATCACATGAAAATGAGACAACATTACGTCAATGCTTTCTCTTTACTAAAGAATGAAAGTAAGCAGTAGATTTATCTGCACTCACTATGTGAATCCCCCGTGCTCTCTTGCGAAAAAACTCCATCTCTGCAAAATCCAGGCGAGCAACCTCCTTTTTTAGTTCAATCTCCCTATTTCTCAAATTCCCATCAAGTGGGTTCCTATCCATTTCCACTTGCACTTCCTCCAATCGAGCTTTGGCAGCCTTGAACTTGTCTTGGAGGAACGCAAACTCTCGAATGTTAAATTTCTTCAGCATCGCCTGTAAATATTCCAACTTATTGGCCAAATACAACTAGTAATTAGATTCAACCCTTTCGGCCTTCCAACTCTCTTTCAAGATCCTGTCAAAGTTTTTGTGTTGCAACCACAAGTTAGAAAAATTAAAAGAGGCTTTGAAGTGGGGTACCTGCTAAAAAAGATACGTGATACTGGCTGAATGATCAAAGTGGATTCCTCTGGGAATGAATTCAGATCTACAATACCATTCAGCCTCAAACCAGGCCTCATTCACCGAGACATGATCAATCTTTGAGGAAAATCCTCTCTTAGACCATATAAAATGACAATCTGGAGAAGGAGTATCTTACAGACTAAAAAAAGCAGAAGTATCTTAAAATTCAATATACTCCTTTTCCAGGGGAGGTCTAGCATCAATTCTCTCATCGGGATTCAAGATGGCGTTGAAATCCCCCACCACAATAGCAAGTTCCTCCAACGAGACATGTGAAATAAAAGAATCCCAAAGAGGACGCCTATCAGCGAGAGGATTGAAGTCATATACTGCACTTAGCATAAATAGAGACCCAGAGGGTTTTCATTTAACCCGACGGTGTATAACTTTCTCAACCACAAAAACAACCTGCAAATCAACTCGAAAACATTCCAAAACACCATAATACGACTAGCAGGGCAAAAGAATAAAATTATTTACTAAACTCCAATTAGGGAAAAAAAATAGAAATAAATTAGAGAATGAGACATATATAAATTTAGTCTCTAAAAAAATAACAAGATCAAGTGATCGTTGAAAAATGATTTTTTTTTTTTATCGTAGTCTGTTTATGGGCCTTTTGCAAGCCCCTCACATTCCTTGTTGCAAAAATCATCTCTAAAGGTCATCCTTACCACTCCGAACATCCATCAAGGTAGGAGGGTAACTGGATCTACCATTACTGTTCCTAGTACAAACCAGAATTCTTTTAGTTTTCTCCTGGACATCAACAACTTAAATAACATTTTCAGCAACCCCATGCTTTAACTGAAGATTACTTTTGACTGCATCATCCATCTCCAAAGTATTCTCGAGACGAACACTCAAACCGATACCACCCCGCACAACGAATTCCCTCCAAGATTTGGTAATAATTATTAATAGAAGTTAAAGTAATAGAACGGGAAGTAGAGATCATACCCTCCGATCCATCAGAAGTTCGAACCACGCTAGACCATTTCCTATGACTTGGAGTTTCAGATTCAACCCCATTCTAGCTAGCAAATCCATCACATCGTGGAGAGCTCGGATCGACATTAATTGAGGTTTGCAGAGAACTCTCCTGCACTTTTAAAATCTGAGAGATAACTGCAGAGGTGTGGGGATTTAATCATATTTTCATAGGATCGGTATACTATTTTTTCAAAAAAAAAAACATATATTTATAAAAAGAAGAAAACTTGAAAATATATGGAAGGTCGGCCAACATCGTTGGTCGTCAGCCACCATATGGTGCCGCTCCACAGTAGGAACCACCAAACTAAAGATTATGTAGAAATTAAGAGTCGATCTAAATCTATTTTACATTTGAATTATTGAGATTTTGGTGAAAAAATAATTTATAATTTTGTTGTTTTTGCTGATTTAAGAAAACATCTTTATTAAAATAAAATAAACTTTCTAGATTTAAAAAACATCTAAACAACTTATATTTTATTGTATTCAAATAGAATATTTTTCTTAGAATTCCTAAGTCCTAGACATAACTGGGTTGTCAACACCCTCTTTCCCACGAGTACGAATTGCTTTACTAATAGCTGGAAAACGTCATTCGATAGCATGACTAATTGTATTATTTAACAAAATAATGGATTAAATTAATAATAACTATAATATTAGTAAAATACTACCTCGATACCTAATCCCTTCAATACAATTAAAAATAAAAGGGCTAATTGCAATTTAATTCCCAATTTTTGCTCATTTTTGCAAAAATAACCTAACGTTTACATAATTGCAATTTAATTTGTAATATAAATGTCTACTTTTACAATTTATTTCCTAACGTTCCAAACATACAATTTAATTCTTACGTTTGTTCATTTTAGCAATTTAACGCCCAACATATACAAGGTCTGCATTTTAATTCCCCACATTTTAAAAGTAGTGTTTTATTCCCTAATTTATATTAAATTATATTTTTCGCTAAAAGTCTATCCATTTCGCAATTTAATTAAAAAATAACATAACATTTATAAAATTATATTTTAACTCGTAATATTTTTTTATTTTTTTGCAAAAAAAAAATCATAAAGTCTGTTCGTTTTTATATAAAATTACATTATAAGTTAATGATTCAATTTTTGTAATTTAATTTCTAACATTAATCTATTCATGCAAAATAATGGATGCCTTTTTAAAAAAAAAACTAATATTAATAATTTTATATTTTAATTTTTAATATTTATGAGTTAAATTATATATAAAAAATAGACATTTATTAGAAATTAAATTTTAAAATTGAAGAATTTTTAAGAACTAATAATTTTTTCAAGAAATTAAGAAAATATATTAGGAATATATGTAAGGTGCTTGGTTATTTTTTTAATTAAAATTCAAAAAACAGATAGTTGTTAGTATTTAAAATTATAATTTAATAAATTCTAGGAATTAAAATGTGAATTTATAATGTTGAGAATTAAATTGCGAAAATGGAGTAACGATAGGAATTAAAATGCATGTTTGAAATGTTAGGAATTAAATTGCAAAAATAGATAAACGTTAGGAATTAAATTACAATTTTATAAACATTAGATTATTTTTGTAAAAAGGAGCAAACGTTGGGAATTAAATTGAAATTAACCCGAAATAAAATTGTATAAGGACATGAGCGTAAACATTTTTATCTTACGAGAATGATTTTCTTATCATATTTATCTCATTAATGAATCATATTTATTCATTTAACTCCCAAAGCATAAATATATCTCTAAACAGAGAGCTCAGTTCCTTATAACGGTAGAAATCTATATTGTATATATAAAATAAACGAGGTAAATTTTTAAAAGTTATAGTTATATTTATTGAATGTTAAATTAAATTATTAGTTCATTAATTAATTCATTATTTGATCGCCCTTCAAATCGTATTTTTACATTTATAGTGTATCATAAATGATAAATGTAACAGGAAAAATAACTTGGTTTAATAACTCTATACTTATTTAAAAGATGATATCAATTATAGTGCATATTTAATAAAACAAAAAATGCATGGAATTAATAAATCCAAAACTATTAATATTATTTAATTTAAATAAAACACTTGAATTTAGATTAATGATTACAACGAACAGAAATTCGCTATATTTGAGAAAATTATTTCAATTCTAATAAAATATAATTATCGCACATTGCAGGAGTGTTATTGAATTCAAAATCCTGCCCTCCCTCTACTCAAAAGGAGAAAAAGAAACACCACTGATTAATTAATCAGTATTCAGTAAAATAGATGTATGAAGTTAAATAAAAATGGTCAGAAATAATCATAGGTGTTAATTAGCAATTAAGGAGTAAGAATTATAAAGTAATAGGTGGAGGGATTGGAGTTTTGTAAAATTAATGGCTGAAATATCTCTTTCATAAGAGGGCCCCCAGCAAAACGAATAATGACTATTAACCAACCTTGCTCTTTCATTTTCACCTTCTTTCCAAATACCACGTTTTTCACTTACACCTAAATTCACAAAATCGGATTTTTATCATACAATGGATTTTCTGTGAATAAATCTATGCTAAAACTCATTTTGTATTAAACATGGATGAATTTATGCCCTTCATTTATATACTTCATAATAAAGTATATTTAAAATCTTATGTTTATAATATATTGTACTTTTTATTATATAAATATTATACTTAATAAATTTATTTTATTTTGAACAATTAATGCCTTTTATTTTTACATTACATTCAATTCAGTCTCCTTATATATCTATATAGGGAGCAAATCAGCTGAAAAAAAAATTCTCAGTGAGAAAAAAGAATGAATCAGATTCATTAGATATCAGTAAATTAATGGTTGATATACAATCAAGCAGCAATTGTAACACAATCAAGCAATTGTTTGATTGTGTTTTAGTTGTTGCTTTATTGTATATCAATTTATTTAGATCTAATGGATAAGATTTATTCTTTTTTCTTACAGAATTTTTTTTTTACATGATTCTTTATATATATATATATATAATAAAAAGAGAAAAAATAGAAAGATGAAAAATAAGAGGGAGGGAAATAAGTGGTGAAGTTGATGTGTGAACCCCCTACTCGATTCTATTGATGGATTGCCCTTTTCAAAGGACACTCGCTCTTTCTTCTATTATTAGTCTTACGTTCGGTATCCATCATTTTTTGGATATCTTATTCTTCATATATATTTATATATAAAACATGGGACGATATCAAAATGTAAACTCTATTATTTACCCAAACAAAAAATAAATAAATGAAATTCTCCATCTTCGAAAAAGTGTTCTTAGAAAAAGGAAAAAAAAACGAATATATAAAAAGAAGAAAAACCAACTCCACCTATAGCACTTGAAGCACACGCCTGAATATTGTTGCGAGATTAGTCATTTTAACTATCTTTTGACTTAAGTAACCCCTTCTATTTCTTTAACTTTTGAGGACATCAGTTTTATTATTTATTTTAAAATACATTTTTAATGCATATTGACCAAATTAAAAAAAATCTCTAATAATAAATATACAGAAAATAAGTAAATTTAATATTTATAAGCAACTATGAATGAAAGATAGCAACCACAAATTTTGTATCATGAGAAAACTAAGGCAAATAAATGTGCCTTTATCATAAATGTATGAGCTAGAGTAGTTTGGTATAAATATATATGCAGAGGTAATAACCTTAACATTAATTCTAAATGTATATGGTAATAACCTTGAATTATACTGAAGTATTACAAATTATGAGACAATATTTGCATCTAGCTTAGCACTGCATCTATATTTGTCTTAATACAAAGAAGATAATCTTATAATTATATTTTTCCCCAACTATCTTTGTTACTTTGAGCTAGATGACAAACTTAGCTTTTTCATTTTTCTATCACACTAGCATTTCACCCGTGCGTTGCACGGAATTGTTATATTTTATGCATTGAAAATATAAGTGTATAAATATTCTTTATGATTATAGTTATGAATGATAATTTTGACACGAATTTGCACAAAAATAATAAATTTAGGTTGATATTTATTGGATTGGGCTCCATATAAAATCGAACATGATCTGTTAGGATTTGGATTTATGTAAGATCAAATATGACCTATTATTTATATTAAATTTGCATAAAGACAGATAATTATAATTATTTAAGTATAATTTTGTAAAAACATATGTCTATATTTTTAGTTTTGGGATCCGTGAATAATTTTGTAATTATATAAGTAAATAAATAAGAAATATATACGATAACAAAAAATATAAACATTAAATCATCCAATATTTGTGTAATTTATTCTCTTTTTAGAGTACAATAGGAATTTCAAATACAAATACACAATTTTAAAATTGTGTAGGTGTAATTGAGTTAATAATTAAAGATGATCTAATTTGTTCTGGGCAGAACAATAAATTGACCCTTATCCTGAATTTTATAAATATTTAAATTTAGATAAGTTTTTAATTTAATTATATAATAAAATGTTTAATTCTGTTTAAATCTTAACTTAATTATATAACTTTTAATATGATTATATATTTCTTAATGAGGCTACTATAAAATATTATTTATGGGTGGGGTAGCAAATCAAATTTTGGGGAATGAATACTCTGAAATTTTATTTTTAATTACGTGGTATTTATAAATTTGTACTTTTATAGATTTGTGATTTTATGTAGATTAGGTTTTGCGAAAGTTAATAAGAGTTTATTAAAAAATCATAACTATTAAAAACTAAAAAGTTATCTAATAAATATCATATAAAAAATTATGAAAATGACAAATGTTATAAACTAAAATAATTTAAGGGTATCAAACTAATTTAAATAATTTGACTTAAAAAAGCGGGTAAAAAATTTATTTTTGAATCCATTGTGAGATGCATTTAATGCAGAAATGTTGTTGCATGAAAAGTAACACAGGCGCGGGAATTTTACCGCCTTCCAAACAGTAAATGACTTCTCTTAATTAGTATATATATAGATTGGATAACTTCAATTAATTCATTTAAATTTTATAGGAGGTGATATATTCCGATTTATAAAACTTAGAACTAAGTTTGCCTAAAAACAACTAAAATCGAGCTATTTCAAAACTCAAACAAACTTCAAAAATCTTTCCCTCACATATATAGTGCAAGGGATAGAAAAAGACAAGAGAGTTGATTAAACTCGTGAGATATGTAGTTAGTGATGAGATAATTGAACGATAAATATAGAAAATTAATAAATATAAGTGAATTATATTTCTCCTTTCATGTATCTATTTCTTCCTAATCATCACATACCTTATAAAGAATATTTTCAACTATTCAATAAGATAGATACCAAATCTGTATCTATATAAGAGTGAGGGAATAAAGTAAGGAAGGATCAATCTCTAAACTTCTTGTTTCAAACTTTTTCAAATAAAATTTATTTATCGAAATATCTTTAAACTGATAGTGACTTTTTAAATCATGTAGTATGTATAATAATTAAAAGTGGTGGAATAATTTTTTGCTCTTTGTATTTTAGTAGTGTTGAAGCGATTTCTTTTAATATGATAGCAATAAAAGTTTTCGGCGGACTTGTTGCATTGATGCACGCATATATAGCAATCACTAACTTTATAAATTTCCATACAAATGAAGATACAACAATTATTATTTCGATTTTATACTCACCTAACACTATACCAACTTTTTTAAAAAAAATAAATTAATTAATTATAATACTTAATTTGAATGATAAAAGCATTCAATAGTAGAATAGAATGTTCACCCACTTAAAAATGAAGATATTTTTAAACTACAATATCTTTTATTGCCACACTAACGTATCAATTATTGATGTATAGGTATATTATATATCACTAAGTTCTATGAGGCATATTTCTCTTTGAGTTGGTCTTCTGAGAGACGGTCTTACTATTTTTTTATTGTAAGACGGACCTTAATACATTATTTCAATAAGTTAAATACATCATTTCATTTTTAAAAATTACATTATTTGCAGCAAAGAAATACATCATTTGCAATAAAGAAACACATCATTTCATTAAATTAGTTTCACAATAAAAATGGTGAGACATCATTCACAAAAAAAAAATAAAAAATGCACAATTTCATTAAATTCGTCTCACAATAAAAATGATGAGACCATCTCATCTGAGAATTTGCGTTTCTCTTTTATATAAATTGTTTTTTATTTCACTTTAAAAGTATTTGTATACATTATGATAGAAATATGATATTTAAAAGAAAAGCAAAAGATGATTACAAATATTTTCAAACATGAAAATATAAGTTCCATCTGATAGGGATCGCATGATCTCAACTCATTGGCCACTACTTCTGAGTTTTCATGCAATCAATCCTCCTTGATAATAGTTAATTAAAACTTTATAGAAAATATTAATAGTAGTGTATATAATAGAATAACAAACAGGATTGTGTTTTTTTTTCTTCACACGAAATCAAGACAAAGTATAAAATCCCATCAAATAATAGTCAACCCTGACAAATAATTATTATTATATAATATTATGAATGATTATATATTTTCATTATTAGAAAATTCATAGTATAGTGTTCTTTTATCGGGGTCCGGCCACTCTCGCGACTTCCCCAAAGATAAGATTTTTTGTTCGTGCTTTACTTTCTCGAGCGAATAGTTTTATAAGCATGAATTGAAGAAAAATGTAACGCCCCATCTTACCTTCCCAATATGAGGCCACGTTACATTGATGTTTCAGGTTTTATC
>JAPKLW010000874.1:36052-62968 GCA_026898455.1 Plectranthus barbatus
TGGGAAACGACAGAGGACAGATAAGATAACACAAAACAAGCATAGCAATTTAATTTTAAAAGCAAAACAATTTGTACACATTTTGAAAAGGAAACACGCATTTTGTTTTTATAGTTGAAATAGTTTCCCACCTCGTTCTTGGCTCTTAATTAGATGCTCTGCTAGAATGAGCTCAACAATCCTTGCTTTCAATTTCCTACAATCAAATAGGGTTCTCGAGTCAGTACGATATATCTAGGACAATATATCTTAATTGTAGATAAACAGACTCGGAAGAACTAGGATTGAACAACATATCATAATACTTCAGGCCTCTGTATCGACCGACAGGGTCTGTGTCGGTCGACACAACCCTGGTCGACACAGGCTTAACTCGGTCGACATGACTGGGTTGACACAATTGTATCGACTGACCCTGTCGATCGACATGCTTCCTGTCGATCGACAGAAATGGCTCGATATGCCTCCTGTCGACAACCGTTGTGTCGATCGAAATACATCCTGTCGATCGACAGGATGTCCGATCGACAAGCCCTTGGCATCAACCTCCCTGTCGATCGACAGTACGCCTCTCAATCGACATGACTTGTCCGACATCACACCATCGATCGACCCCCCTGTCGATCGACACAATTCCTATCGATCGACAGGAGTCGTCTTCTTCGCGGGTTTTGCCGAAGCTGAACCTGCAAATCGCTATATCTCATGATTTCGCCGGTCGATGACACATACAAATACATATATGAACTCCCTAGACTGTAAGGAACACGAATATGGCTACAAAACACGAATATACATCGAAAAAGAAGGACGCAATATACCTCGCCGGAGTTCCTCTGTTCACGGCGGCGGTAGGGGTTTTCCGGCGTCCAAATGGGGCGTTCTTGACGTGCAAAGACTCCCTACAATCTCAGGAACACGAATATAGCATCCAAATGTCGATTAATGACCGGAAAAACGAGTTATGAGAATTAAATCTAGAAATCGCAACACAAAAACCCACCTTACTTCAAACGGCAATATCTCCCTCGTTACTTGTCCTCTCGAAACCTACGAGTACTCAAATTGAAGCTCTCGACGAATGCTACGTAATGGTGGTGGTCACTCGCCGGAATGTCGCCGGAGTCGGCCAGAAAAAGGGCTGAAGGTGGCTGACGGGTTTAAGGAGTGGGAAGGGTTTTCACTTTCTCTCTCTAGAATTATAATATAAGGTTTTAATGACATATTTTTTTATATATATGTGTGTATAATTATAAATTTCCACTTATACACATACATATGTATATGATTATGAAATTATTCAAATAATCTTCCCCAATTCCAACATAGTACTCCAAATTTACATGTATAACATTCCAAAATCCCAATCTCCAATACCTAATATCTCCAACATATAATATTTCAAACTCATTGATATAAATTAATTTCTCCAATAACATAAATAACCTCAATTGGTTCCTTAGCAATAATTTCTCATTCCATAAATTCAAGAAATAACTTGTACAAGATCAAATTTTAACATGGGTGTTACAAAAAAAATAATTAATCTCAAAATACATACCCATTTATCGATCATTATATAAACATATGACTTAAAAGACTGAAACCAAAATATTGATGACGATATTTGTCAATTTATTTCGAAGAGACAACCGATTTGCTTGGAGAAGCAAACCCAACGTTCGTACGTGACTTTTGAGGTCCAGTTTTTGGTGCAACTTTTTTTAAAAAAAATAATAAAATATTAGACATGAAGTTTAAAATGAACCTCAAAATTGAAAAAAATAAAAATCTGAATTGGTATCAATTATAAAATTGTAAGGAAATTATTAGTCATAATTTAATTGTCCAAAATGTTAAAATAAAACTGTTGGGTTTTAATTGAACAAATTCACACAGATGCACTAGATTCGAAAATCAACACAAACACACATTCGCACGAACACCGGAACCACATGGTTCCCCAATTGGTTACATTCACAAAGAGGTTGTGAGGAATATTATTACTAAAAAAGAATGGAGATCGAATACAATTGCATCTGCTAAAAACAGAAACAGAAATCCCAAAAACTGAAATAATTTCAGCTCATAACAGCCCGATGAAGACGACGGTTATCCTCAACAGCTATATTACTTTCATCCAATCCCATGCGCACACGTGGCTTCTCCATTTCACACCAACAAAAAGATAAGCACGCATCTATTAGTTGAGCGCGATTCTCTTCATCCGAAATTGCACGTATCGAGTCCCAAGAACTACACTTTACCTGCATTATTCAAACATCAAAATACTCGATATGCAGTCACAACAACATACTCCCTCCTGGCTGCATAACAAGGATTCACTCCCTTCCTCTACAAAGTTCCATTACAGAACTTAGAAGCTGACTCTTAAGGTCAGCACAATCTCATAAGTTCAAGATGACCTTCATCAATACATCCGCAACATTATCCTGAGTATACTTTCACCATTTTAATCCACCCTTTCTCGATTATATATCTTATAAAATGGTATCTCACCTCAATGTGTTTTGATTTGTCATGAAACACCTGATGTTTTGTCAGGTGTAGAGCTCCTTGGTTGTCACATAACACTTTCAATGACTCTTGAATCACACCCAACTCACTCAGAATTCTTCTCCACCATAGGGCCTCTTTAACTATTTTTGTAACAGCCATATACCCGGCTTCTGTAGTGGAAAGAGCTACTACAGATTGCAGCCTTGACTTCCAACTTATTGCAGTTCCAAACAGATTGAATACAAAACTGGACCGCGACTTCCTTGTGTCTATGCTAGCAGCATAATCACTATCTACATATCCCATGAGAGGATCTGTAACTCTCTCTGACCTTCTGAATAGCAAACCAAGATTGGGGTTGCCCTTAAGATGTCATAAGATGCCTTGTAGAGCATGCCAATATCCCCTGCCTGGATTGGCCATGAACCTGCTAGCTAAATTGATAGAGAATGTTGCATCTGGCCGGGTGCATATCATTAGGTACATAATGCTTCCCATTAAACTTGCATATGGTATAGAATCCATGTATTTCTTCTCTTCTTCACAGCTGGGGCTCATACTCTCTCTCAACTTCACATCTGCACTCATAGGAATAGCAAGTGGAGCTATTTAGCAGTCCAAATTTATGAGCAATAGAGATCATATACCTTTCCTGTGTAAGTTTCAGGGTACCAGCTGTCCTATCTCTTTGAATATCCATGCCCAAAATCCAGCATGCCTCCCCCAAATCCTTCATCTCAAATTCCAGCGGAAATAAAGTTAAGTGTTTTCTTGCACGCTACTTACACACAGCTGACAACTGGCAACTGGTCAGCTGGTGCTGGTTACTCAGTACACAGCTGCCAACTGAGACCTGTCAGCTGGTGATTCAAAACTTAGAATATTTAGCCTTGTTTGCACAGTTATATATCAGTTTCAGGATATACACCAGTACTTGAGTGCTGGGTTTAAAATATGAATGAAAGACAGAAAGCTGATAAATAACACAAGGATTTTATAGTGGTTCGATCAATCGATCTACGTCCACTCTCCAGTTGAAGCACTGGAAATTCCACTAAGAGTAATCAGGTACAGGTCTCCTACGATCTATCTCTAGCTGGTGAATGCCTCGTCCACCAGTTCACTAGATCAACCGCTCCCGGTCCTGGATCCTTCTTCAACTCTTCACAGCTAATGGAGTGCGAGCACGTCACTTCAACCTCCACAGCTAGCTAGGTGTTTTAGTTCTCCCAAGAACGTAACAGTCTCTACGGCAGAATGCCCGTAAGAACTCAAGTGCTGGTAAGCACAGGAGCTGCTGTGAACTCTCTCGAAGGAGAAAGAACACCAAGTGAGATCTTTAACTTACAAGCTTAGAGCTTGAAGTCTCGTGTTTGATAAATCAACACACGGAAAGCTTTATGAAAAGCCTCGAAAGTACTTTATGCGATTTTGCAGTAATATCAGTTCTTTCGGTGGTTGAGCAGATGAATGGAATCGTGGAATGAATGGCTCGTGGAATCTAATGTTTGAATGTTGGTGGTTGCGACGTATTTATAGCCGCAGGAACCGATTCAAACTTTCTAGCCATTTGGACGTATCCGGAAAGGTGTCAGACCTCGGATGTCCTTCTGACGGCGGCAGGTATGCTTTTCCGGAAAGGAACCATACCTTTGACCGCTTTATCTGACACAGATCTCTTTGTGTCAGAACGGCTCTTTCTGTCAGTCCGAGGAATAAGACTGGCGTCTTGTGACTGATAGACTTTAAGTTATCCTTCCTTAAAGTCATCCTTTGTCAGTCGATTCCTCAGAGGATCTTCTTTTTGTCTCTACTACGCGGGGAGAGAGAATCTGGAATTCTGCTGGTAACATCTGACTGGTAGATCATACTGGTGATCTTGTGCTGGCAGTCTCTGCTGGTGACTTGCCCTGGCATCATCAAAGTCTACCAAATCTCTGGATGTTAACTCTTTTCGGAATCTCCCATGACTGGTGAAATCACCGCTGGTGAATAGTGTAAGAAGGAACACGCATTCTCCTGGTAAGGTTTGTCAGCCGCCTGCTGATGAAACCCTTCCCAACTGGTGAACAGTACCCAGTCATAAGCGCTTCTCATGCTGGTGAACAGTGTCAGCATGTCTTTGTCAGCCGTATGCTGATGAAACTTTTCCCAACTGGTGAACAGTAGCCAGTGGTAAGCGTTTCTCATGCTGGTGAACAGTGTCAGCATGAGTCTTGATCAGCTGCGACTTACAACTCAAAGACCTAAACAGGACTTTACATTTAAGACTAGAGCTATGTAGAGACAACTGACGCTGGTAGGACTTAGGATTTGATCCACCAAAACTATAATCTAAACAAGTAAGCTACTGGGGGAGAAAACCTTAGACAGTTTTCCCAACACCACTGCTTGTTAGTCTAGCTTTTCAGGGAATCAGATAGGTCTTATTTTGGTTGTAATGTGGCTTACCTAAAAGGTGGGATATATTTTGGCTAGGGGCGGCAATCTTCAACCCGACACGATAACCCGACACGAACCTAACACGAAAAAAATGGGTTGGGTCAACCCATTTAATTTTTGGGTCAGTTTTGGGTCAACCCGTCCAACCCATTTAATTTTCGGGTTGGGTTCGGGTCAATCTCGGGTTGACCCGCGAACCCATTTGACCCACCAATAATATTAATTATTATTATTATTATTATCTATAAAATATAATTAAATAAAAATTTAATAATTAAAATATAGCCTAAAATCAAAATTTTTAAATAGTTAACACAATTTTATAATTTATAAAATAATTAACACAATTTATTAATTTTTAAATTAATTAATACATTTTTTTATTTTTTTTAAAAATTAAACAGGTCATTTCGGGTCAGTTTCGGGTCGACACGAAAATAAACAGGTCGGGTTCGGGTTGAGATTTCTGACCCGCAAAAATATATGGGTCGGGTTCGGGTTCGGGTTGGCGTGTCACTTGTTATTAGCAGGTCACAACCCGACCCGCCAACCCGAACCCGACCCATTTGCCACCCCTAATTTTGGCTAAGTGACTCAAAATATGACAATGAAAATTGAAAAACCAAACATACCATAACCACATGATCCCTCACTTGTGCACTCACAAAGTTCACCAATGGTGCACTCTCATATTCTTTATTTTCTTTCCCAAAATTTTTTTTCAGGGCCCCTTGTAACTTATCATAGACCTTTGTGAACTCACAATCATATCATCACATAAATTTTTTTCTTTTCTTTTTCTATTCATGTTCACTTTCTTATTCTACCCACGGGAACCCTTATTTTCACACATGGAACTCATCATCAAATTTTTACTAGTTCCCACAACTTGTATCAACATCTCTCAAAGTACACTTTCTAATAAATCAACCCTTCTAATCAAAGAAAAATTCATTCAAGGCTCAAACGGGCTACGAGTGGAAATTCAAGGTTAGTGTATAGGAGATGGGCTTCGAAAGAACATGCCTAAAATCATTTTCACCCTATTACTACACTTAATGCAACCTCAAGAGAGAAACTCGTCAAATTCTAGGAAGTTATTGCTAAAAACATTTTCACTCATTAAACAAAAAAGTTAGGCTCAAATTCTCACACAAGGTTAAAATTTTTGTTACTCCTCAACAATTATCCAATATGAACAGTCATCATGCATAATTTATATTTCAAAGATCAACTCCTCAAGCAAAATAGCTCCTATCATCGACTACTCTATCACATAGATTTTCATTCTCAATCAGTAAATATCTCAATTATACATCAATTATTTCTATTTAAGGGAAGATAAGTCATATTTTCAGCACCAACATAATCAAAAATAGTTCCGACTGTCCCATGTTCAAAAGCTCCTAAAACAATTCTCAAGACTCTACAGATCAGAACTAGTACCACAAATCAAGAATTCAAAATACTAATTTTGAGTGAAAAAGCCTTGCAGAGAGCAATTGTTCACATTGAAGCAAAAGAACGAGGATGGTGATGGTGCAAAACATAGGAAACTAAAACCTAAAAACACATCCTAAATTAAACAAAAGTAAAAACAAATAAAAACAGTAAAATAAAATAAAAAATAAAAACATTTCCCTTTTCCGATGATCATCCCCCAAACTTGTTTCACTTAAAGGAGTGGAAAAGTTTGAAAGTTAGATAGGAAAAGAGAAACGGTACCTCATTCCTCCTCCGAAGGATCCTCCATAATCACATCGGTGGATGGCCAAACGGGAAGTCTGCGACGGCGGTCCTGGCACTCACGCTGGTGGCGGAGGTAGACGGAGTCAGGCTGGGTGTTTAGGAGGAGGCGCTACATCTGACTGTCGATGTTGTTGAGCCTCGCGGTCACATGCTGGCGAAACTCTGCCTGGCGGGTGTGCTCTGCCGCATGCAAAGCAGCCTGCTGTTGCATGAACTATAGATCGTTGCCAGATCCATCCCGGAAGAGGAAGACCCTCCCGCAAAGTGGCTGGATGAGGCTCCATCGGTCCTGTCTGGAATCTCCTCTGCTTCTCCATTGCGCTCCTCCTCCTCGCGCTCCTCATCCCCCGTGTCATCTGCTAGGGGGGACCTCGGTTGTCTCTGGTCCGGCTGTGTTTGCGGTCGGTGAAGGATTCCAATCCTGAAGTCTTTCTCCTTGAACTGAGGTCGATACCGTGTTTGCATAGCTTCTTCTTCCTCATCCTCATTTGATTCCTCGTGCGGATCCTGATCTCCTTCGTCTTCTTCCCTTGGAATATCTTCAAAGAGTGGATTGGGGAGAATGCGCCGGTTGTTTTGATTGTGCCTCTCGAGAGTCAGCTGTTGAAGTTGTGCCTCATGGCTTGGACTTCCTGAAACAGTATTGTTTGCTCCTCCAGGGTCAGCATCTGTGGAGGTGGCTGATCGATCGGCTCGGGTTGGACGACCGGTTGCGGCACATGGTACGGCGGTGGTACATATCCTGCCATTGTTTGATCAGTCGAGCTTTCTTGCCCCCGCTTATTTCTTCGGATCTTTCGGCACGTAGCTTCGATTTCCGGGTCGTAGTCTAACAGGTCCTTCCCTTTAGCTCTTGTACTCATGCACTACTTGTACAACAAAGGGGGTAGTGAAGTAAAACTGAAAATAAATCGAAACAAACTAAAATTGAAAAACTAAAATTTTGAAAAATAGTAGGGCGTCGATCGACGTAGAATCCGTGTCGATCGACGCGGAAACAAGAATTGCGTCGATCAACGCAAAATGCATGTCGATCGACGTGAAAAACAAAACTTACAAAAAATTAAATAAAAGTACAAAAATTACAACCTAAATCAGTATTTCGATCACATAATTAATAGAAAGATTATTTCTACTCTTTCCCCGGCAACGGCGCCAAAATTTGATCGCAGAATTATTTTACTAGCGATTTAGCAGAGCTAATAATACAACGACAAATAAAATTATCGAATCTCAGGGGAAAGAAGTAACAAAAAACCTTAATTACTAAAACATAAATTCTCAAAATACTGGTTAGGGGAAATTCAAATTTTGGTTTTGGTTTTCAAACTAATTTCGCAATTTAAAACTTAAACAGGAAAATAAAAATAACTTGGTGGAAGCAGATATGAGAAGTACAGATTCCAAAGATATCTACCTATCAAGTATTACATGTATGAATCAATTGATTAATTCCCAATTTAATTCCTCTTCGTAGTGAAACACCATTGTTGGAAAGAATCAATCACAAAAATCAAATGGTGGAAAGTATCAATCCAAGATTGGATCCAAATCAAAGCCTTTATTCATTAGATTGATTTATTTCCATATTTTGTATTCCTCCATCTCTATAAAAGAGAACATTGTACAATTGATTTGAATATATCAAAAAAAGGAGTACAAGAGTTATTCCACTATCATGCCTATCTATTACATAAACATCATGGTATCAGAGCAGGATTGAATTCCTGGCTCTGTTTACCCAAAATCCAAACCCAAACAAAATTTTTACGTGTTGGCTCAGAGAAATTCTCATCATCGCCTACCAATCTCGCCATCTAGCCTTGATCAAGAAAAAAAAAACCCCATCCAAATCAGCCTTGAACCTGCAAATCGATCAAAACCAGCATGTCAGATACAAAGGATATAGGAGTCCAACAAGCAACCAGAAACAATGAGAATATCAGCCTTGGATT
This sequence comes from Plectranthus barbatus, assembly GCA_026898455.1. Lineage (NCBI taxonomy): Eukaryota > Viridiplantae > Streptophyta > Magnoliopsida > Lamiales > Lamiaceae > Plectranthus > Plectranthus barbatus. The sequence goes on from JAPKLW010000874.1 coordinate 44,719, forward strand.
CAAATTGGATGACAATAACTATCCAATTTGGTCCAGACTGATGAAGGTCTCGATCGGAAGCAGGGGGAAAACCAAACACATCACAGGAGACCCCCCGCCACCAAAGAAAGGAGAAGCCGATTATGTACAGTGGGAAATCGACGATCTCACTGTATTCGCCTGGATACTCAACAACATGGAGACTAAACTAGTCTCAAGCTTCGCACAACACCAAACAGCCAAGGCTATCTGGGATAGCTTGGCAACAACCTACGGAACTGCACCCGATCCGCTACAGACATACGACCTCGAAGTAAAGGCAAACAAGGTCATTCAAGGAGAGAGGACCCTTGAAAGCTATTGGGCTGAACTTCAAGGGATTTGGCTAAATATCGATCAACGAGAGCCAAACCCGTTCAATTGTTGCGATAAAGGCATACGGATATACCAGCAGGTGTTAGCCCAAAGGAGATTGTTCCAATTTCTGTCTGGGCTCGACTCGAAGCTGGACAGAATCCGCCGTGATATACTCAAGGAGACGCCACTTCCCGGACCAGAATCTGCCTTCTCAAGGGTGCGAAGAGAAGCTGCCTGGCTCCAGATTTTGCAGCCGTCCGAACCCGAGTTGCAGATCGGCACCGGGTTTGCGTCAACCTCCAATCGCGGCGGACAGAACCAGAAAACGAACCCCAGGGCCAAGATTGATAAATCAAAACTTGTGTGCACACATTGTGGAATGCGAAAACACACAAGAGAGCAATGCTTCCAGATCGTGGGATATCCGGAATGGTGGGACGACGGACGGAAAATGGCGAAGGGCAACATCGCCACAATCAGATTGGCCGGCGGCGAGAGAACCGAACCACAACGGTCCGATGCTTCAATCGCCGCCGCCGGTGTCAGATTTGGAGGGGCTGCAGCGAGAACCAGCGACGCCGGAGCTGATGGCGCCAGAATCAGCACCACCACTGCCCATAGAACTGACGGCGGTACGCCCCACAGCCGAGGGAACCAGAGAACCGGCGGGTGGTTCGCCGGGACAGACGGAGGCGCGCGATTCGCAGATGGCGGAATCGCGCAATTTGGAGAAGGCGGAGCCCAGAGCCATCGCGGTCAAGGGGCGGACGGAGCAGCGGGCTGCGGCGGCTGGCTGAGCGCGGCAGACGGAGCGCCGGCGGTGATTCTCACCGGCAATGGAGAAGGGGCGGCGACAGAAAGGGCAGAGGAGGGAGTCAACGGGGAGGAAGGTAAAGGGTTTGGAAATAATCCAAACCCTAATTTCAATTTAACATATTGTCATTTGCAATTCAGTCCCTGTTTTTTGAACTCTCTTAATTCTGCCCCCCATCCTTTAAAAAACCAAGATAACCACCCATCTTTTTGTAATTATACTAGCAAAATTAAATCCATACCAAAACCGTTTTTTCAAGGGTGGATTTTCGACTGTGGAGCTACCGATACTATGTCCTTTGATAGGAAAGATTTTTTAAATCTGTCAAAATCCACTAAAACTCACATCCAAACCGCTAGTGGTGATTTGATAGAGGTAGTAGGATCCGGTACTATTCAAATATCACCGTCCTTATATCTCTCTAATTGCCTATTCGTTCCTTCTCTCTCTCACAAACTCTTATCCATCAGCCATATAACCCGTGATCTAAACTGTACACTCCTCATACACCCGTCTTTTTGTATCTTGCAGGATATCAGGACGAAGAAGATCATTGGGCGTGGCACTGAGAAGCAAGGACTGTATTGTGTCAATGTGGTCGAACAGAATGGTACTGCGTTACTCACTTATTCAGCTAATAGAAACCTGTGGTTATGGCATAGAAGGTTAGGTCATCCTTCTAGAGGGTATTTGAAATTATTGTTTCCTAATTTAGTTCAAAATTCTGTTTTATCGTGCGACTCTTGTGTTGTGGCTAAAAGCCACAGACATTCTTTCAAACCTAAAAATAAAAGAGTTGATCATATCTTTTCTCTTGTTCACTCTGATGTGTGGGGACCTGCTCCTATTTTGGGTGGTAGTCGTTTTAGATACTTTCTCTTGTTCGTTGATGATTGTTCTAGAATGACGTGGATTTATTTTTTAGAGAACAAATCACAAGTTTTCGAAAAAGTAACCCTGTTTTACACCATGGTCCAAACTCAATTTCACAAAAAAATCCAAATTCTCCGTTCTGACAATGGCCGAGAGTTCGTTAATTCTTCTTTACTCAACTTCTGCCAACAAAAGGGCATCATACACCAAACTTCATGTCCCTATACCCCCGAACAAAATGGGGTTGTAGAAAGAAAGAATAGGATCATTCTAGAGATGACCCGTGCCATTATGATTGAATCTAGTGTTCCTACCACTCTATGGCCAGAAGCAGTAGCAACCAGTGTATATCTTCTAAACAGGTTACCAACCAAAGTTCTTCAATTTCAAACCCCTCTCCAACATCTCTCTACCCATGTTACCATTCCTTCAGCCCTTACTCTTGAGCCCAGAATCTTTGGTTGTTCCGTCTTTGTGCACATTCCGAAACACGTGCGAACCAAATTTTCGCCGTGTGCTGAAAAATGTGTATTCGTGGGATATGGGGTAAATCAGAAAGTGTATAGGTGCTACAACCCAAAAACCCGGCAAGTCACTACGACCATTCATTGTGATTTCCTTGAAACCGAGTATTTCTACAGACGCCATTTTGGCGGTCAGGGGGAGAATAAACCGGAAACCATTGACCCCCTAAACTGGCTTACTGATGCCTCTACGCACATACTATCTGATCAACCCTCAGAGGACTCAGTACAACCCGAGCTTGAGGTGTCACTTCCAAGGTCTCCTGAAGTACTGATATCCTCAGATAATAGCGGTAACATTTCTTCCACTACTTCTGAATTACCCACTTCTGATATACCCAGTCCATTTGCACCCCCTAATATACCCGGTGAATTAAGGGAACCGGAAACTGAGACTGTTTTGCAGGACCAATATGTACTTCCTCCCCGGAGCACAAGAGGCATACCGCCTAAACGATATTCTCCTGAAAAGGAGAGTCGAAAAAGCAAGTACCCTATTGGTTCTATTGCCAGAGCCAACCTCTCTAAAGAAGCTAAAGCCTATGAAAAGTCCTTGTATACTGAGGAGATACCTCCTTCTGAGGTAGAAGCTATGAAGATACCGCACTGGAGGGAAGTGATTCAGAAAGAGATGGACGCTCTTGCTAGAACAAACACCTATGATAAATGCCGACTACCCGAAGGAAAGAAACCCATCGGTTGTAAGTGGGTTTTCACCATTAAAAGAAAACCAGATGGATCCATTGAGCGATATAAGGCTCGGTTAGTCGCTAAAGGGTACACTCAGACCTATGGTATTGACTATTCCGAGACCTTCTCTCCAGTGGCAAAAATGAACACGGTCAGGGTTTTGCTGTCTATTGCTGCATCTAAAGATTGGGCCCTCCATCAGTTCGACGTCACGAATGCCTTTCTACATGGAGATCTGAAAGAAGAAGCCTACATGCTCCCACCTCCCGGGTTCTCTCATGAATTTAGGAAAGGAGAAGTCTGCAAGCTCAAAAAGACCCTTTATGGTCTCAAATAATCTCCTAGAGCCTGGTTTGGGAGATTTACGACCGTTATGAAGAAATTGGGTTTTCTGCAAAGCAACTCTGATCATACTCTCTTTATCAAACGAAGAGGGCATCTTCTGACGTGTCTTATCATCTATGTCGACGACATGATCTTGACCGGGAATGATACGGAAGAAATTAAGGAGTTAAAGGCAAACTTGTTCAAGGAATTTGAGATGAAAGACTTGGGGAGATTGAAGTATTTCCTTGGAATTGAGGTTCTTAGGTCAAAGCAAAGGATTTTTATCAGTCAGAAGAAGTACACACTTGATCTACTTGTTGAAACTGGACTTCTAGACTGTAAAGCTGTCGCCACCCCAATTGTTGTCAACCATAGGCTCCGGATCAAGGAAGGGGCGGAATTGGTCGATCACGGTCAATATCAACGACTTGTGGGATGCCTTATCTATCTCTCTCACACCCGGCCAGACATATCTTATGCTGTTGGAATCGTGAGTCAGTTCATGCATCATCCTCAAACCGAACATATGGAGGCTGCTCTGAGGATAGTCAAATATTTAAAGGGTACTTTTGATTTTGGCATCCTCTTCAAGAGGTCCGACAATCTTGAGATCCAGGCTTATACAGATGCAGACTGGGCATGAAATACGGTCGATAGGAGATCTACCGCCAGTTACTTCGCTCTCATCGGAGGAAATCTTGTTTCATGGAGAAGTAAGAAACAAAAGGTGGTTGCACTGTCTAGTGCAGAAGCCGAGTTTAGAGGAATTAAGAGTGGTTTAACTGAAGTCTTATGGTTAAAGAAACTGATGGAAGAACTTTGCCTATTTTCTGGAAAGACTTGTCGACTTCTCTGTGATAACAAGGCTGCTATAAGCATCTCCAACAACCCTGTCCAACACGATTGGACAAAACATGTGGAGATTGATCGGCACTTTATAAAGGAAAAGATTGAAGATGGTATAATTGCTCTGCCATATGTCTCCTCGAAAAATCAGCTGGCTGACATTTTGACCAAAGCTGTGGATTCTAAGAGCCTCTCGGATATCTTAGTCAAGTTAAACATCGGCAACCCCGATACTTAACTTGAGGAGGAGTGTTGGAAAGAATCAATCACAAAAATCAAATGGTGGAAAGTATCAATCCAAGATTGGATCCAAATCAAAGCCTTTATTCATTAGATTGATTTATTTCCTTATTTTGTATTCCTCCATCTCTATAAAAGAGAACATTGTACAATTGATTTGAATATATCAAAAAAAGGAGTACAAGAGTTATTCCACTATCATGCCTATCTATTACATAAACATCAACCATAAAAGTATTATGAACCTATTTGTTGGACAATTCATAAAGTTGATTAATCAATTACCTATCTCCGTTCGGTCTCAAGATCAATTAATTAACTCCCCAAATCTACAGATCTATTCCTATAATCTATTCCCTTCTGTTCAGACAAGAAATTAAATTATATTGTGAAAACTCTTTCCATTGAAAACTATTACAGTTACGTCTCTAATTCTCAACTAATTAATCCTAAGATGTGGCCAGCAACTCAAGATTATGAATAAGCACATAATTCACAAACTATGATGGGAAAGGAAAATCAATTCAATTAATCTAACATGCATACATTGATAGTTCAAAACCCTAGAATCTGAGAAGGAATTTAGTTACACATATTCATGAATAGGATCATCAGAGATAAAGAAAAACATGAATTGCATAAAAACTGGGTGTAGATGTCTTCCAAAAAAAACATGTCTTCAATCATAAAACATAAAACTCTTGGAAATCTTCTAAAATCTTCAACTCTAAAATTCTCCTAAATTCTCCACACTAAAAATCGAATTTTACAAGGCTTTATATAGTTGTGATAGATGTATCATGTAGTATCTAGGATTAGATATATCTAAATCTTCAAATCTGGAACAAATCTTGATCTCCCGGATCCACGTCGATCGACGGCGAAATTTACGTCGATCGATGCACTTGAAGAAGCCACGTCGATCGACACGGGTTGTGTGTTAATCGACGTGGGTCTGTGTCGATCAACGCAGGTCTGAAATCCGAGCCTCTATGATTTCTTCACTGTTTCCGACTCAAAAACCTGCATAATTCATCAACCACGACATTACAAGCACAAAAGCCAATTCATGCACAATAAAACACGTAAAACAACTCAAACATCACCAAAATAGTCAAAGAACCAATAGATAAGTTGGTAAAAATACTAACTTATTAGTTTGATCAGTTTCAACTTTCAGATCTTCTTGATGTATTTGGACTGTGCTTTTTCCACAGTCCTTCACCACTTATTCTGCAGGATCTTTCTTGTTTCCATTTCTTTCCTTAAAAGGCATATTATTTTCATAGAAAATCACATCTATGCTGATGATTATTATGTTGTTATTTGTTTCTATGCACCACAACATATTACCCTTTAGTTCTTTGAGGGTATCCCAATATGATGCACCTTAGAGCTATTGGCTCTAATTTATCCTGCCTTATATGTGCGAATGCCAAACACCCAAAGTCTTCAAATGACTAATATCTTATGCCTTTCCGCTCCAAATCTCACCAGGAGTCATCAAGTTCAATGAGGTAGTAGGGCTTTTGTTATTCAAGTAACAAGTTGTAGTTACAACCTCACCCCAAAACTTCGTGGGAAGACCAGCTCCAAGAAGAAGACATCTTACTCTCTCTAGGAGAGTTCTATTCATTCTCTTCACTATGTGGTTTTGTTGAGGGTTGTATGGTACTGTTTTATGCCTTCTTATTTCCTTTGCTCTACAAAATGACTCAAACTTGTCTGATACAAATTCCAACCGATTGTCTATCTTCAAGCACTTAACTCTCATATCTTCTCATTCTCTACCAATTAGCACCATTCTTGGAATTTTTCTACTGCATGGTCCTTGTTTTTCAGGACACGCACCCACACTTTCTTGGAGTAGTCATCAATAATGGAGAGAACGTATCTCCCTCCACCCATGGTTTCTTTCTTGGATGGACCCCACAGGTGTGCATGAATATATTCCAACAATTTTGAGCTCCTTTTGTGGCTGAAATGGTAGCTTCTTTCCCTTTGACAGGGCACATTCTTCACACTCAGTGACTGCTTGGTTAGACTCAAAGTTCAAGATGTCTTGCTTCTTCAATTCTTCCATGCCCTTTAGGCTGATATGCCCTAATCGAGCATGCCACTTGACTGCATCCATTTCCTTTGTGGAGTCAACACTCCAAACAACTGTTTCAGCAAAAAGATAATAAATGATGTCGACACGTTTCACATTCAAAATCTCTTTGTTTCCCTTATACACTGAGATGGTGCCCTCATTACCTAGGAACTTATATCCCTTAGCTTCTAAAGTTCCCAATGAGATGAGATTCCTTTGAATTTGTGGTATGTATCTCACATCAGTGAGCACCTTAACCTCACCCAAATGGTTTCTTATCTTGACGGAGCCAACTCCTTCTACTTTACAGACATTGTTATTGCCTAGCACCACTGTTCCATTATCTTTCATCTTAGGATATGAGAACCAATCCACATGTGAGCACATGTGGAAAGAACATCCTGAATCTAGTATCCAACCATCATCTCCTATTTGTTGAGTGACATTTAGGATCTCATTTGTACAGGCATATGTTGCCTTGACCACATTTGGTCCATTGGAATATTGCTCTTTCTGCTTGAGTATTACACAATCTCTTATAAGGTGACCAACCTTTTTACAACAGTGACAGATCCTCTGCTCAGTCTGGATTGATGGTTGTCTATTATCAGTTTGATTGAAAATTCTTGGTCTGTTCTGATAGACTGTTGGCTTGAAGTCCCTCCTAAAACCACTAGGCTGCTTGGTATAGGGGTTGGGCTTAGACCTCCAAAGTTTTTCTTGGTGAACTTCGAGTTAGTCTGCCCATTCTTTACTAGAAGTCCAACTCCAACACCATCAATTTGAAAAGTTTAGATAAGTTCTCCATTTCCATTTGCTTAACAGCAGCCTGCACCTCATCCATAGTGGTGGTGCCCGTTCTTCCATAAATTATAGCTTCTCTAACATTGTAATACAATTTGGGCAGAGCATTTAGAAGGTAAGTGGCTTTGTCTTCCCCTTCTAACTTCACCCCAATATTCTCAAGATAATCAATAGCTTTGTTGAACTCATCTAATTGATCCACCACACTTCTTTCATCTGTGAATCTGTAGGAGTATAGCCTTTGCTTTAGGAACAGTCGGTTAGCCAGAGACTTTGTGAGGTATAGATCTCCTAATTTCTTCCAAACAGCATAGGGTGTCTCTTCCCTAGACACCTCTCTTAAACTTTATCATCCAAACTCAAGAACAAGGCACTCTTGGCCTTGTTCATAAGCTTCTTCTTATTCTCTGTAGTTTCATCCTTGAAAGCATCCTTGTCCACAAGCACATCATCATCTAATCCTTTCTCAGTCAGAATAGCCAACATCTTAACCTTCCACAGGCCGAAATCATTTTTGCCTGTGAATTTGTCTATTTCATATTTTCCTTCGGCCATTTCACTCAATTTACAACACACTGTTCTCACACAGACACAAACTTGACATCAAACCGCCCAAGTATCAGAATATCAATCACCACACCCAAATTCCATAATCTTCAGAACACCAGCAGCAGATATCACAACCAAGAGATGGCCGGAATCCCTAAAATTCAGGAAGGAGAACTCACCATGTAATTTACCCAGGGCTGACTGAAATCCGGTGACAAAATTAGAGCTGGTCCGAGCTCCACAACTCGATTGCACTGAAGAACCTTAAGCGCTTCCCACAGACGGCGCCACTTGTTGGGTTCTAATCGAACAAACTCACACAGATGCACTATATTCGAAAATCAACACAAACACACATTCGCACGAACATAAGAACACCAGAATTACGTGGTTCACCGATTGACTACATCCACGGAGAGGTTGTGAGGAATCTTATTACTAAAAAAGAATGGAGTTCGAATACAGTTGCATCTGCTAAAAACAGAAACAGAAATCCTAGAAACTGAACTAATTTCAGCTCATAACAGCCCGATGAAGACGACGGTTAGCCTCAACGACTATATTACTTTCATCCAATCCCATGCGCACACGTGGCTTCTCTATTTCACACCAACAAAAAGATAAGCACGTTTCTATTAGTTGAGCGCAATTTTCTTCATTCCAAATTGCACATATCGAGTCCCAACAGCTACATTTTACCCGCATATATTCAATCATCAAAATACTCAATATGCAGTCACAACAAAAACCAAGTTCATGCAACATATCCGTTAAATAGATAGTTTTTCCAATGATTTTTGCGTTATAAAGTTTAATCATTTTTTTAAAAAAAATTCCCACTTATCTTTTTATTCAAGTCTTTGTAGGAGACTTTTTTGGTTACCCAGGAATATGCTTACCTTCTTTCTGGTCGTCCCGTATTTAAAGAATTTATTATTGTGTGACGAATGGGTCAAAGAGGTCGATCTCAATTATTTTATTAAAAAGATAAAATGATTTTTTGATATTGGTAGAGCTGTAAATGAATCAAATTATTGGTGAGCTACTCGGATCTCGGCTCGATAAAAGCTCGTTCGAACTCGTTTAGAAAAGCTCGTTTATTAAATTAACCAAACTTGAGCATTATGGTATTTGATTTGTGAGCTCGTGAGCAAGCTCGTTAGCAGAAATTAGTAAGAAATATTAAATTATTAATTTTATATTATTAATATTTTAAGGATTTGAGAGTAACAATAATGAAATATCTTTCTAATAATGACAAAAACTTTAATTTGAGCATGGATATAATTAGGGGTGTTCGCGGTCCGGTTCGGCCGGTTTCGGGGAAAAATCTTGGCCAAACCAATAAGTACGGTTTGAGGTTTTTCCAAACCAAACCGGTCAAACCATATAATAAACGGTTCGGTCCGGCCGATTTTACGGTTTGAAATGAAACTTGTTCTAAATTTCAACAATGCACTATAATATATATCTATATATATATTAAAATAAATCGGAGGGTGTGTATTAAAAATATTATTATGTTAAAAAATAGTTTGATGTACTAAAAAATTATGCGTAAAAATAGAGTTGATGTAACAAGTATTGATTTATTGTAAGACTATATAAGATGTTTACTTTAAATTTATTAGATAATATATTTTCGAATCGTAAATAATATTTTTCAATTATAAATATTATTTTTTTAAGATATATAACTTTAACAATATATAAATAAATAAATAATTTACAATAAAGTAATTAGAAAATTATATAATTAACTATGTGAATATTAATAATAATAATAATAATAATAATAATAATAATAATAAGTACACATAAAAATAAGTATATCATACTTATATATTATATTACATTTGTAAATATTCATATTATCTTATGGAGTAAGAAATGTATTAAATGGAAAAAATAAAAATGGATAAAAAGAGTAAGGAAGAGGGATCGAACCCAAGCCAATGCACACAACCAAGCCACAATACCTAACTAATCTATACACATGACTTATTAAATATTGAAATAAATATATATATAAATATGTATACAGCCGGTCCGGTTGAAACGGCCGGTTTGGATCACCAAACTGGAACCGAACCGGTTTTGACCGGTTTCAAAATGTTCAAACTGCCAGTTTGAAAATTGAAATTATAACCGGCCAAACCGACCAAATAAATCCGGTTTGGCCGGTTTGAACGGTTTTGGCCAAACCACGAACACCCCTAGATATAATATTAATTTTCGAATAAATAACTTTTTCTTTTAAAATAATACTGAATATTTTAATATATTTTAAATTTAGAAAGTTCGTTTAGGCTCGATTAAGACTCGATAAAGTTCGTGAACTTCAAAGTATTCGATAAAAAGCTCGAAGCTCGACTCGTTTCTAAACGAGTCAAACTTGAGCACGACACTACTCGGCTCGACTCGGTTCGATTACACCCCTAGATATTGGACATCGAAATAAAATTGGAGACTTTAATTTTGAGATATGCTTAGATTTGGGTTAATGATGGTGATTTTGTTACTCATCTAACATATGATATTATGGATCAAAGATTTTGTTTTGGACGCACTATCACTTCACTTAGACTCGTAACTTACTTTAATTTCTAGATTTAGTAGTGCTACATATTTTTAATCATTTCTATACTCATTTTAATCCACTACTATTTAATTATAAAACTATAGGGGCACTAAATTCAATAATTAGAACTTTATTATTTCATATTTAAAACTTCGAATTCTCATATTTAGTCATGAAGAAGTAAACTAACATTATTGTGAGAATTGATTGGGCATTTTCAGCTTCTAGATGCATCATTTTTTTCCCATCAATGCTCCTTTGCATAATTTGGTTTGGTACAACCACTAATAAATTAAAATTAAATTATGAAAACTCAGTTTCACATAAAATTGTTCCGCCAGGATTTTACTTTTAGAGTTGATGTCATGTATTTTTTGGATGTATTACATCCTTTCCATTACATTAGTTCTATATGTTTTGAGCAGGATAACTATTATTTGTGAGTACAATAAAATTAATATTTTATTAATGTGATAATTTTTTTCTATTTAAGAAAATGAAATTAATCTAGCAAAAAAATGAAAAATGAGACTAATATGGTGAGACAAAGGAAGTATTATTCTAAAAATCAATTTGATATATATATATATATATTCTTTTGAGTTGATATATGGAGGGTAATTGATGTGACTATAGGCTAGATTTGGGCGTGTAGTACCATAAATTTGGGCTAATGAGATCCACTTGAAACATATTTAGGCCCCCTGGCTTTTGCATATCTCACACGACAACTATTTAATTAATTAAATGATAGCTGGGCAGTCATTTGTCACTAATTAAGTACACTATCAAATATCAATGCCTCATGTCATGCCTCTTTTCTTTTTTCTATTTAATGTCGATTTCGGATTTCCACTATTATTATGATTCTTATTATACATGGAATAATTTGTGGTACCAAATAAATCAATGAGAAACCCTCTGATATTATCTTAGATTATTTATTGCCAAATATTAATTCCTCGTCCAATTTTTACCAATAATTCCTCCAAACCGATTTGATATTTAATCTAAAGTTGTATTAATTGGTTTTGAAAAAACTATAATTTATGATTGAAACAATTTCCCCTCTCTCTCTATTTGAGAATAGTGAAAATTTCAAGGACATTTGGTGAAAGCACTTGATTATGAATTTGAGGTTTCGAATTTATGTGAGTGTGAATTTTAAATTAATGTATTATTACTAAAAAAATTCAAGAACTTTTGAATGAAAGATTTTAGGATCGATTCATTATTTTTTATCTTCTTTTAACATTATTGAAAGTGCAAAAAATTAGAATATAATGATAAGAAAAATATGTAATAGCAGTTATGGACAATTTTCACAAAAGGAAAAGTTATAATGCATTGTAATAATGGAAAACATGAACCAATATAGAAACTAGGTAAAGTATGAGTACCAACTTGCAATTTTCATTATTGCAGTGTCACAACTCACAATTAAATGCAGGCATTAAGGTAAATAAAGAATGCTGAAACAAAATAAAAAGAAAGATGATAAACAAAGATTAAAGAATAGAGATAAGTAAATAAATGAAGAAAAGAGGGATAGGAATAATAAAATAGAAGTAGGGGAATAAATGAAAATGTGGTCCTTCAAAAGTCAATTCCCCCAATTTATGGGGTAAATAATCATAATTCATAATTGCCAACACATCCAACATTAGCCCCCCGCTATTAATGCTCAACACCTTTCCATTTCCATGCTATCTTATTCTTAACCAACATTTATTCTTCTCCACCCCAATACTTTCCTTTAATTCATTACAACCCCTCACTTCTTTACATATTTCACTTTTCCCCCTATTTTATTTTATTTTAATTAATCCGACAATTTTATAGAATCGTCATTTAATTCCCACCTTCTATTTTTTTTTTTTATTGAAAGTGATTTCGGAGTTGACTACTTTTGTATTTTGCTTTTTTTTTTAAAAAGGCTATTCTAGTCCACTCAACATGAGCAGGTAAATTTTCATTGAGCAAACATTATAAATTTCGGCATTTTGCACAAGGTTAATATTTCGCCAATAAAATGATATCTGACAGTAAATAAATGTATAAATTTTGTGATATTCCTCAATTAATATAAACTAGTGGACCCTGGTTCAAATCTAAAATTCTCTCGACCAACTCAAAACAAACAAATCCATAAATAAATAAATAAATAAATATCACCTTATATTATTCTTTTCCGTAGATGTAATTGGTCTGGGCCGCCTAGACAATTAACTCGGCCCACTTTTGACTGAATGGTTTGATAAACTGATATTTTGTTATGGTTGGTACAACAAAATAATTGAACATAAAAATCATCAATCCTGAGTGTAAGATAATAAACTCTAATGCTATTACCAACTTATATAAAACTAAAACCTAAAGATAAGTTATGATCCCTGATTGATAATTTCAAATAACAATTTCTTTTCTGAAAATAATTGTAAATAATAAATTAAAATCAAAAGAAAAAAGTTAATAAATTAACGGGACAAAAAAAGGTGAATTAGAAGAAGCTTTTGCAAATTTTAAATATAAATGCATTAATTTAAACTAAAACACGAAGAAAGCTCGAGCCTATATTCTTTTGACCATAGGAAGGTGGGGTTGAGTGGTGAATCACGTAGAATAATAATTGGATATTTTGTCCCCAGAAGAAAAAAAAAAATGCTTGCTAATGGTTAGGATGAGCTGTCAACAGTAACAGAATAATACGAGGGAAAATATCTTTCACCAAACGCGCAACTTAAAATTTTAAAAAACGTGAAGCTGGAGTTTAATTCGGGCCTAATGCTTGGCCCACTTGTATTTGAACTATCGAAAGGATCTGGGTCCATATCCGGTCGACTAAACGGGCCCAACCCTTTTTGTGCGGTTTGTGATAAAACTTGCGCCACATATTGGGCCCAGCTCGGTTACACGCACAATTTATTATACAAAAAGTTAAATTTAGGATATTCTACAAATATGGAAAATTACAAATTTTATCCCTAGTTCTTTCTTTTAAGATTTTTATGTCCATATTTCGTTAAAGATTTTTCTCCCAAGTATTTTTCATTAGAATTTATCTATTCCCTATTTAATTTCATTATATACTCTTGATAAAAATTAATAATAACAATCATAATAATCTTACGTGAACAGCGGATAAGTGGTGTGACTTGGGTATAACTTAACTTCGTAAAATACTCGTTATTAAGATTCACAAACGAAATAATAATAATACGAGATAAAAAAAATTCTCACAATAAATGCTTGGCATAAAATTGCAAGACTAAATATAAATTTGGAATAAAAATCCTAAGTGAAAATACTTGAAATAAAATTATCTAAAATAAAAACTTTTTAAATAAAATTATTTGTTCTTCCAATATATTTGTATGGTTTCGTCAATGTTTCCACGGGCCGGTTCCAACTATATGGTGTAAAAAACATTTGAATCCAAACCGGTTTGAAAACATAGTTTCGCAAATAAATTTTGGGATATATATATATATATATATATATATATATATATATATATATATATAGGCTAATCTGGTGAGAATAACCCTTTTCATGAGAAATAAGAATAAATATAATTCATAGATTTGATAACATCAACGACCCAGATTAAATAAAACATTCAACAAAATATATGATATTTTATCCTCATTTTTAATTCATTAAAGGGCAACATAGTCATTCTGAACCAAGGCACAAAAGTTGTGTTTTGTTCATTTTATGTGTTGTATGCTTTATTTTATCTCAATTATGGTTCATTATAAAATAAATTCGATGTAAATTTATATGTTACATGTGACATGCATTTTATATTAGAGATTCTTCATTTTATTTTAGTCATTCTTCGTTTTATCTCAAGTGCTGTTCATTATAAGATAAACTAAATGTAATTGTACATCCCCTTCAAAAAAATGTAATTGTACATCATTATTTTGTACAACGAACGAAAATCTGCAATCTAGATTTTATCTGCACCTTACTTCTTTATATGACAAAATCTCTATAATTTTTATTCAATACCATCATCCAATTCTCTAAAATTTCTCCATTTGTGAGGCTTCATCAAATCAGTACGTTCTATTATAAATAAACCTGAGAACAGATAAAATGAACATCGCATCACCAAACATGAAATTCAATAAAAAAAAAGTAATGAAAAGGTTGATGAAGCTAACAAACAAAATAATGAACATAATCTCACAACATATGAATACCGCAATACTAAAAATGAAAGACTTCTAAAACTATTTAAAACAAAAACTCTCTAAACAATATATGAAAAACAATCTCGTGAAACCATAATTAACAATTATCATCCAGAAATTTCAAACAACTAGAACACATGATATACAAATCAGAAAACCAGAAAGAAACGTGAACATAGAAAGCACAAAACTTCGAATCTAACCTTAAAAATCAATCAAAACCAGAATCTGATTGCCAAAATCATATATATGAATCAATGAGGATAAAACGAAGACGAAGACGAATTAATATTGAGAAATATCAAAACTTATTCAACAAGACAATCAAAATCTCATGGAAAATTGAAAAGAAAAGGAATTACAGATCCAAATTGCGTGAAAGAAGGAAACCAAAAAAGAAAATTGCCTATTTGAGAGAGATACCATGATTAAAACAGGTTAAATGACAAAGATATCCTTAAATATGTATTAATGAAGTACGAGGAGGATAAATGAAAACAAAAATTATTAAAGCATGACCGCAGATCTTGTACAATCATTGACTGAGATTTATTCTCATTTCTTACATTAATATCTATTTTCATATGATCTAACCTATATATATATATATATATATATATATATTCTTTTTAAATTCATCAACGTAAGCTTTTAATGTTTAAGTATTGACCGGAGGCATAAAAAACTTAAAGTTTAGGCTGCAATTTTTATACTTAGAAGTTTGTGATAAAATTGAGAACTCATTCAAAAATTAAGCCAGAAATGATTATATTTAAATATTTGAGATAAAATTGAAAAACTCAGGTTGAAATAAATTTGTACATTTTCTCAAAAGAATAATAATGTAGAATATGTATATAGCACAGAACACAACATTAATGAAATTGGTGTAAGATGATCATCCCTTTTTTCGTATAATATAATGGTGTACTGAACAAAACATAAATGGGCGTAAAGTCAAATGTAATTAACATCAGTTTTATTAAGATATAAATGCATGTCACAGGAATCCTGCATTGTAAGTTGAGAGCAACATTCATAATCCAATATTTATGATGGGAATCATTTGAAATTGCAAATTAAAAAGAATGAATGGGGGTGAAAGTGAGGGGTGGATTGGTGAAAGGCCCATTAAGCAAGGCCTTTGAAATGTGGCGGTAGGCCACCTCAGTTAAATGGATACCATCCCAATTTGCATAGCCTTTTGGGTCCGAACAGGCCTGGGATCCGACATGCCCACATCTTGCTGAGTTGTTGAAGTTGTAAGGCCCACCTCCTCCGCAACACGCCCTCAGACACCCCTCCGTGAACCCTGCATAGTTACATTACATTACATCTCCCATTTATTTTAATAAAATAAAATAATAAAAATTATTATTATTTTTAGTATGAGTATATGAAGTCACCATAATGTTTGGGAGCGTGTAAGAATTGGTGGGCAGCAGCATAGTAGTCAGCATAGCTGATTTTAGCATGAGGATATTTGTGTCTCAACTCGTCCAAAGCAGTTTGGAGGTGAGAGTTATGGTACTTGGAGAAAGCGTTGTACGCTTTCAGACACCCATATTTATCATAGGCGGCTTTGTCGCTTGTCTGAAAAAGGGTTAGATACACAGGGTTGCAACCTATGGGCAGATTCCCTGGCACTATCACTTCTACTGCCCCTTCCTCTATAACCATCTGCATGCCCCACAGACGATCATCAATTCAACATGCATGTGATGTGGAAGTAGTTGTAGGGTCGCTTACACTAGTAGCTGCAGCAATGACTCCAACGACCTCTGGTACCATCTTCTTGAGTTCTTTAATGGTTCCACCAACAAAAAACGGATAGTTGTAGTCGTTGCCACCAATCTCCCCCACCAGAAACAGACCTCTCCTAAAATAGTTGCCACAATCTACTCTTCCCACAGTGAACACAACACAATAATGGCTTCATCATTTCCACAAATTACAAACATTAAACTTATGAGATAGATAGATAGATAGCTTAGCTATACCTTGTTTGGGGGAACAAAGGGTGGACTTGAAGTTTTTGAACCAGGCAAGCTGAGCACTTAATGTGTCATTCGTCCAAAGGAACTGCCCGATGTTGCGGTCGTAGAAGAATTTGGAGTCGAGAGCAGTAGCTCCGGCGACTGCGAAATTCACTCCATGCTCCACCTTCGCATCTTTACCAAGAGACAGATAGGGCGGCAGATAAGGCAATCCGTATGCCTCCGCTGCAATGTACAATTAATAGTAATATATATATATATATACTATCATTTCAATATTGTAATAGAAAATTACCAATAAAGTCGACAATGAGGCGGCCGTCGGAGCAGCGGCCGGTGGCATGGCCGAAGAATGTTTCGCCGTAAGGGAGTTGTCCGATAACCGGGAACGTCTGGAGGGATCGGGAGAGCAGGAGGTTTCCGGTATCGGCGAGGGAATCGCCGAAGCTGAAAATGGAGTCATATCCTGCTCCCGGGGGAGGGCTGCATACAAGTGTGATTGGAAAGGAAAAAAAGAAGAAGAAAATGGTTTTCATGTCTGCACTGCACCCGCAACTTCCGCTACCATTCATTAATAGTGCCAGTAAGCCTTAAATACGACTAAAACACCGCCGTAAATTTTAGTTGCAGCGATCTCTAAAATGAAATTTATATTAACTGAATTTTTATATATTGATATTTCATCAATATTATTCCTAACATGTATAATTCACACCACTCTTTAGCTCTACTTATTTCGAAAATTCTTAGATTATGAGAATTTAAAAGTTGATGAAGTTGAAATAGATAAAATCTCGCCTGTTTTACTTTTGCTCAAGTAATTAAAAGGCAACTCAACCCTTTTCTTTTTATTATCTGAAACAGTCAGGAGCTTAAATCCAATGCTCCATGCATACACTAAATCAACAATTAAGATTATAAGCACAGAAATTAAAAATTCTATAAATTCGTATCGTACCCCTACGCCAAATACAATATAACTCACGGGTATTTATTATGCATCTGAAAATAAAAATATGAGCCGTTGATCAATTATATGAGTGATTGCAAGATGATCAAAAGTATACATATATATGATCAAGTACTGCTAAAATTAAAGTTTGTACTAAATATGAATGAATATCAGTAGTTGGATTGATAGCATCAATGGTTGAAATTAAAGCATCAAAGATTAAAAAATTAAGCAAAATTTTCGTTCGTGCTTAATTGCTTTATAAATCATGCTTAATTCGATTAAGCATGATTTATAAAGAAAAAAAGCATAAAATTTGGAAAAATGTTTTAATCTCAACCATTGACTTTTTTAGATGAAAGATGTAAATTCATTCCTATTTAATTAGTACAAACTAACTTTTAGTATGAGATGGACACCATA
>JAPKLW010000874.1:66941-96269 GCA_026898455.1 Plectranthus barbatus
TATTTTTTTTCTCTCCTCTAAAATCATCCTAAATCTTTAAATGATCATATCTCCTTCAATTTAGATTATTTTTTAATGTATCATATATCGAATTAAAGGTAATTTAATTATCTTTCAAACGAAATCCCTATTGCATATGTTTCGATTTAAAAATCATCGTAAAAAATGAAAATTAGTGATTTTATGCATAATTCTCGTAACAGTACACGAATTCTTATATAATGAATGGAGTTGCACAATATAATGCATGAAGTTATATTATATAATGCAGAATATGATAGATAAAATGCAATAACTTTTTTCATGTAGGATAAAAAAAAATAAAACTAAAATTTATTATCTTTGCATATTGTAGATAATATCATAGTTGTTATAAAAATTGATCATATATTACATGTTTTTAATTATGTATTTTTTTGTTATATTATATAAATGTATATTACTATATTATATAATGCATGTTTGTTAGGTATATAATGAATGTTTGATAGGTATATAATGCATGTCGAGGTCAATATAATTTATGAAGTTATATAATGAATACAATTGCACAATATAATGCATGAAATTATAGTATATAATGCAGGATATGATAGATAAAATGCAGCATGTTTATTTAAGCGAAAT
Organism: Plectranthus barbatus; assembly: GCA_026898455.1. NCBI lineage: Eukaryota > Viridiplantae > Streptophyta > Magnoliopsida > Lamiales > Lamiaceae > Plectranthus > Plectranthus barbatus. Next base: position 67,569 of record JAPKLW010000874.1, read on the forward strand.
CATCATTCATCATTATATTTGCACGTGTTATGTATTATATAGCAATAAAATATGAATTATAATGAAAGTAATATAATTTCTCTTTAAAATAAAAGTAATACCATATATGATATGCATAATTCTCGTAACAATACACAAATTCTTATATAATGAATGCAATAGCACAATATAATGCATGAAGTTACAATATATAATGTTGAATATGATAGATAAAATGTAACATGTTTATTTTAGTGAAATCATCATTCATTATTATATTTGCACTTGTTATGTATTATATAGTAATAACATATGTATTGTAATGAAAGTAATATAATTTTTCTCTAAAACAAAAGTAATATCATATATAATGGAGGAAGTAATACCGCATAATGATAGTAATATTGTTCTAAAATAAGAGTAATATCATATTATAATGTAGGAAGATGTTTGTTAGGTATATAATGCATGTTTTCTACGCATATAATGCATGTTTGTTAGATATATAATGCATGTCGAGGTATAATATGCAAACAGAATCTTAAATATATAAGTACAAAATGACAAAAATACCCTATAATGCAGGTTTTTTTGATATATAATGACCGAAAATTTTAGTAAAATCCTGAGCATTCATTCATCAGAATCAATGGGGATGATTTGTTCTTATTTCTTATGGCAAGAGTGGTTCTCACTGGATCTCATCCCTATATATTTATACTACATAAAATTTTGAACACATAACCTCTTAGTCATGCATACTGTGCTAAAATAAGGAATTCTTTGATCAATATCTCTTTAATAATTGATCCAAATTCAAACAACCTATGATCATTATTTACTCACGCATCTACATCTGCATGACTGCAATGTCCCCCTAAATCCTTCATTTTCAATCCACTGAAAAATAATTATATATGTCCAACTCCAACCCTTACTTTCAGCTGCAATAACGTTCTATGTTCACATGCCTAATCATATTATCACCACCATGTTTGACATTTTTATCGATAGCTAGGCATTCATTATTATTCAATATTGTCGTATGCTTCCTAATCACCTCCCAAATCCAATACAACTTCTCTCTAGCTCCCCAACTTCTTCACCTAATTCTCACACCACAAGAAGCGCATATTTATTGGTTTTATACCCCTTATTTTGTGAAGAAAATATAAACAGGACAACTATTATAATGTGGTGACAACAAAGTAATAACACTGTTAATGGTAGGGATTTTGCAGAGGATAAATCAAATAAGAATACTAAATAAATTGGAAGAGAAGAACAATTGAAAGTAGAAATGAATGCTTTAGCTTGAAGACTTGGTTTTTATTGCTGTATTTACTGCTTGAATTTTATGTGTCCTTGACAATAAATGTAGACCATATTTATAGAAATCCAAACAAATACACGACTTTTCGTCAAAAGTAGCACTGCTTCAGCTGAATAGCTGGCTCGAACAATCGCGTCTATTGACTTGAGCTGCCTTAGCCATCATCTCGTTTATGATTCGAGTTCGAGCTTGGAGTGCCAGCTCGAACGTCTTCATAGCTCGGCTTTGTCTATTCGACGAGCAATATATAAGGTTCGAGCTGTGCCCCTTGGATAATTATTTGCTTCGCGGATATGAGCTTTCTTCTTTGATGGACTCCAAAATGCGCTTGCTCATTTTTGGGTCATAACAATAGCCCCCGGGCTCTCGTCCGAATTCCTTTAGAGTTCGGCGAAGCCAAAGTGCTTGACTTTGATCATAAATGATGTACTTTTCTGCAAAATATCAAAGAAAAAACAACTTTTTTTCCCTATCCCAAAGTGCATTTGGGATTGTTCAGGAAGTAAGAATTATTCTCGTATCGCGAGATATGACTCGGCGAATGTTTACGACTATTTTTTATTTCAGGTGTATCTGCAAAGCTCATTGTTTGACTTACGATTATCCCTAGTCTGCGGTTGGCTAAACCCGACATGCTCTACAAAGGATGTCCTTTGCAGCTTTTAAAAATGACAAGTGATTTCTCACGAGTCAATCGAGGAGCGAGCTCAGACCCATGGGTATGCTATGCCGAATTAGACCCTGGCTGTTTACTGGGTTAATTGATTCAGATCCATAGCCTTCGAGGAACTTTTATGGAAAGAAGTTCTATTGACTTCGATATCTTCAGTTCTTCGAAAATTGTTGGCTAACCCGACCAAGAGCCTCAATGCCTGATTTGAATTTTTTTTAATCGTACAACTTCTTGTTCGAACCAATTTTAGTTCGAACTTGTTTATCAAGTAGTGGATCGTTCGAACTCAACCTTTTTACCCGAAAATGTTCTGAATCCCCCTGGGCAGGCTTTTTGAATTTTGAATTTGAAATTCTTGACACGTGTCTCTCTCCGATTTGTTGACTTCAAAGGCCGTGCACGAATTTCAAGACAAAATCTTCTATAAATAGCCCAACATTTTCATTTTTCATTTTTACTTTTGCCTCTTGCTTCTTGGATATTTCTTCGAATCAAGGCATTTCACCGAGCTCGAACATTCCGGAATCCAGGGTTAGTTTACTTCTAACATATTGCTTTCTTTGCTAATAATGAGTAGTACAAACAGCAATTCGAGTGACGGTAGTAGTAGCTCGGATTATAGTAGTGAATCCAAAACAAACAGTAGGTTAAGTCAGGAGGTTCCCCAGCCCCAGGGTTTAGATGATCAGCAACTTGGCCGATCTGGTAGAGGAGACCCGAATCCTGATAACCCTGAGGCCGAAGATAGGAACTCCTCCTTTGCTTTTCTCTGGATTGTTCCTTGGGTTTAGCCCCTGGTATCTTTTCGCCCCATTATGATCAAAATATAGATGGGACCATAAAACTCATTCTGTCTGGTTTAACCCGAGCTAAGCTTGACGGGATTTTCAAACAATACGAATTATCTAATAGGTTGAACGCCATAGCACCTGATGAAAATCAACGTGCTCATCGGCCTCCCTTGGGTTTCATGTCTTTTTATGCTCGATTCTTCGAGTTCGGAGTTCGACTACCACTTCATCAATTCTTTGTAAATGTTCTGGAATATTACAACTTAGCCCCCATCCAACTTTCTCTCATTGCCTGGTGTCATATGCTCGGCACTTATTTAATTTTTCGAGATGCCGGACTTGAAGAGCCCACAATGAGGGAATGGAACGATCTTTATAATCTGATAATAAAAAGTGGTGAGGAATACTATTTCTTTTCGAAACATTCGCATCACCTGGAACCTTTAGTGATGGGGACGAAAACGAACTCAAAAATGTGGATTCAGGAATTCTTTTTTGTCCAGATCCCGAATGATTTTCCTGGATTGAGTGGAGTGCTTCGAGTTCCGAATAGTACGTTTTGCTCTTTTCTTTTTTAATCGAAACTTGATCATCTCACTATCTGACCTTTTCTTTTGATAGGATACAAAAAAGAAGATCTTTCGGACCTCGAGAATAGCCAAATTCAAAGAGCCTTATCAACAGTCTCCTCGAGATTTTGACACTCTGCTCGGATACAGATCGCTCAGCATTGTCGGCATCTATAACCCCATGGAACATCTTAACCCCAAAGATCTCCTGAAGTTCAAGCAAGAACAGCAACAAAAGAAGAAGAGGCAGAGGAAGAAGAAAGAGGTTGTGCCGAAGGGCCAATGCCCTAATTTTCAAAAGCCAAAAGGCCGGTCAACAGAAGGTACATCGAAAACCCCGAAGTCTCCAACCCTGAAGCCTACTGCTAAGCCGAAAACCACCAAATGAGTCAAGATTCGGAATCGCCTGAAAAAGACGAGGATCAGTTCGGTTCTCGCCGAATGAGGAGCGAGAAAGCTCCCGAACAATAGGAGATCCTCGACCTTACTGCCAGCGAGAATGAACGAGCTTTGGTCCATCGGGAGGGGAAGGACCATGAGATGGAGGAGATCGAGAGCCCGACTGTGAAGCAGAGTCGAGCTTGATCCATTGAATCCTTTAATGCATTTGCCAACCTACTCTTCCAGGGTCCTCCCTGGCCGACTAAATCCGCTGCTCGGATGAGTTTATTCGAGAACGCTCAGATGTGCCTCATGGTAATTAACCTCAACTCCTTCTCTTATTCAAGTATTTTTATTTGCTAATTCTTCTCGTCTTGCCGGGCCTCTGCGGTATGGCCGAAGATTACAATCGATGCTTTAAGACTCTTCAAGCCGAGCGCAAGGATCTTATTCTGGCCGAGAAGGGAAAAGAGGAGGCCCTTAAGGAGAGAGAACATCTGATCTCCGAGCTGTCGATTGCCACCGCGGACCTTAAGAGTTCTCGGGACTTGGTTGAGCAATTGACCAAGGATCGACAGTCGGCCGTCGAAGAGTTGGCCCAAATTAGGGACCACACTGGCAAACTCTCTGAAGACCTCCAGGCCGAGGTGCAGGCCCGCATCGAGACCGAGGCGAGACTGAAAGTCGAGCTCGAGCAAACCAAAACTGCCCTGAATTGGCCCAGACAATCGGGGAAGGTTTAAATTTTACGAGACTGATCACAACCCCCTCCGGCGCTACTACCTTCGAGATGATGGAGAATCTGATCAGGAGGAAGGTAAGGGCGAGCGTGCAAGAGAAGTGCCCTGAGCTCGACCTCGGGTTTATCTATTCGACTCCTGCCGCTTCTGAGGAGTCGATCCAGGAGGATGAGGAAGATAACCAGGAGGACGAGATCTTTTCGAAGCACTTGAAGGATAATCTTCAAGGGAACGAGCAAGTCAACGAGGAGGTGAATCCGAATTAAGATCAGAACAACCCGGTTGGGCCAAATTGATATGTATCCGAGCTGGCTTTCTTTAGAACTTTTTCTATCTTTGTAATTCGTGCGAACAGAATCTTTGTATTTTGATGTATATATTTCCCTCAATTGAATGAATTCCTTTTCTCGATTTTATGATTGTTGATCGCATAATTGAAGACTTCGAATAACTTTCTTGAGAGAAAATAAGAACTTTTTATTAAAAGTACTTCAACTCGAATAAACTTTAATCTATACAGGACTTTTATTAACTCGAGCTAGATTACAACTCAATGGTTCGAACTGCAATAGTTCAAACATACTATAATCATGCATTTACACATAGTACTACAATTCGAACGTCTTTGTAGCTCTAGTTGTTTCGATCGATTTGAAGAGTTCGAACATCCTTAGAAATAATACTTTTTCAAATATTTGATATTCCAGGCATTTGGAATATACTTTCCTTCGGGGGTTCTCAATCGATAAGCCCCATTTCCGACCACTGAACTGATTATATAAGGACCTTCCCAGCTCGGTCCAAGTTTTCCCGAGTTGATCTCCTGAGTATTTTGAAAAACTTGCCGTAATACCCAGTCTCCAATTCGAAAAGCCCTTAGCCGAACTGATTTATTGTAGAATCTTTCAATGATCCTTTGGTTTCTTGTCATTCGGCCAGATGCTTCCATTCTTTGTTCGTCCCTTAACTCCAAAGAATCGAAGAGTTTTCCTTGGTTTTGTTCTTCGTCAAATAGTTCGACCCTCGGACTTTCTTGAATTACTTCGACAGGAGATACTGCGTTGACTCCATAAGCTAGGGAAAAAGGGGTTTCTCCGGTGGCTATTTTGAAAGTTGTTAGGAAAGCCCAGAGCACGGCTGGAAGTTCCTCGACCCAAGCCGATTTTTTGGCCACTAGTTTTCTTTTAAAGATATTGATGATAGTTTTATTGGAGGATTCAACCAATCCGTTTGCTTCCGGATATCTCGATGTTGAATATAATAACCGAGCTCCAAGTGTTACGTAATAATTCTTGAACTTTTTGCTAGAGAATTGCCTGCCGTTGTCCGTGATGATTTCCCGTTGTAGTGATGGATTTTGTATACTGAAAGCATTTATTATAATGAGTATACAACAGTTTATTTCTCCTATCTGTTAACAATCTTACATGTATGAAAAATGGTATCCTCTTGTCTCGACGATAGGGACGATCATACGACGTGTTGTAGATCGCAGAAGACAGTATGATCACTTGACCTAGTGAGACATAAACTTGATCACAGCTGAGACAGCGTATGAGGATATGTCTGTCCGGATGGCTGCGGCATTGTCGGAATAAGTAGTCTGTCTTGGTTACTTGACATGCTGGTACGCAGAGGTGGCTTATTGATGGACCGCAGAGAGATGTATTTGTCTGTCTGACATCAGTGAATACAAGATCTCGTTATATTGATTGAGTCCAAACCCTAACGAAGGTTCAGGAGTTTGCACGGGTTGACTGTTGCTTTGACTTGCCATGGTGGAGAGCCTAAGTAACGTGCTCGTATATCCGCATCTTGGGTAACAACAGTTTGTGTAGTACCGCCTGAGACTGGGTTTAGGTAACCATATCCGAGTAATAGGATTGGGACATTCTCTGAGGAGCTCAATAACATTCATCGTGCCAAAGTCCTGCAGGCTGATTAATTTCAGGCACGAGTGATAAGGTTTGAGTGGTACTACCCAGGAATTATAAGATATTAATTAATTGTAGTTAGATCTTGTCAGAGGCTCCGATTAATTAATGGATGTCCGGTAACCTTAAATATGGGAATTCTCAATTAATGCAGCCCGTTCTCATAACGTGGTAATAAAGGGGTAGGTCAATATTAATTCTGTGGTGAAAAATAATTAATATTAATTAATTAATTGTGTCCTGGGTTGTGGACATGAGAATTAATTAATTTATAGGCCCACTTTATTATTTGCATTAGGTCCCAAGTCTGGCCCAAATAAGTGTGTTGAATTGAGCCCAGGAGCCCATTAGGGTTTACAACACTAGGTCTATAAATAGACAGCTCTCTCTCATAAGTTGTAACACAGTTGAAAAACCCTAAACCTAGTGAGGGAGAGAGTGGGCGCCGATCTGAAGAAGGAAGGAGGAGAATTTTCGAATTCTGGTCCTGCTCAAGCCACTGATCTACGGAGTCCTCACCAGTAGTAGATCTGATCAGCACCGGGATATAGATCTGAAGATCTATTCTGGAGAACATATTTCTTTCTTCCTCTTTGATTTTCAATTTTTATTCCAGAAATTAGATATCTAATTTCTACTTCCGCAGATAACAATCGAATTGCGTGGTTGAATTGAAAGTGGAAATTCAAACGCAAAAGATCGGATCAGACTCGACGGAGTTACGGTAAACCCTAAATCCACAAATCTCAGTATTAAATTCATAGGAGCATGCTAGGGTTTATTATGATTTTAATTATGCACAATATCCATAAATCGATCCAGTTCAGTTTGGTTTTGGTGATTCAGTTCACGGGAAAACCCTACAATTGGTATCAGAGCCAGGTTTCTGATTTATGGCTCTGTTGTTCATAATTAAATTCGATATGCATGTATGAATTTATTATTTTGTGGATGTTGGTTTTTGTTCCTCGTGGCAACCCGTGAAATTCAGCCCGCGGTGGTTTATCCGTGTACGGCTGAATTAATTTTGTAAAATCACGAGAAAATCCGTGATTAGTGTAGATTTTGAAAAATTGTAATAAAATAAATTCTGTATTTTTTAATTTTCAAAATCTGTAATTGGACGGGTCGAGGACGAAGAACAAAGATGGAGCCGACGAAGGACCGGCAAGGACAACGGCGGACGGCGGCACGCGGCGCGGCAGGCACGCAACCTGTGCGCGCGCGAGATTGGACGGGGGCACGCGGTGCTCGCGCGCGCGGCAGCACAGGGTGGCGGCGGCGGGGGTCGTCGTCGGCTGATGCTGCCCCGTCGCGGTGGCTCGTGTTTTGGTGGTTTGTGCAATCTTGTGTAAACCCTAGGGTTTGCATTAGGGTCAGGGCAAATCATTAGATCACAAATGCCTAAATCCCAAAAGATTTGGTGGATCAATTTTTTGAGGCCCTTGAAGATTTGGAAGATTTGAAAAAGATTTGGAATTATCCAAATAAAATTCAAATTCAAATTGTAATAGATAGAATTTAATTTTTCTATTTCTGGGGCCACGAGGAATTTTTTGTTTGTCTTAATTGTCCTCGTATGATATGTGATTTATTTATGTGCGCAATTAAGCATGTGTAGATAATAGGAAAAGCATGATTTATCGCTTTTATTATTTACAACTTTCCAAGCATGCTTATGTGAATAATTTCTTATTGGATTATATTTTGGGAATTTTTGGGCTTGTATTATTACATGCAAAAATTTGGAAATATAATGACAAAGAAATTATGTGTGCGCATAAAGAAACCTTTTAAAAGAAAAATACTAAGCAGATTTTTTAATTAAAATCAATAGACCTCCACAAAGCGGTCCTAGGCTGTAAGTGCATCTCTCGTTCTAGTAAACATCTACGAGTGTAGCTTGCTAGTTCCTAGAGGTGCATGGGTACGGTTGTTGGGATTTCTAGACAAACAATTTAAATCATGTGAATAGTGGGAGGGTTTTGCATAAACGTTTACGAGTGTAGCTTGCATAGATCTCTTTCACAAGTATTCTAGGATTGATTTAAATTATAGATAACAAAAGCTTTAAGGGCTGTGCGGTATGGTTACGTGCCATGCTAAACTGTCTCTTTTGGCAAGAGTTAAATTTGTGGTTAATTGCTTAGAAGCATCTTAGAATATAATGCAAGAATTGCATCCCTGTTCTTGAGAGATGGCTTGGTTTAAGGTTTTCACTAATTATTAATTTCTAGTGTCAAAAGCTTCCTGACATGGTAGTGAAATTAAATGGATTGGGGCTTAAAACCCGCAGTTCTGGTTGAGGGTGACATCGTAAACATCTACGAGTGTAGCTTGCGGTGGGAACTCTTGGGCAATTAAAGGAAAACATTTGTATTTGATTTATTAAAAGGTTTTCAATGCATTTGTTTTCGAAGTTCTACATGTATGTTCTTATTTAAGATTCTTTATTGTTTCATATATGTCTATGTCTAATGTCGATCATATTTAAGATCCTTTATTGTTTCTGCATAAAACACATCCTTTATCTGAAAAATCAAGCACATGTTCTTTACATGGATCCACTGTTGCGCTCTCAAAGAGGAGTGTGCGAGCTTGAGCTTGAATTCTATGAAAGATGGGAGGATGCTGATGAGTTTGCCTTCTGGCTCATCACGGGTTCCATGTCTAGAGAATTAAGGCATAAGTATGAACACCTCGAAAGGGCTGGAGAGATTTGGAAGGAACTCTCGACAGCTTTTGGCAAAGTGGAGCGAACTATTAACTGTAAGCTTGTGCACAATCTTGTGTGCAAGAAGATGGTTGAGGATAGTTCAGTGACTACGCACATGATGTCTATGATTGACCTCATGAGACAGTTTACTATACGAGGTGGTAATATCAGTGCGCAAGGCGAGATTGATATTATCCTGAATTCTCTTCCGGAATCCTATTATGACTTTAAGGTGGTTGCTGCTGCAAAGGGAGAGTATGCTCTGCATGAGCTACTTGAGGACCTTGTAGTAGAGCAATCCACCATGCGAGCACAGAAACCTGTTATGTCTGGTTCTAGTACTGGTTCGACAACCTCTAAGGTTGGAGACGATGGTGCTGAGAGCAAGTTCAGGAAAACAGGCAGTGATAGCAAGTCTAGGAAGGGCAAGAGAGTCAAGCTCACTCCAAAGAAGAACGAGTGTGCTGGATGCAGAAAGGTGGATTGTCTGAATGCCAAGGGACAAGGTACGTCATTTGCATTTGTACCGAAAACATGTTTAGCATCGGTTTCTACTCATTCGTGGGTAGTGGATACTGGAGCTACTGATCATGTTTGTTACACCGAGGAGGGTGCTGAAGAATGACGAGGTTACCATCGCGATGGGGAATGCAACACAAGTGAGTGCAGCTGCCATTGGAGATTTCACCTTGTACTTTGATGATTTTGTTTTAACTTTGAGAGATGTTTTGTACGTGCCGTATTTTTGGCGAAACCTTATTTCAGTTTCCAAACTTTATGTTGATGGATATTCAGTTATTTTTGATAGTGGTGTTTCTATCATTGGTAATAACGGTGTTATCTGTTGTGGAATGCTGAATAATTCTCTCTATGTTGTTAACTGTAATCATAAGTCATCTGCAAGTATTGCATGTAATTCATCCGTAATTGATAATCCTAGAAAGAGAAAACTTACATCTTCTGATGAGGATCTTACATATCTCTAGCACTTGAGACTGGGTCACATCAGCTTGAAGCGGATTCAAAGACTTGCAGATGACGATACATTGGACTTAGTCCGGGCTGTACCTTATCAAGTCTGCGAATCCTGCATCGAGGGCAAGATGTCAACTAGGCCTTTCAAGGCTAGTCAGTCTCGAGCAGAGGAAGTATTGGAATTGATCCATTCTGACTTATGTGGACCAATGTCCAGGCAGGCTCGTGGAGGGTACGAGTACTTCGTCACTTTCATTGAATACTACTCAAGGTACGGATACGTTTACTTGCTTCGCTACAAGTCTGAATGCTTTGAGAAATTCAAAGAGTTCAAGGCTAAAGTAGAAAAGAAGGTCGGGAAAACTATCAAGTCGCTGCGATCTGACCGCGGTGGCGAATACCTCGGTAACGAGTTCCTGCAGTATTTGTCAGGAAATGGGATTACATCCCAGTGGACTGCACCGAGTACTCCCCAACAAAACGGTGTAGCTGAAAGAAGAAATAGGACTCTTCTAGAGATGGTAAGATCAATGATGAGTTATGCAAACTTACCAATTTTGTTTTGGGGCTACGCATTGGAAACAACAGCTTACGTGCTTAATGTGGTGCCTTCTAAATCAGTTCCTAAGACACCTTCTGAGCTCTTCCTTGATCGCAAACCTAGTCTGTGCAAGTTTAGAGTATGGGGCTGTCCGGCACACGTACTGTCGAAGGAACCTAATAAGTTAGAAAGCAGGTCAAAAGTAATGTTGTTCATAAGGTATCCCAGGCAAACGAAAAGTGGTTACTTTTACTGTCCTGAGAGTCAAAGAGTCGTTGTTAGCACCAACGCTATATTCTTGGAGGACGAGTATGTGAGTAATCACATGTCAAGGAGTGATATCGTTCTTCAAGAAATTGAGAACGAGAATGCAATTCCAAGGAAAGGGGAACGTGTAGATGTGGGTGCACCTGTGAGAGGTAAAACACCACAGACACGTTCTTCAGTGCAAGGTGCAGGACCACAAGTCACTGCACCTACTACTGACATGGCACCGATGCCTCGTCGTAGTGGGAGAGTTATTTTCCAGCCGAAAAGATACATGTTCGTGGGTGAGTCTTCGGACTTGAGCCCGAAAGACGGACATGAGGACTCTGACCCACTGACTTATGAAGAGGCAGAGCAGGACAAGGATGTTGCCAAATGGCGTGTCGCCATGGATTCTGAAATTGAATCCATAACTGCTATGGATGTATACCAGAAAACTGATTTTCCGGATGGCTTTAGGGCCATAGGGTGCAAATGGGTATACAAGAGAAAGAAAGGGGCGGATGGAAAGATCACGACTTTTAAAGCCAGGCTGGTGGCAAAGGGTTATAGTCAGAAAGAGGGCATTGACTATGACGAAACCTTTTCACCCGTAGCCATGCTCAAATCCATCCGGATACTCATTGCCATAGCTGCACATATGGACCTCGAGATCTGGCAGATGGATGTCAAAACCGCTTTTCTAAACGGTTACCTTGAAGAAGGTAGGGACATCTATACGCAGCAACCCGAGGGTTACATAAGCAAGGGCGAAGAACATCTTGTCTGGGAGCTTAGGAAGTCCTTGTATGGATTTAAGCAAGCTTCAAGGTCGTGGAACTTACGTTTCAACGATGTGATTAAATCCTATGGATTTGCACAGTTGGAAAATGAAAGTTGTATTTACCGACTTTGTGTCAGTGGGAGCGTGTTCTTCCTTGCACTTTACGTTGATGACATACTCCTATTTGGAAACAACGAGGGAGTGATGTCGGAAATCAAGGCTTAGTTATCCGAACAGTTTCAAATGAAGGATCTAGGAGAAGCTGGCTACATTCTTGGGATTAAGGTCTTACGAGATCGTGAGAGAAGAATGTTGAGCTTATCCCAAGCATCCTATGTGGATACTGTGATTGCCCGGTTCAGCATGCAACTCGCCAAGAAAGGTTTGCTACCTTTCAGACATGGCATTCATCTTTCTAGTGGGCAGTGTCCTCAGACACAGCGGGAGAAAGATGAGATGAGTCTTGTACCATATGCTTCGGCAGTGGGTAGCCTCATGTATGCGATGCTGTGTACCAGGCCAGATATCTGTTATGCCGTTGGCATGGTAGCAAGATATCAGTCTAACTCTGGACAGGCGCACTGGACTGCTGTGAAGCACATCCTCAAGTATTTGAAAAGAACAAAGAATTTCTGCCTAGTTTATCAAAGTGAGGATTTGTGCCATGTGGGTTATACGGACTCGGATTTCCAAGGAGACCAGGATGAGAAGAAATCGACCTCAGGATATGTGTTTACCCTGGGAGGTGGAGCTATATCTTGGAGGAGCTCAAAGCAGAAATGCATTGCTGACTCCACCATGGAGGCGGAATATGTCGCCGCCTCCGACGCCTCGAAAGAGGGGGTATGGCTCCGGAACTACCTTTTAGAGTTGGGTGTGATCCCGAATTTGCCGAGGAGCATCGCAATTTATTGTGATAACTCTGGTGCAGTGGCAAACTCAAAGGAACCGTGGTCTCACAGGGCAAGCAAACACATAGAGAGAAAGTACCATATCATACGAGAAATCGTATCGAGGGGCGATGTGCTGATTAAGAAGATTGACACTGCTGACAATCTTGCTGATCCATCTACAAAGAGCTTGCCGCAGAAAGTTTACGAAAGACATATTCGTGAGCTGGGTCTGAGGTGGATGCCGACCACTGATAGTGGTTAAAGAGACACCAGACTAGATAGACGGACTATATACACTGTAATAGCTTAGTCATGCTTTAAGTATAAGTGGGAGATTGATGAGTTTTGTATACTGAAATCATTTATTATAATGAGTATACAACGGTTTATTTCTCCTATCTGTTAACAATCTTACATGTATGAACAATGGTGTACTCTTGTCTCACCGATAGGGACGATCATACGGCGTGTTGTAGATCGCAAAAGACAGTATGATCACTTGACCTAGTGAGACATAAACCTGATCACAACCGAGACAGCGTATGAGGATACGTCTGTCCGGATGGCTACGACATTGTCAGAATAAGTAGTCTGTCTTGGTTACTTGACATGCTGGTACACAGAGGTGGCGTATTGATGGACCGCAGTGAGATGTATTTGTCTGTCTGACATCAGCGAATACAAGATCTCGTTATATTGATTGAGTCCAAACCCTAACGAAGGTTCTGGGGTTTGCACGGATTGACTGTTGCTTTGACTTGCCATGGTGGAGAGCCTAAGTAACGTGCTCGTATATCCGCATCTTGGGTAACAGCAGTTCGTGTAGCACCGCCTGAGACTGGGTTTAGGTAACCATATCCGAGTAATAGGATGGGGACATTCCCTGAGAAGCTCAATAACATTCATCGAGCCGAAGTCCTGCAGGCTGATTAATTTCAGGCACGAGTGATAAGGTTTGAGTGGTACTACTCAGGTATTATAAGATATTAATTAATTGTAGTTAGAGCTTATCAGAGGCTCCGATTAATTAATGGATGTCCGGTAACCTTAAATATGGGGATTCTCAATTAATGCAGCCTGTTCTCATAACGTGGTAATAAAGGGGTAGGTCAGTATTAATTTTGTGGTGAAAAATAATTAATATTAATTAATTAATTGTGTCCTGGGTTGTGGACATGGGAATCAATTAATTTATAGGCCCACTTTATTATTTGCATTAGGTCCCAAGTCTGGCCCAAATAAGTGTGTTGAATTGAGCCCAGGAGCCCATTAGGGTTTACAACACTAGGTCTATAAATAGACAGCTCTCTCTCATAAGTTGTAACACAGTTGAAAAACCCTATACCTAGAGAGAGAGAGAGTGGGCGCCGATCTGAAGAAGGAAGGAGGAGAATTTTTGAATTCTGGTCCTGCTCAAGCCACAGATCTACGGAGTCCTCACCAGTAATAGATCTGATCAGCACCGGGATACAGATCTGAAGATCTAATCTGGAGAACATATTTCTTTCTTCCTCTTTGATTTTCGATTTTTATTCCAAAAATTAGATATCTAATTTCTACTTCCGCAGATAACAATCGAATTGCGTGGTTGAATTGAAAGTGGAAATTCAAACGCAAAAGATCGGATCAGACTCGACGGAGTTACGGTAAACCCTAAATCAACAAATCTCAGTATTAAATTCATAGGAGCATGCTAGGGTTTATTATGATTTTAATCATGCACAATATCCATAAATCGATCCGGTTTAGTTTGGTTTTGGTGATTCGATTCACGGGAAAACCCTACAGGTAGTCCGAATCGGCATACTATATTTTCCATAGGAAGTTAATCATCTCGGTATCTCGTTCTCTCGAAAGTGGCTCGACTTTGACCCATTTGGTAAAGGAGTCAGTAGCAACCACCAGGTACTCTTTTTGACCTATGGCCTTAGGTAGCTTCCCTACTATATCAATTCCCCACTGACAGAACGGCCAAGCAGGGACGTTCGAATGAAGTGGTTCGGCATGTAGAGGAGTCAAATTTGCATATCTTTGACATATATCACATTTCCGAACTACATCTTCGGCATCCTTTTTTAAAGTTGGCCAGTAGAACCCTGCTGTTATTGTTTTGTGAGCCAAACTTCTGGAACCCGAATGATTTCCACAGCTTCCTGAGTGGATCTCAGTTAGTACCGAAGTGCTATCTTCTTCGGATACACATTTTAGCAAGGGTCCTTGGAAGGATCTTTTATATAGCTGGTCATTCAGAATGGTGAATCGAGCTGCTCTTCGAACCAGTTGAGCTGCCTCGGTTTTTGATTGTGGAAGAGCTCCATCAGTCAGATATTTTTCGATCGGAGATTTCCATGAATTCTGAGAATCGTTTACTGGGCATATCTCCATGGGACTATATTCTCGATCTCTCGTGGCTGGCCATAGTGCAACTGTTAGTGGAATAGTCCGGGTTCCGAACGAACTTGCAGTTGCTGCCAGATTTGCTAGTGCATCTGCGTGCGGATTTTCCTCTCGGGGTATGTGAATGACTTCTACCAATTCAAACTTAGATTCGAGTTCCTTTGCTAGTTCATGGTATGCTAGCATTCTAGCATCTCTTGCTTGGAATTCACCTCGAACTTGGTTAACGACGAGCTGGGAGTCAGATTCTTTTTTCAATTTTCATACTTTATGATCCAGTGCTAGGTGTAGTCCGACAATTAGCGCCTCGTATTCTGCAATGTTGTTTGTTGTTTGGAATTCGTAGTGTATCGCCCTCTCAATTACCCATTTCTCGGGAGATATGAGTAATGTCCCAGCTCCACTCCCCTTAGAATTACTGGATCCGTCAATGGATAGGGTCCAGAATTCTAAAGTATCTCAAGAGGGGCCGAGCTCCATTTCGGCCACCATTTGGAGCTCGGGCGTGTAATCTGCAACGAAGTCGGCCAGAATCTGGGACTTTATTGCATTACGTGGTTCGAACTGAAGTCCATAGCCCCCAAGTTCGATTGCCCATTTCATCATTCGTCCCGATAAGTCTGGTTTTAAGAGTACATGTCGAATTGGGAATGAAGAAACCACCTTAATGGTGTGTGACTCGAAATACAGCTTTAATTTTTTGGAAGTCATGATTAGAGCCAATACGAGCTTTTCAAGTGCGGGATATCTGGTTTCTGCATCCAATAGTGTTCGGCTAACGTAGTAGACGGGGTGTTGACTCCCCTCTATCTATTTTATTAGTACCGCACTAATAGCTTTTCCCGAGATGGCCATGTATAATAATAGCTCGTCGTTTGGCTCGGCTTTCGACATCACCAGAGGACTTGTTAAATATTGCTTCAACAAGGAAAGTGCCTCGTCGCATTCTTTAGTCCATTCGAATTTCTTGGATTTTCTGAGCAGAGAGAATAATGGACTTGTTTTATCCGAGTATCTTGCTACGAATCTACTGATCGCAGCAAGTTTCCCAATCATCCTTTGAGTGTCCTTCACATTCGTTGGTGGTTGGATGTTTTGGATCGCTCGGATTTTAAGAGGATCGGCCTCAATACCTCTTCGGCTTACAACATACCCAAGGGATTTTCCCAAGGTGACGCCGAAGGTACATTTTGCTGGATTCAGTCTCATACCGTATTTTTCTAGGACTTCGAACGCCTCAGCCAAATGTTGGAGATGATCCTTGAAATTATCGGACTTAACCAAAATGTCATCAATGTAGACTTCCATGGTTCGCCCGATCTGATGCTCGAACATCTTATTCATCAGTCTCTGGTAGGTTGAGCCCGCATTCTTATGTCCGGATGACATGACCTTATAGCAGTAAATTCCTTGATTAGTCATGAAAGTTGTTTTTTCCTCATCCGGTGGATACATCTTTATTTGATTGTAACCTGAGAACGCGTCCATGAAACTCATAATTCTGAAACTGGTCGTAGCATTAACGAGTCGGTCAATATATGGAAGCGGAAATGGATCTTTCGGACAAGCTTTGTTTAAGTCCGTGTAGTCTACACAGACTCGATTTTCCCGTTTTTCTTTTTGACCACTACCACATTTGCTAGTCATTCGGGATACTTGACTTCCCGAATGAATCCTACCTTGAGTAGATTTTTTACTTCCTCGGTTATGGCTTCGTTTTGTTCGGGAGAAAATCGCCTCCTTTTTTGCCAACCCGGCTTGAACTTCAAATTAACTCGAAGACGGTGACTAATGATGGAGGGGTCGATGCCTGGCATGTCTCCGTGTGAAAAGGCAAAATTTGCTCGATTTCGAGTGAGTAAAGCATGAATCTTGGCCTGTTCTAGTTCGAAAAACTTTTTGCCAACTAAGGTTTCCCGAGAAGGATCCCTTTAGTCTATTCTAATTTCCGAGCTTCCTTCAATTGGCTTGGGCTCCACCATGTGCACTGTTCGGAGTGTGACTTCTGATGATAGGACGAGGGAATGACCTTCATAGCATGAATCCATGGTCATCCGACCAAAATGTTGTATGCCGAGGGGGCATCGACTACTTGAAATCGTGTGGATAAATTTACCCCTTCGGCAAATACGGAAAGTGTTATTTCACCGAGGGAGTTTAACTTCTCTCCGCTAAACCCAACTAAAGTTATTGGATTTTCGTTTATGTTACTTTCCGAGATGCCCATTCCTCGAAGAGTTTTGACGAATATCATGTTGGACGAGGCGCCGGTGTCAACGAGGATCCGCTTGACTTGGCAGTTTGCGATCATCAGAGTGATGACTAGGGCGTCATCATGTGGATGACGAGCTTCTATCTCGTATTCTGCGTTGAACGAGATCTCGAAGAGAGATGTCTCGACCTGATGGACGAGTTGATTCCTCAGATCTCGGCAATGTCTCTTAGCTGCATTTCTGGACGAGCCAGTTATTGAAGATCCTCCAGTAAGTACGTTAATGACCCGCTGTATCTCGGGTTGTTTGGGCTCCTCGGGAAGAGGTTGCATGTTGGCTCTTGTAGCTGGGGTCGAATTGGTTCGTACTTCTTTATTGTTTTTCTTATTTCTTGTCCAAACCTTCCCTTTTCTTGCGGGTTTTGGACAAGTGAGGAGCCCCTCGCCCAGAAGCCGGTCGACTTCTTGTTTCAGGTCTCTGCAATCATCGGTCTGGTGGCCGTGATCTTGATGAAATTCGTAGTACAGGGACATGTCCCTGTGCTCGGGCTTCGCATGCTTTTTCCTTGGCCATCGAACCTCGTTGCTGATCTTATGCATTTCCCGAACAGCTGTTCGAAGAGGAATTTGCTGCTCGGTTTGCGACGGGGTTGACACCACCTTCATTCCCTGTTTGGAGGATTCGGTTCGAATAAGGTATGACTGGTATCGATTGTTGGCCCGAGCTTCCCCTTTCTATTCGGACTGGATAGCCGGGGCCTTTCCCTTGTTCCTTCGGCCGAAGTTTTCCTCTTCGACTTCTTGTCGAATTTGGACTTCGGCCCGTGATAATACCTCGGCCATGGTTGAGCATGGATACTTAACCAATTTCCAGAAGAGGTTGGAATTTCTTCTGAGGCCTTTCTTGAATGCCGAAACTGCCGTTTCTTCGAGGCAGTTTTGAATGGTCACCTTTACCGAATTGAATCTCTTCAAAAAATCTTGAAGGGATTCGTTTTCCTTTTGGACGACAGAATAGAGGTCGTCCGATCTCTTTTGTCCTCTTTGGCTGCTGGAAAAATGCTGAACGAAAGAACCGTTCAACTCGGCAAATGAAGAGATTGAGTTCGGGGCTAGGTGCATGAACCATTGCATGGCTGGGCCGTCCATGCATGCCCCGAAACTCTTGCATATGCAGGCCTCGCGCTGGTGATCAGAAATCACCGCGGTCTGCATTTTTATTTTGTAAAGTGTGATGAACTCGTCCTAGTCGGTCTTCCCATAGTAAGCTTTTATGCTCGGCATAGTGAAGCGGGAAGAGATTTGCACGGACAAGATCCTTCGGGGGAAGGGAGACTCAGCATAGCTATCAAGTGGGATGTTCTTCGGTGGAATAGGTTCTCCGGGGATAAGGGAAATGAGCTTCTGTATTTGCTCGAGATGTTTCTCGAGCAGTTTTATTTTTTCTCGGGATTCTCTGCCTTTGGTTTGAGCAAAACTTCCCGTAGCCTCAGTACGAGCTCGGGAAGCATCCTTGTCCCTATCTTCAGGAAGGGGTTGTTCATCTTCGTCCTCGTCCCTGACGGTATGGGTCCTACTCCTTGACTGGGCTTCACTTTGGCCCTCGTCATCGTTGAGCAGAGCCAACTGTTGCCGAAGAGCTTCAGCCTCTTCGGTTACCCTCCTGTTCTCCGCCTAGAGAGTTTGAAGCTCGTCTTCACGACATTTGAGCTCGGCTTCGAACTGTGCTGCACTGCAAAAAACTCCTTGCCCGAGTGGCTGGTTGGTGTTGTTTCTAGTATTGTGTTCCATACTATTTTTCTTTCTTATTCAGTCCTCCTTCTAGCGCCAATTGTTAATGGTGGGATTTTGCAGAGGCTAAATCAAATAAGAATACTAAATAAATTGGAAGAGAAGAACAATTGAAAGTAGAAATGAATGCTTAATCGTAAGTAGAGCTTGAAGACTTGGTTTTTATTGTTGTATTTACTGCTTGAATTTTATGTGTCCTCTACAATAAATGTGGACCCTATTTAGAGGAATCCAAACAAATACACGACTTTTCGTCAAAAGTTGCACTGCTTCAGCTGAATAGCTGGCTCGAACAATCGCGTCTATTGACTTGAGTTGTCTTAGTCATCATCTCGTTTATGATTCGAGTTCGAGCTTGGAGTGCCAGCTCGAACGTCTTCATAGCTCGGCTTTGTCTGTTCGACCAGCAATATATAAGGTTCGAACTGTGCCCCTTGGATAATTATTTGCTTCGCGGATCCGGGCTTTCTTCTTTGATGGACTCCAAAATGGGCTTGCTCATTTTTGGGTCATAACAAACACTATATCTATACGGACAAAGTAACAAGAATTAGGAAAATCAAGGCCTGTGTGGAGATCATAGTTTCCTTAAACCAAATTCGCCCCGTATGGATGATTGGTTTTCCCAAGTTACAATAGATAGCTTGGGTGTATTTTGGGCAAACTAAGTTGATGCTTGAACTTGATCAAATAGAGCACGCGGTTCAATATACTTCCTCCGTCCCACTTCAATTGTCCGTCCTTCCTTTTTCGTCCGTCCCATTTAATTGTCTCGTTACCTAAAATAGAAAGTTAATACACACTCATTAATAAAATATTAATTTCTTTAATTTATCTTTACTTGCATTGGTAATATGTGTCAAATCTCAAGGGTACAATTCTCATGGGACGGAGGTAGTAATATTTTAGCTCAAGGAACAAACAAGAGCTACGGAGGAAATAAAACAAAGTTTGTTCTTCAAACTAAAAACGTAATTGCTAAGGAAAACTCAATAGAAGAAAGAAAGAAACTAGAGAGAAGAGAAGACATATTTGTTAGTGTGTTTTAGAAACGAGAATAAGTCTCATCTCAGGTGTGAACACATTTAAAAGTATAATGAGACCATATCAAATGTCTCACAATCAATAAAATACAAATCCTTCAATTTTCTCTAAAATAGCTAAATTTCCAACGAAAATTAAATGGGCAAAAACTTATCAATTAATATAAAGTAGTACTCTACCATTAGCAATAAAACAAGCATACATATTTCGATGAGCATGAAAATATGTTTATGGTATTCTGGGCAACGCTTTGATCCCTTTGCAGATCACATTTACATCTGTCGAATGTGTGACATTTTTTCATTCGACGTTAATAATTAAATATGATGAGTAAAAATTAAGATGGATGAACGAATAATTCACATGATCGATAACTAGTTGTCGGAAAAGCTGGGATGATTAATGAGATTTAGAGGACAAAAGGAGTGGAGACGGGGAGAAGTGTAAGAGCCTTGAAGCAAGGCGGCGGCGATGAATCTGTAAGCCGCCTCCGTCAAATGCAGACCATCCCAACTCACGTACAGCGACGGATCCTCGCATACCTCACTTCCTTCTTCCCCACACATGATGCTCGAGTTAACGTTGTACCGCCCTCCCCCGCCACAGCAAGCTGTAAGGCCTCCTTCACTAAATCCTGAACACATTATATATATAAATATATTATTTGCAATTGCAACATGAATAAAATAATAGATCCTATGTAGTACCGTACTCCAATTACGTTGATGCATCGTGTAAATACTTATAACATAATATATAGCCATTAATTACCATATTTTTGTGGGGCATGATACAAATTCATGGCAGCATTGTAGTAGTCGGCGTAGATAATGTTGATGGCCGGGTTCTGGTTTCGGATGAGTTGGAGCTCTTGTTGAAGCAGTTTGTTGTGGTACTGTGAAAACCGGTTCAGCCACTTCAAGCACCCGGTTTGGGGATCGTAATCTTTTGCATCTGAGTTGATGAATTTTGTGAGGTATGATGCAGAGCATCCAATGGGTAGGTTCCCCGGCACCATCAGGGTGACAGCTCCAAGTTTGATTAATTCCTGCATATATATATTCAATTAATTAATTAATAGTAAACTATGGATATATATATGTATATACTAGCTAGTAAATGAAAACAAGTCTAGCTAGGATGACTTGCATATATATATATGCTCCAGGGGCGGATACAGATATTGAATATCGTGGGGGCTCGATTATGTTTTCGGAATCGAAACTATATATATATATTTTTAAAAAATAAAAATGTATGTAAATTTTTTTTTTTTTTAATGTTCGTGGGGGCTTTAGCCCCCATGTGCCCAATGCTACATCCGCCCCTGATATGCTCCTACTTTGATGGTTGAAGTGATGGTGTTGACCACTTGGGGAACCAATGCTTTAAGCTGTTGGAGGCTTTTCCCAGCCATAAACGGATGGTTGTAATCATTGCCTCCTATTTCTCCCACTAGAATCAACGAGGATGCTACAAGTCTCTCACAATCTATACATAATAAGAAGATTTGATCAAACCCCACACTTAGTATTTTAGTTGAATATATTAAAATTGTAAACTGTAATGATATCTGAAACTGATCACTTACCCTCATGATAAAATGGTCAAATAATATTATTTTTATTTAATTTATACTGCATGAAAGCGACGATGCATTTGTTTTGTTGCGAATCCGCATATTAAAGGTATGAGGATAAGATCAAAAGTTGGTGAACCTCAAAACTATATACAACGTCCAGCATCACTTGTGAGCCGTCAACATACGCAACCCTAACTACTAAGATTTTATAGTCCAATAGATTTACATTTACACCCTCGGATCAATAATGAATTTCTACGTATTTTTTATATCAAAATAAACTCATCAAATTGTATAGATTTTAAGCTGTTAATAATTCAAATAAAAATTATCCCACATAAGTTATTAACTAAGGCGGAATCGTCATTATTATTATGATTATTATTAAACTGAGGAAGCATTGTTTTGGTCATAGATTTAAATTTTTGAACGGTTCAATGCGGCAGCTTTACATCAAATAAAAAAATATGTATATACATCTATGACGTACTGCTATATGCATCTACATTGAATGGGAAAAAAAATTAAAAATCTACGGAGCTGGATTTAGTAAACATGTATATTTAGTGTGTTTTTTTCAATTTAATTTAAATGCTTTGCATTTTTCTTCATAGAATCTGACGGTTAAAAATCTAATCTAATCTAGTTTTTTATATGGGCATTTCCACATATATTCAACAAGATATAGAGCAGAAAAACACAAAATTGAGCATGATATATGATTTTAATTTAGTCATAATTATATATTTAAACATTCATCATATACATATGGGAAGATCGAGTTTGTGCCTCTCTATTCTAATCCTCTTTTATAAAACATAGATATATATCGAGTTTTAAAAAAAAAAAAAAAAAATTCAGTTTAAGAAAACAAATGAAATTTCTCCTCAATCACCTGGTGGTTGGTGGCAGAATGAGGGCAAGAACTGTCGCTTAAACCAACTCAACTGAGCCGCCAACGATACATTCGGGTGAGGAATGGGGACCCCCTGCTTTGCAAAGACGGAGTCTGGCAGCGCCGTTGATCCAGCCACCGCAAAGTTCACACCTCCGGCGAAACTCGCATTCTTCCCGCCGTAGAAGGGCGGGACCAGTGGAAGCCCATAATGTTGAGCTGCAAACAATAAATAAAGTTCAAGCTGGTATTACATTTACATTTATATTGGAGCAAATTATTAATTAATCTGACATGCATACCGATGAAATCGATGATGAGGCGGCCATTGGAGAATCTCCCGGTGGGATGATTGAAAAAGGTTTCCCCGTAGGGTGGGGAGGCGGCCATGGGCAGGGTGTTGGGCGGAGAGATGCGAAGCAGATTGCCGGTGTCAGCCAAGGAATCGCCGAAGCTAATTATGGATTGGAAGCATGCTTGTTTGGTTGGTGGCAGAGAAAGGATGAGAACGAAGAATGTAAGATTGAGAATAGTAGGGTTTAAAGAAGAAGAAAAGGCCATGGGAATTTAAGCTGAGTTACGTGGTTGCATGGAGTTTTATAGGGGAAGGTTAAGGGTGGTGTGGTTGGTAGAGAATTGTTTTCACCCCAGATTTAACTAGTCAGACCGAGTGGTTGAAGAAATGAAACATTTGCCGTCAATTATTATTATCATATATTATCCAAATCTTGTGTTAATTATATTATAGTCATCAGTCGTGTTTTGGTAAACTAAACTAAATACATGGAATATAATGGGAGTTTCTGTTTATGTTGTAGTTGCGTTTGGAACCAGTCCAAAATATATAAGCTTAAGCATGTATATTATTATATATATGTCTAATCAATAATATAAAGTAAAGAATTGAATTGAATCTTCAAAATGTTGTTAGCAATAACTGTCATACGTGATTCCACTCCAGACATGAGTAGTGTTGCTGGTGCGGTGGATGAAGGAGGGGAATGGTGGTAGATATGGGGATGGGGATGGGGCCTATTTCAAATGTTTTTCTTGCCACGTCCACGTGTTATGACAATATATGGGACAACACATATGTTTTATTCTTACAAAAAAAGATATCATCTTAATTTCCAACTCAACACATCAATATCGATAAAATATATATTTCTCTCTCACTCCCTCAACCTTATCCAAAATATTATTATCAGCTACGAACTTGCGACAAATCATTCCACTGTTACGCGCCCTTCATTACACCTAATTAGAAAAATTAATTTTAAATAATAATATAACCCGTTTCATTACATTAACTGATCAGAATGAGACTTCGAAATCCCATATATATTGTCTTTGTCGTGAGACATGAAATTAATTTAACATTAAAATTGTAAGGTTTTATAAAGAAAATATATATATATATATATATATATATATATATATGTCATTCAGATTTCAGTCGACCGGAGATGATCGAGGAAAAGTGATATCCAACCTTTCAAGCATGAATTAGTCGTTTCTATGATTTCTTAGCGCCAATATATAGTTTTGACGTTTCCTAAATATTAATTTATTAACAAAAACATATACTTTAGTATTGTTCTAGCTATAAATTTTACCTAGCTTATCTAGGAGTAGTATATAATTGGTCTCATTTAATTTGCTATTTTCTATCATTTGAAATTTTCAAAATTTTAAGCGCGTTGTTCCAGTAAACATCCTGACATTTTCAATATCTCTCAATTGTTCACGCTAGTTTGTTCCAATGATTTTTTATTATTATTCATTAGTTATTTAATTATTTTACTAGTCATTTATTGACCTTTCTACAAAATTATAATTTTTTGTTTAATACTGAATGATGGGTATAACTTTCTAGTATCAGAGTAAGACTCGAAACAGAGTTTGATTTGATAACGTGTATTTTCTGGTTTATTTTTTATTTTATATATAATATAGTTTAACTTCATATCAGACTTTTGCTGGATGTTTTAACTAGAAATACTCAGTTCCAATCCCCTACATCTCACCTTGTGTTTTGAAATCAACAACAAACAAAATTAGCATGTATAGTCTCAAATAGCAAACCTCGATATGCAAATTAAAGCATCAAATTAAAATAGCATAATGATACTATCTATCTATACATATTGCAACCAAACAAATTGTTTTAAAAACAACCACAAATCTGTCCCGATCCAAGTCCTCATGCTCGTGCATATTAACTCCTAATTTTGTTGGAAGGTAGGCCCGTCGGAAATGACTCGGCCCAATTGTTAATAATCTCAAGCCCATTTGCTACTTATTTGATTTCCTGGTGTTTGCTTATATAAGACTATCTTTACTTACGTTACGGTGCCCATTTGCTTATTCGTCCACAACGAATTTGGCAAACACAAATTGGAAGGAAAATTACTTATTTAATATAATAGAAGAAAATATTACATAAAATCTTAATTTTTAAAGAGTAAATAACCATTTTTGTTATATAAAAACCTTAAATAGCCACTAATATATATTCATTCAATAAATAGCCAATTTTCAAAATTACCCTCATATTTGATTCCCCTACTTAAATAATATTCAACCAAAGTATTCTTATAAAGTTTTTGTGTATAGGAAATTACGTGACTTCTGAAATAAAAATTGCTGTCATCGGAAAAAAATTCAATTTCTTATTTTTAATTGAGATTTTTTTATTATTTTATTTTATTAATTAAAAATAGCAAATGACTGCATTAGATTTTGTGAAATTTTGTTAAATCGGAAATAAAATAGCAAAGTTTTCGTAATCAGCAATTGAATTTTCAAATATAAATAAATGTATTTATTTAATGTTAAATCTGATTAAAGATTAAGAAAATAATTAAAAATAAATGATATAGAAATCTCAAATGATAACTAATTAGTATTTTAAATTGCTTAATGAATAAGAAAATTAACAATTAAATAAATGAGAAAGAAAGTGGTCAAAACTCACAATAAATCTTTTAATTTAGAAATATTGATTTTAATATTAAAATAACTATAAAAGCACATCGCAATATATATATATATATATATATATATAATAAAATAATTAAAAAATTAAATGATAAATGCAAAATGAAAACTAGATTAAATAAAAAAAAACAACCTTGATAAATATATTTTAATACTAATTTGAGTAATAACAATTTTTTTTTAGTTCCAAGTAATAACAATTAATTACAAAAAGATTGGCCAATTTTAAAAAAAATACAAAAATTAGGTTAATAATAGGGACAATTATGGAAGTTCACACAAATTTGGTCATTTTTTGCATGTGTATATAATATTGGCCATTTAAGGTTTTTTTATAAGAAAAGTGGCTATTTTCATATATTTACTCATTTTTAAATTTAAAATAATCAATTCATAGTGTAGTGTACAAAGAGTCTTTAAAAATTTAGAATTTAAACTTCCATTTATAAAAAAAATAAGTAACTCATTAATTTAAACTACACAGCCAGATGTCCCGGACAAACTCAAACATGATGTCTTGATCGTAGGTAAAGTGTTTCCATTTTAGTTATTAAGCACTTAAAAGAAATTATAATAATTCATTAATTACAATCTCATACCAATTCATGGCTTACTGAACGTAAACAAAGAATTTTAATCACTTGCGACCCGAGCTTGTAACTTATTAATCACTTTTATATACACAATTATTATATATATAATATTTATATTTATGTTATGACATATATTGTCTCATTTAATTCATACATAATGTTAGATACACTTATATTTTTTTTCACATTTACTTAAATATAATAATTACGTGCAACAAACGGGTGAAATTCTAATTATTAAATTATAATTTATTATTGATCTTTGTTTAATATCAGTTGTCTTTAATAACTATGAAAATTAACTAAATTATTATATAAATGTTAAACAAAAATGATTGTAAAAGCTATGTTGTAAAACTCGGCTTGGTCGCTTCCTAGGCGCTGGGCGGCCTGGCTGAGCCAAGTAACCCTTATTTGGTCCTTTCGGACGGTTTTTTTCATGGTCAGTAAGTACTCGGTCTGGGCGGGCTCAGCGGAGGGAGTACCCGGCTTGGACGGCGAAAGTACTCGGCCTGGGCGAAGGTTGGACGGTAATTATATAGAGGGTGATTCTAAATGCAGCCACATTTTTGCTAAACGCAACCACTTTAAAAAATAAGAATTTATATTATAATATAATTTTACAATGTTACCCTTGTAGCCCCCATTTAAAGTTTAAATTGAAACAATAAATATTAACTTAAATCTGCAGTCCCATCTTCATTTGCAGCCCCCTCTTCATTTTCTGGAAATAAAAATAAAAAATGAGGTTTAATTTTGTAAACAAATATACACAATAAAAATAATCCTATCATATCATACCTTGTTTAAAGCTCAGCATTTGGAAGCCAAATTTTTGTTATACTCGCAGTCGAAGCAACTTTTGTCTATTAGTGAATATTTTAGCTCAAAAGCTAGTACCACAACACACGACACTCCAACCTTATGCTCTATAAAAAGGGCTCCATAAATAAGCTAGGTAATGGAATCATCATAGTATCTTTGGTGTAACAATGCATTTTTTTTCGTGTTTCTTCTACAAACTTCTCCACCGTACAGCTTGAGAAGCCATCCAAACTTCAAGCAGACAGTGGCGAATCGGTTGAAGCATGAAGAGCAGCACAATCTCAGCAAAGTTGTGTCTGGTTTAAGCATTGGAAGGCAGCCGTAAGTTTCTATAATCTTGATTACTACACCTCATCCATACTTGTTTAAAATCATTACATAAGAGGAAGAATGAATCAATCTGTGTGTATAGATCATTGTGGGAAGATATGAAGCAGTGCAAGGTCCCACTCCAGCTGGTCGTGGGAGAGAAGGATGGGAAGTTCAAGGTTATCGCTCGTGAGATGCAAAGAGTGATTGACCATGGAAACAGTGACGGTGATTCGGAAGCAGTGATCGAAATTGGGAGTGCAGGGCATTTTTTATTTTTATTTACCGAAGATAGGGCTGCAAATTTAAATTAAATTTTATTATTTTGATTTAAATTTTAAATGGGGTTACAAGGGTAATATTGTAAAATTATATTATAATTTATATTTTTATTTTTTAAAGTGGCCGCGTTTAGCAAAAATATGGCTGCATTTAGAATCATCCTTATATAGAAAAATATAATTTCTTTCTCTTTTTTTTTTTACAAAATCACACACTCGCCTGCCTCCTCAACACCTCAAAACTAGATTTCATAAGACCACTCCCTGCCCTCATCACGGGGCCTGCCAACGCCGTTTTGTCTCGCCTCGCTCCTTTGTTTACTTTTTTCTCTTACATTAGTCTATAGCAATATAAAGAATGTACGAAAATTGAAGTTTAAATTACTTATTTGTTTGTTGTGTGCTAGAATGGAAAAAAAATGAGAACCTCAAATATTGAATGTGTGCTAAATTTTACGAGAGAGAGAAAACAGAGAGAGAAATATTTTCATTTCATAATTGGAAAACTGAATTACAGATAATTCTTCATCTGATTTTATACAATGAGTAGTTGAAACAGCTCATTAACAAACTAACTGACTTCCATCTAGCATCTTCTAGCTCCTTCTTAAGTTTGTTACGTGTGCATGAGTTTGCATGTGAATATACTCCAATACACCCCCGAAGAACCCTAGCTGGGAAGAGTTTGCACCCTAAGCTTCGATGACAGCAACTGAAACTGAGCCAAGGAAAGGGGTTTAGTAAATATTTCGGCGAGCTGCTCAGCGGAGGGAACATAACCCACCTCTACTTCATTATTAGCTACTTTCTCTCGTACGAAATGTACATCGGCCTCGATATGTTTGGTTAGTGCATGAAAAACCGGATTTGTGGCCAGCGCAAGAGCACTTTGATTGTCACACCAAAGCCGAGCCGGAGGTTGCAGTGAAACCCCAATTTCCTTGAAGACCGACTATAACCAAACCATTTCAGCAACCGTGTCAACCAACGCCCGATATTCAAACTCGGCACTGCTCTGAGCCACAACCGTCTGTTTCTTGGACGACCACGCGAGTAAATTCTCACCAAAAAAGATGCAATATCCCCCTGTTGATCGTGTTGGGATTGTATACTGAAAGCATATATGATTAAGTGTTTCGTACACTGGTATTCATGTATGTATCCGCAACAATGCTCGCTGTCTGATAGAACAATCATACGACGAACTATAATATCCT
>JAPKLW010000874.1:101269-286376 GCA_026898455.1 Plectranthus barbatus
GAGCAAGGGATACAGATCAGAAGATCAGATCTGTAGGAACAAGAGAAAAGATTCAAAAGTTCCATATTCCGCTTCAGATCTGAATAGGTTTTCACCGTTATCATTCTCCGATCTGTCTTGTGGATCAAACGGTGAAACAAGGTATAATTCTATATCCATCCTATGCAATTTATTTTGTAGGAGCATGCATAGGCTTTCGCATGGTTTGTTTAATTGAAATTTATTCCTGGTATCCTAAGAACGATCCTTGGCAAGTGTTTATTTAATGGCAATTAATATTGCCCATCGTAGATTCAATCCCTACAGATCGTCTGTCCACCATGTCGCTGGCCCAGTTGGCATCGCAGAAACCAGTCAATGAGAAAGACGACATAGGTTTAAAGACCAACCCATGAGTACATGTACCTTTGAGAAATCGAAGTACATGTTTGCAAGAATCCCAGTGAGCCTCTGTGGGAGCTTGTAAAATCTGACTCAACTTGTTAACTGCACAGCTAATGTCCGGTCTTGTAAGAGTAAGATACTGCAATGCGCCCACCATACTTCTATACAAGGATGGCTGAGAGAAAGGAGGGCAGTCACATGTGCTCAGTCGAACCGTCGTGCTCATAGGAGAAGTGCACGGGTTGCACTGCGCCAAATTTGTACGATGTAGAAGGTCGCGCACATACTTTGGTTGATGAAGAAGAATCCCATCCTTGCTGCGACACACGTCAATGCCCAGAAAAAAAATTAACCGAGCCTAGTGTTTTCAGAGAGAACTCACGATCCAAGTCCATAATCAGCTGAGCAATGCGATCAGAATCTCCTCCTGTGACTAGTATATCATCAACATAAACTAAAACCATCAATGGGTGAGTAGAGGAAATATCAATAAAAAGAGAGTGGTCAAATGTAGACCGGTGTAATCCCAAAGACAAAAGATGTTGCTTGAGCCGATCGAACCATGCCCGAGGAGCTTGGCGCAATCCATATAAAGACTTGACTAGTTTGCATACATGAGTAGGATAGTTGGGATCTTCAAAACCTCGCAGCTGATCCATGTAGATAACCTCTTTTAAATGCCCATTTAGAAAGGCATTATTAATGTCTATATGCTGAATATCCCAACCATAGTGCACAGCCAATGACATAACCAACCGCACAGTAGTAGGTTTGATAACCGGACTGAATGTTTCTAGAAAATCAACCCCAGCTTTCTGTTCGAAACCCCGAGCCACAAGCCTGGCTTTGAACCAATCGATCGAGTCGTCTGCCTTGCGCTTAACTTTGAACACCCATTTATTGGAAATAGTAGGAGCAGCCTCCGAAGGTGGAACCAAATGCCAAGTTTCATTCTTCACAAGAGCATCATACTCAACTTGCATAGCTTACTTCCACCTTGGATGAGCCAGGGCCTTCTCAACACTATACGGTGCTGCATCATCAAAAGGTGAAGTCACAGCAAAAACTTTTGGCTTAAAAATACCACGCTTAGAGCGAGTAACCATGGGATGGCCCGTCGGAGGATCAGCTGGGGGAGGAGGAATGTCTGGAGTGGGTGTGGGAGGAGATTCAGTTGGAGGAGAGAATGAGGAGGCTGAGGATGAACTAAGTGATGGAGTGGTGGTATGTGAATGAGGAGAGAATGAGGACGGACCTGAATGTGTCTGAGAAGTATCTGGAGGAGTGTGTGGTGTTTGGGATTGAAGAGGTATTGTACTTGTCATTTGTGAGGGAGGAGGAGAGACATCAGACTGATTAGTAGAGAATAGAGTAGGAAATGGAAACTCCAGCTCATTAAAGGTCACAGTACGAGCAATATACATTTTTCCTTCTGGGCTAAAACATTTATAGCCTTTATGTGTGATGCTATAGCCTAGAAAAATGCAATGAGAACTGCGAAACTGCAGCTTAGAACTGTTATAAGGTCGGAGATAAGGATAACAATAACAACCAAAGGACCTTAAGAGTTTATAATCTGGAAGCTTATTAAACAGCTTGGGATAAGGTGACTTAGCTTGAAGAGTGGGTGTGGGTAGGCGATTGATGATATATACGGTTGTTTCGAAGGCATCCCACCAGAAGGATAAGGGTAATTTAGCTTTAGCAAGTAGAGATAGCCCCATGTCGGCAATATGTCTGTGTTTTCTCTCAGCAGTCCCATTTTGAGGATGTGTATATGGACAAGACTTCCTAACCACTATCCCATGACTTTGAAAGAATGGAAAGAGAGGGGAATATTCTGAACCACAATCAGATTGTATGGACTGAACTTGACATTGAAATTGGGTGTGTATATATATGCAAAGAATTTAAGAAAAATACCATGAACTTCAGACTTGCAAGACATAGGGAAAATCCAAGTGTATTTAGTAAAGTCGTCTATGAAGTGTACATAATATTTGAAACCAGCAAGAGAGGGGGTTGCTGCAGGCCCCCATACATCTGTATGCAACAATTGAAAGGGTTTACATGTTCTAACTGGTCGAGAAGGGAATGATATTTAATGTAGTTTACCTAGGCAGCAAGCATTACAAAATTCAAGATCACAAGCTTTTACATGGACATTTTCTAACTGCAGGACGGATTTTAGAGTATTTGAGGAGGCATGACCAAGCCTGTGATGCCAGATCATGGCATTATTAGCAGACTGACTTGTAGTAAGGAAGCAGGACGAGGTTATTGAGGGAGAAGGAGGAAACTCCAATTGATACAGGCCATTCTTAAGCTTGCCTTGGAGTAAGATCTTGGTTGTCATTTTGTCATTCACCAAGCAATGAGTAGAGTGAAAATCAAACATAACATTATTATCCCTTGTAAATTGAGATATACTAATCAGATTTTTCATGATTTGAGGGACATAGAGGATTTTATCTAGCAAAAGAGAACGATTGGAAGTAAGGCTGGGAAGGGAAGTTTTACCAATATGGGAGATAGAGAGAGAGGCACCATTGCCCACGGTTACTTTCTCTTGGCCATGATATTCATCCTTAATTTGCATCTTTCCCAAGCTGGAGGCAATGTGAGACGTGGCCCCGCTATCCACAAACCAGTCAGAGGAGGAATCTTCATTTAACTGAGTTGAAGCAGTAAGAACTTGTGTGTTGTGATCCCTCATTGATTCAGGTCCTGCAAACGAAGTGTCGAACCTGTGAAAGCACTTGAACGCCACATGATTAGCTTTACCGCATAGTTGACATTAGACTCTAGCTTTACCAAACCTTCCACCACGACCACCACGGCCCTGCGATCCACCACCACGGTTCGGGAAACCATTGGATTGTGTTGCCACATTGACTGAGGGTGCAATGAATTGCAGCACTGAATTATTGTTCTAGATCATTTGCTCATGCATCTGAAGCCCGAACTGAACCTCCGGAACTGTAAATTTATCAGTTCGAGATGTCAAGTTCACAACCACGGCGTCGAACTCGCTTCCTACTCCTTGCAACACATGCAGAACAAATTCATCATCAGAGATAGCATGACCAACCGCCATCAAGTTATCTGCTATCTCACGCATCACCATATATTCGTCAATCGAAAAATCACCCTTCTTCTGTGCATGAAGCTGCGCACGCAATTGAAGAATCCTCGCCTTAGATGAATTTTGAAAGAGCTTCTCCAAAATTGACCAGATCTCTGCTACGGAGGAACAACGAGATACATGACCTAGCATCGCCTCAGATACCGATGCGAGAAGCCAACTAACAATCAATTGATCCTTTTTCACCCACTCCAAATAAGCAGGATTGATCTGCAGCGGTATAGGCTCAGGCGACTCCAAATTAGACAAATATTTCATTGGCATCGGAATGAGACCGAGCAAATAATCGTCCAGACCATGAGCTCGAACCGTGGATAGGACCTGTGGTCTCCAATAGTTATAATTGGAGCGAGAAAGCTTGAGCGAAAGAGACGGTAAGGAGAGAGAAGTAGCCATGAGAGAGGTGAAATCTGGCTAAACTGATACCATGCTAAATTTTACGAGAGAGAAAATAGAGAGAGAAATATTTTCATTTCATAATTGGAAAACTGAATTACAAATAATTCTTCATCTGGTTTTATACAATGAGTAGTTGAAACAGCTCACTAACAAACTAACTTACTTCCATCTAGCATCTTCTAGCTCCTTCTTAAGTTTGTTACGTGTGCATGAGTTTGCATGTGAATATACTCCAATAATGTGTCCTACATTTATTTAGGATGTTTGTACATATTCATTTTGTTTTGTTTTGCTAAAATGCTTGAATATTCGAAATAAGTGAGAAAAATAATAAAAATAGTTCAATCATTTAAAATCGGCTATAAGACTGTAGGCGTTGAGGAGCGCGAGCGACGCGACTGGATATGGGGAGACTCTTTCGGGCTAATCGGGAAGCCTTACAAAAAGAGATAGGAAACCTAACTATGAACTTTTGTGAAGAGAGCCCCGCCTACCCCTCCGCTAGACAGTCTAGGCGCTAAGTTCCCTCCTACCCCCAAAACTGCCAAATTTTACAACATAGTGTAAAAGACTAACATACATGTATGATACAACTTTCTCAAGGCCAATTAAGCTTCTAGACTGATCATTGATGTGACTTTCAACATCCTAGATGTTGATGCAATATTTAATATTTTGGAAAAATAAATAAGGAATTGGAGCTATTTTTGATGTCGAAGTTATGAAAAGATGGGAAGATAATGCTCATATAATTCCTTGTGATCTTCAAATTCTTACTCAGAGTGCTCTACAAACGAATTTCCTTGTGGGATTTTTCATGTATATAGCCCAACTAAAGTTGCTATTATATCGAAAACTTTTCTAAATAGTTCTGTAAAGATGTAAAGAGATGTATTGAAGACCAAATTTTCCATTTATAAAACTGAGCATTAAAAAAAAAAAAAAACGGACATAGAACTTGTAAAATTATATTGGCCACGTTACACGTTTAACATGTGGACTAAGAATAGTCATAAAGTGGATGTATGAGGGAAGGACAAGCGGTCGTGATGCGAGGAATGGTGTAGGGTCCATGCAGCAAAGCTTGCGCTATCAGTCTGTAAGCTGCTTCTGTAAAGTGTAAGCCATCCCAACTAACGTATGAGCCCGGATCCTCACAAGAATACGCCGGCGGGATGCCGCACAACGCCGTTGGGTTGCAATTGTACGGCCCTCCTGACCCACAGCAAGCTCTAAGAATTTCCTCACTCGTAAATCCTGCACTCGTCAATCAATTCAAGTGAGTTGATTTTCAAAATTCTATTCCAGAAATCAAATAAAAATTGATCAAGGTACCGAATTGGTTGGGCGAGAGATAGAAGCGAATTGCAGCGTTGTAGTAGTCTGCGTAGATGAGGGCGGCGTGAGGATAGAGGTGTCGCAGGCGGTTCAATTCCTTCTGGAGCAACTCGTTGTGGAAAATCGCCAACTCGTTCAGCCAATTTAGGCATCCTGTTTTGGGATCGTAGTCTAGGGCACTGCTACTTGATTTGAATTCGGTTAGATATATAGGAAGGCAGCCGATTGGTAGATTTCCGGGGACTAAAAGCGTCTCCGCACCCAGCTTTATCAGTTCCTGCACGCCCACTCCTACCTTTAATTTAACAATAATTATGGGGGATTTTGTTTCTGTGTACACGATTTATGATTTGCTCACTTCAATTGTGGAACCAATGTAGTCAATCACTGGTGGGACGAAGGTTTTGATGAGTTCCAAGGGTGAGCCCTGCATGATTGGGTGATTGTAGTCGTTGCCTCCGATCTCTCCCACTAGAACCAGAGATTTTTGAAGGAATTTTCTCCCATCTGACAACAGAAACCAACATTTCCTTTTGGTAAATGGAGTGAGGTTTAAAACCGATACATTCAAATTTCAATGATTAATGTTACCAACCAGGAATTGTGGCTAAAAATTGTTTGAGCCAATCCGATTGAGTTCCAAGAGACACATTCGTATCAGGATTGATGATTCCCATCTCCTTGTAAAATTCAAAATCAAGAGCGGTAGCTCCAACAACCGCAAAATTCACTCCTTTACTGAAACTCGGTCGACCCTCTCCTCCGGCAACATACGGCCGCACCAACGGCAGCCCTAAACTCTGAGCTGGATAGAGCGGAGCGGTTTGTGAAAATAGGATTCGGCTCCAAACAGAGAATTACATAATAATATTATATGACATACCGATGAAGTCAATGACAAGACGGCCGTCGGAGCATCGCCCAGTGGGACGGTGGAAGAAAGTTCGGCCGTATGGGGGGCGACAATAGTGCGGCGGGTCGTTGGATGGGAGGAGCAGAAGAGAGTTTCCGGTGTCGGCAAGCGAATCGCCGAAGCTGACAATGGATTCGAAGCATCTGGAAGCCGGCCCGCTGCTCGCCGACGACAACGGTGCGGTGATTAAAGGCGACAGAAGTGCAAGTGCAAGTGCAAGCGCCATATTTTTCATGGCAGAGATGAGGTGAAGACATGAGCAGGTCAAAATCATATATACTATTAAATATTTGGTGAGATCCTTTTTCACAGAAGAGACGCGCATAAATAAATATATGCTGCGTTTCAACCATGAAAATAATCCAACCCCCACCTTGCAATATTATAGTGATTGAAGTCGGGTTTAACGTTTTTATTCCATCAAGGTATGTTAAATGGTGTGGAACAAGTTGAATGATAATATCTTCACTGTATTTTGTATGTGATAATATTTTTCACATAATTTTTTTTTTAAATGTCTGATACATTTCTAATTTCTTTCTCCCTCTTCACGATCAGTAGAAAAGAAAGGATGGTGAATTGCACTATAGCCCAAGAAGGTAAGGCACCATTTTTATATTATATATTAATATTAATAATAGCATGTTACTAATGTATTTCAATATAAAGTTTTTAAAAAACTTCAAATACGAGGTGAAAAAATTACTGTAGCTAGACAAAGATAAAATTGTACATGATTTAAATTATAGTAAACTTCCTATAAGATGTCAAGTCACAATATTTATTTGGTTAATAAATAAATGGTCTCTTGATTTCTGCTTTTAAAAAAACAATATAATTTATTTTATTTCAAAAAAAAAATTCTCTCATTGTCCCTCTTCGTCCATTATCAATTGTCCACAAGAGAATCGACACAATAATCAATGTGAGTAGAGATAGAGGAAATTAGTATTTTATTTGTGAGTGTGTATTAATTTTTTATTTTAAGTGGACAATTAAATGAGACGGATGAAAAAGGAAAGATGGACAATTGAAGTAAGACGGAGGAAGTATTTGAGATTTGACAAACTTTATTTTTTAGGAAATAGATTGTGAAAATCTTTTGTTCAAAATAATAATAAGATAATTATTTAAGATATTTTCATGCTTCAAAATTCTCACTATTCGAACTAAAAGTACACGATGTTTTTTGTAATTCAAAACTTTTTTAGACAAATTTTAAATAATTAAAATAATTTTTTAGATATATTTCACCATTGAATTAAATTTCATGAATTTTTTTTATTTATAATAAAAATGATAAAATAAAGGCACTATCTTTTTTTTAGCGAAATTATAGGGTCGGCTTGGCAACAATGCATACATTTTCCTTTCCACCTCTAGTATAAAAAAAATGTGAAAATCAATTACTTTTGATGAAATCAATTACAAAAGAGGTAGTGACCAGATTTTATTGAATACAGTGAGCTCCCATCTGTTGAGACTTGAGAGCTTAGAGAAAGAAGAAAAAGTGCATGCAAAGAACCTACTGCGGATTGGGAGGTCGACTGTTAGCAGCAGAAACACGAGACCCCCATTCCAGCAATTCTTTGCTAGTGTCATCCTTGTGAACAAACACTTCAATGAAACACAGTGAGTCCTTGTGCGTGCTTGTTGCCGTTGCTATGGCTTCTACCAACTCTTCTTCTGTTTTCACCTGATATATGTCCACCAAGATGTTAGAAATCATGAGCATGAAGAAAGTTGCTATATATAATATATGTCCTAACCTTGGCAGTCCAGCATTTGCCTTCTCCATTGTGAATAGCATCCACAAGGGCGGTGTAGTCCCAGTTCTTGATTACATTGTATGGTCCATCATGAATCTCGACTTCAATTGTATATCCTCCATTGTTGATGAGGAATATGATGCTCTTCTGCCCGGATCTTATCATGGTGGATATATCTTGAGCTGTTACCTATATATGTGACAATATATAGCTACTATTATGGTTCTTGATTCTATATTATGTTCAAATCTCACTCTCACTCACCTGGAAACTTCCATCTCCTATGCAGGCAATCACGCGCTTATCTTTTGCAGCCTGAGCATATCCAAGAGTTGCACCAACTGACCACCCGATTGATCCATACTGCATCTGAAACTCATATCTGCATACAAAGTAACTTCCCTAGTTGGAACATGATTTGAATTGATGGTTAAATGATTGAACTCTTATAGCTACATGAATGAATAATTACCCGCAATTTTCAGGGAGGCAAAGCTTTTGACAATTGAACCATGAATCCCCTGTTTCCGCAATTACTGCATTATTGCCGCTTAGCATTTCCTGCAATGAAATCCAACACAGTTATGAATTATGATACTTCAATACACAGTATGTATGTGCTTGAGGCCATCTTTTACCTGTATGTGCTTGAAGAGAATGTTGACCCTCAGCGGCTCATCTTTGTCGCGTTTCAAAGCAATGCCTGGAGGGACATATATCCTACGGTAATTCTCCATGGCCGTGGTGTTCTTGTTCAGCCTTTTGGCCAATGCAGTGAGGAAATCAGTCATGAAAACCCAACCAAAGGAAGGGCCGTTGCCTATTGTCACACGGTTTGGCTGCACGATCACAGATTTCTCCTTTTTGATCAACAAGGAGTAGCCAACTGAGCTGTAGTCATTGAAGATAGGGCCAACAAAGACATAAGCATCAGCAGATTCCACAATCTCCCCACAGAAGCTGCTGCTCACTGCCCCCCAATACGTCCCAATGAAGTGCGGATGGTGCTCCGGAACAAGCCCCTTGCCTGAGGGCATAACAGCTATTGGATAGCCACAAGCATTTGCAAGATCAACAAATGCCTGCTGCGCCTTTGAAACCCTCAGCCTTGGACCCCCAATAATTACTGGCTTAACAGCTTTGTTCAGAAACTCAGCTGTTGCTTCCACAGCTGCTTCCAGACCAAGCTGATTGCTTACCCTGTAACAAATCAAATTGAAAAATCAGGACAACATGCTCTCCTAGAAAATACTTATATCTGTATAACAATCTAGCTCTTGATATGCAACTTGAAACATATATAGAAGCGAGCATATGTTACTACAATGTGTGAGGAGGAATCTTGAGAGATTTTCTAGTCTTACTTGGGTGCAAGAAAAAAAGGGACAGGTTCTCTGGCAAAAGTGGGGTGAGGAATCCCAGACAAATTGCAGCTTATGCTAATATACGCCGGCTTGCTTTCCTTCAAAGCAGTCGAAATCGCCGTATCGATCAATTCATGCGCATCATCCAAGTTGTTCACAATTGCCTGTCATTCATTACAACAACCATTAGCGTTACCGTTGCATCCTTCTAGTCGTTGCTAAAATCAGAGTTGATTCCATTACATTTACCTGAATACAAGTGATCGTCTGGAAACAGCGAAGCTCCTGACTGAAATCCGGCAGGCCAATGGTGTGATGCAAGATTCGATTAGTACCGTAGTCGTTGGAGTTTGGGCCGCCGGCAATGCAGATGACGGGCAGGTTCTCGCTGTAGGCCCCGGCAATAGCGTTGAGCACGCTCAGCCCGCCCACTGTGAACGTCACCACACAGGCGCCGACTCCCTTGGCTCGCGCGTAGCCGTCGGCGGCGTACCCCGCGTTCAGCTCGTTGCAGCATCCGACCAAATTCAGCTCCGGCTCCGCTATCAGGTGGTCCAGCAGCGTTAGGTTGAAATCACCGGGAACTGAGAACACGTCCCTCACGCCTATCTGAACCAGCCGCCGAGCCAGGTGGCTGCCCAGCGTCCCACTGCCTCCGCCACCGCCACCGCCGCCGATCACGTTGGTCGCTTCCATGTATTTTATACTGTTTGGTTAAGTTTTAAGAGAATTGATTTGGTTTGGAGGTGGCAAGCGGTGAGAAGAATACTTATAGGGGAGGGTTTTGCTAGCCTTGATGGAAGTGAACACCGTGGGCAGTCTCAAGGAGAAGACGCAGTTTTACTATAAAATAAGATTTTCTTAAGCGGTACTTTCTTGTCGGAGGTGGAATACTTTCAACTTTGTTGCTTGTTTATTTGCTAGAAAATTAGTAATAAAAGTTAATGAGTGATATAGTTTCGGGAAGAAAAGAGTGGGAAATAATGGTGGATTAGGAAAAGCATATGGAGAAACCAGAGGCGTTAGTGGTTTGAATAATGGTAACCGGTTTAAGAATAAAGTAGGATTATTCCAATACAAGGTACATCGCTCTTTTTTGTTATATGATTTCAATTATATGCATAGCAATTGTGTGCGTATTACCAAAACTCTTGCAAAGTTTAAGAATTTGGTAAGAATTGTTGTTCCAGAAAAAAAAAAAACAAAAACAAAATAAAAGAAATAATGTAACTGGGAAATTCAAATAATTCTAAATGAATGAAAGTATTTAAAGACTAACCTAAATTAGAAATCTAAATCAATTAGAAATAGAAAAATTATCTATATCCTAAAATTTAGAAGATATTTTAAAATCAAAGATATCCAAAATCTAAAAATATCTAAAAGTTAGAGAATATTTAAATATAGGGAAAATATGCAAATTTATCTCAAACTTTGGATGAGTTCCCAATTTTATCCCAAACTTTTAAATATAACAATTTCAGGCCTAAACTTTGAATGAGTTCCCAATTTTATCCCAAACTTCTAAATATAACAATTTTAGTCTAGACTTTGAATTTTTTTCCCACCTGTTTATATTTAAATATAAAAAATCTTACATGAACACAAATAATTGCATGTCATACACAAAAATCCTTCACGAACACTACTCTTCCATGTCATTTCATTCATGAAATGACATTCATAAAGTTTTTATTACGAATAAGAAATTTTAGAGTCTTATATATTCATAAAACTCGTGACATCTTTATAAAATATAATAAACTTTAGATAAATATATTTGATACATTATTGAATATGACTTGATTTTATGTCTTTATTCGTTTTAATAATAAAAACAAATATATTTAAATTATTATTTTAGATCTTATTT
The DNA here is from genome assembly GCA_026898455.1 of Plectranthus barbatus. Taxonomy (NCBI): domain Eukaryota; kingdom Viridiplantae; phylum Streptophyta; class Magnoliopsida; order Lamiales; family Lamiaceae; genus Plectranthus; species Plectranthus barbatus. Next base: position 112,455 of record JAPKLW010000874.1, read on the forward strand.
TAAAATAAATTATTCACGAAAATAATATTCTTTTAGAAAATTATCTTAATTTGAAAGTAGAATATATAGTGAAGATTTATATAGTATGATATGTAAATATGTGTGTCCACGTAAGATTTTCGATGTTTAAATATTGACAATGGGAACTCATTCAAAATTTAGGCCAAAATTGTTATATTTAAAAGTCTGGGATAGAATTGGGAACTCCTTCAAAGTTTAAGACTGAAATTGTTATATTGAAAAGTTTGGGATAAAATTGGGAACTCATTCAAAGTTTGGGATATATTTGTATATTTTCCCTTAAATATATCTTGGAAAATACGAGATTATCTAACAAATCACCTCCTAATTTTGTATAACTGCGTCGATGTTCATGATAATTTATCGCATTTCAACCCAACGCCTTTGTCAACATGTCTATCAGCTGATCATTAGTGCTTATATGCTTCACGTCCATCTTCTTAGCTTCAATACACTCTCGAATGTAATGAAATTTCGTATCAATATGCTTACTCTTATCGTGATGAACTGGATTCTTAGTCAACACGATGATCGATTTATTATCCACATAAAGCTTGAACTTTAATCTCGAACCAAGCATCTCATCAATGAAATTGCTTAACCAAAATCCTTGACATGTTGCGGTTGCCGCATCAACATACTACGCTTCACAAGAAGATAAAGCTACCACATTTTGCTTTTGAGATGTCCAAGTTACAACGTTTATGCTAGGTCCTTTTTAACTTTGAACACCACAATTGCTTTGTGGCTGGATGGAGGCAATGCAAGTTTTCAAGCTTTGTTGTTGACAATTGCTTTTATTACTTCTTCCATAGCTTGCTTCCATGATGCATTCACAAGAGCATTGTCAATGTTTGTTGGTTCTTCAACGGTCACAAAACATGTATTATTTTCTTCTTTAATTCTTATTTCTTCGGTGGCATCATATATATCCTTAATATGCTGAAATCATTGTGGTTTAAAATCAAAATTTTCGAGTAGCAATGGGTTGCTTGCGGGATTTGATTTGTCATTTGTGGTTCATCCTCAGGTATGTTTTCATAAACTCGACAAACTTTTGCTCCATCCTCGTAGCCGACAAAAACACAGTATAGAGCGATCTGCAAGTTTATTCAAGCCACGATCGAGTTTCTTAACTTGCGCTACACACCCAAAAGTTCTTAAGTGGTGTACATTTGCTTTCCTTTTGTACCAAGCTTTGTATGGAGTCATGTCTTCTACACTTTTAGTTGGTGCGCGATTGAGAATATATACAGAGGTTGTTGGAAAGAAATCAATCAAAGATGAAGGAGATCAGAGAAGATTAAGGAAAGATTTCAACTCAAAATAAACCGAATCAATTTAGTATAAGATTGATCCTGTTTTCTTTTAATTTATTTCTTTCCTTATCTATTCCTCATCATCTCTCTTATAAGAAGAGGACCATGTAACACAATTGAGATACAAGAAATAAAAATAAAGTTTTTTCTATCTCTATCCTACCATGTCAATATCTCCTTTTAAACATGGTATCAGAGCAAGACTATCATCCTGGCTCCGGTATTCCAGAAATCAAACCAAAATTAGGCTCAGAATATATTCATCATAGCCTACAAAAAACCCAAACCCTTTTTCAATATCAAGCCAAACCAAGGAACTCAGATTTTACCATCATCATCGTTCCATATACCCAATCTCAGTCCTGACTAGATCAAGGCAACAACCAGTTCTTACCTTCCTCGTTCCCCCCCTGCAAAACAAGCTATGTCAGAAACCAATGAAAAAAATGTCATCAAAAACACAGAAAACTTTTCCAGAGTCCGACGGGAGACTACCCGTATGCAGATACAACAAATGGCAGTCACCCAGGGACCCGAGTCTCAAATCGGGATAGGATTCATCGTGAAAGGGAAGGGCGAACAGAGCCGGCAAAATCCACCACTGCGGACGAAGATTGATAAATCAAAATTGATATGCGCTCACTGCGGGATGCGAAAGCACACGAAGGAACAATGCTTCCAACTCGTGGGTTACCCAGATTGGTGGGAGGACGGCCAGAGAACAGAGCACAGGCGTGACAGCTCTTCGATCGCCGGGCAAGGAACCGCTGTGGGAGGCGGCGGCAATGGCAGATTCGGAGGGACCGGCGGCGGTAATGGCGGATTTGGAGGGACTGTGCGAACGATTGGCCAGAATGGAGCAGAGGCGGAGGGGTACTCGATGATCGCCGGGCAAGGGACCGCTGGGGGAGGCTGCGGCGATCGAAGAGATGTAGGGGCCAGACGAACGACTGGCCGGAATGGACAGATAGCAGCGGTGGAGGGATACTCGGCTGTGTCGACGAGAGGTGAAGGGTTTGGTGTAGAACCAAACCCTATTTTGAGGCTTAATAATTTTAGTCCGAAAATACCCCCTTCCACATCTCACAATTTAATTCCGAAAATAGCCCTTTCCACATCTCAAGTTTTAAATTCATACCCCTCATCCTTATGCAATTACACACAATCTTTTAATACCTTTCATTCATCTAATAGAGGTTGGATATTTGATTGTGGTGCTACAGACATAATGTCTTTTTCTCGATCTGATTTTCTAAACCTTACCAAATCAACCAAAACACATATCCAAACAGCTAGTGGAGCTCTTATTCCTGTTGAAGGAGCTGGCACTATACAAATTTCACCTACCTTGCGTCTTTCAAACTGTCTTTTTGTTCCCGCGCTATCTCATAAATTACTTTCTATTAGACATGTAACCAGGGAATTAAATTGCACTCTCCTTATGAATCCGTTCTTCTGTATTTTGCAGGATATCAGGACGAAGGAGATTATTGGGCGTGGCACTGAATGGCTTGGACTGTATTGTGTGGATGAGATAGCTCAAAATGGTACTGTGTTGCTTACCCAAGGCTCTACAAATCAGAAAATGTGGTTGTGGCATAGACGGTTAGGACACCCATCCAATAGCTATTTAAAACTGCTCTTCCCTAGTCTAGTTAAAAATTTTGTTATTTCATGTGATTCTTGCATTTTAGCAAAAAGTCATAGACGTTCGTTTAAATCTAAACAAAAACGTGTTGACTCTATTTTTTCACTGATTCATTCTGATGTGTGGGGTCCTGCCCCTGTCTTAGGAGGTCTTCGATTTAAATATTTTCTACTCTTTGTTGATGATTGCTCCCGAATGACCTGGATATATTTTTTAGAAACAAAATCTCAAGTTTTTGAAAAATTTACTCAGTTTTATACAATGATTCAAACCCAATTTCACAAAAACATTCAAATTCTCCGCTCTGATAATGGCGGTGAATTCATTAACTCTTCTATGCTAAATTTTTGTCAACAAAAAGGTATCCTACACCAAACGTCATGTCCATATACTCCTGAACAAAATGGCGTCGTTGAAAGAAAGAATAGGATCCTTCTAGAAATGACTCGTGCCATGATGCTAGAATCTAATGTTCCTTCCTCTCTATGGCCTGAAGCTGTTGCCACTAGTGTCTATCTCCTAAATAGGTTACCCACCAAAATCCTTAATCTACAAACTCCTCTTCAATACCTTTCCTCCATCACCTCCGTTCCTTCCGCTCTCACTCTTGAACCACGGATCTTCGGTTGTTCCATCTTTATCCACATTCCAAAACACGAACGCACTAAATTTGGCCCATGTGCTGAAAAGTGTGTGTTTGTTGGTTACGAAATGCACAGGAAAGGATATCGATGTTACAATCCTAAAACCCGTCAAATCACCACCACTATTCACTGTGATTTCCTCGAAACGGAATACTTCTTTAGCAGCCACCTTAGCGGTCAGGGGGAGAGTGAATCTGAACCTACTAGCGACCCTCTAAGCTGGCTTCTTCTTCCAAGTGCTCCTAATCTGCAAGGAACACTTGTACCAAACGAGAATGAGCATCTCTCTGCAACAATAGAACAGAATCCGCCTGAAGTGGTGCCTCCAACATCTCCTGAACATCTGATATCCTCAGAAGAGGATGAACAAATCCATCTTGAGCCTGTACCTGAACCTGAATCGGATACATCAGAAGTGATTGAGCCTCAAAATCAATATGTTTTACCTCCTCGAAGCACAAGAGGCATTCCTCCCCGACGCTATTCTCCTGAACGGAATAGTCATAACTCCAGGTATCCCATTGGTTCTGTAGCCAAACTAAAGTTGTCTGAGACTGCTACTGCCTATGAGAAGGCGCTCTATACAGAACAAGTTCCATCCTCTGAAATAGAGGCCCTACAAATTCCTCATTGGAAGGAGGTGATGCATAAAGAGCTTGGTGCTTTGGCTCGAACCAATACCTATGAGAAATGTCAACTTCCTGAGGGGAAGACACCTATTGGGTGCAAATGGGTGTTCACAATCAAACGAAAGCCGGATGGTTCAATCGAGAGATACAAGGCTCGGTTGGTGGCTAAAGGCTACACCCAAACCTACGGAATTGACTATGCTGAGACGTTCTCTCCAGTTGCTAAAATGAACACAGTCAGAACTCTCTTATCCATAGCTGCTTCAAAAGATTGGGTACTCCATCAGTTCGATGTTACTAATGCCTTCCTTCACGGTGATTTGAAGGAGGAAGTTTATATGCTTCCGCCACCAGGGTTTTCTCATGAATTTGGAAAAAATAAAGTTTGCCGACTTAAAAGGACTTTATACGGTCTAAAACAATCTTCGAGAGCTTGGTTTGGAAGATTTACATCAGTTATGAAGAAGGTTGGATACCTGCAAAGCAATTCAGATCATACTTTGTTTATCAAGCGAAGAGGCGAACATCTGACATGCTTAATCATCTATGTAGATGATATGATCTTAACTGGGAATGATCCAGAAGAAATTGCTAATCTAAGAAAGAGCTTGTTCCAAGAGTTTGAAATGAAGGATTTGGGGAGGTTGAAATATTTCTTGGGCATTGAAGTACTCAGATCACGGCGGGGTATATTCATAAATCAAAAGAAATATACCCTTGATCTCATCACAGAAACTGGGCTTCTTGAGTGTAAACCTGCGGCAACTCCAATAGCTGTTAATCATGGACTGCGGATCACAGAAGGAACTGACCTTGTTGATCGTGGCCAATACCAACGACTTGTGGGGCGGCTAATCTATCTTTCTCACACTCATCTTGATATTGCTTATGCTGTTAGTGTGGTAAGTCAATTTATGCATCACCCGCAAAAGGATCATCTTGAAGCAGCGTTAAGGATTGTAAGATACTTGAAAGGAACCTTTGATTTTGGGATCCTCTTCAAGAAATCAAATCATATGGAGATCCATGCCTACACTGATGCAGATTGGGCTGGAAACCCGATAGATCGAAAGTCTACAGCAGGATATTTTGCTTTTGTTGGAGGGAATTTGGTATCTTGGAGGAGTAAGAAGCAGAAAGTGGTTGCACTGTCGAGTGCAAAAGCAGAATTTCGGGGTATTAAGTACTCTGGATAAGGAAACTGTTGATGGAACTTGGGTTATATTCTGGAAAAACTTGCCGACTCCTATGTGACAACAAAGCAGCAATAAGCATCTCAGAGAATCCAGTGCAACATGATAGAACTAAGCACGTGGAAGTGGATAGACACTTCATTAAAGAAAAGATTGAAGGAGGCATTGTTGTTCTCCCATTCGTCTCCTCAAAGAACCAACTGGCTGACATACTTACAAAAGCAGTGGACTCAAAAACCTTTTCAGATGTTCTTAGCAAGTTGAGCATTGGAAATCCCGATACTCAACTTGAGGGGGAGTGTTGGAAAGAAATCAATCAAAGATGAAGGAGATCAGAGAAGATTAAGGAAAGATTTCAACTCAAAATAAACCGAATCAATTTAGTATAAGATTGATCCTGTTTTCTTTTAATTTATTTCTTTCCTTATCTATTCCTCATCATCTCTCTTATAAGAAGAGGACCATGTAACACAATTGAGATACAAGAAATAAAAATGAAGTCTTTTCTATCTCTATCCTACCATGTCAATATCTCCTTTTAAACAGAGGTCTCATCTGCTTCTCCCTAATACACTCTAGAACATTCATGGTTTTCATTATGCATCGAATCATCCCTACCACCATTTTGTTGTGCCTTTCTACGACTCAATTTTGTTATGGCAAGAAGAGGGCAATTGTGTAGTGTTTTATTCCAATTTCATCACGGAATTTTGTGAAAGAATTGCCATTGAATTTGCTTCCCCGATCGGACCAAAAAGCAAACATCTTGTAATTACAACTTGCCTCGGCATTCGCCTCGATTTTCTTAAAGGAGCAGCATGCTTCATTTTTTGTTTTGATTAACTCTGCCTACATAAACCAACTAAAAATATCAACAACAAGTAGAAAATATCAATTTCCTCCTGATGTTGGTGGCTCGACTAGACCGCAGAGGTCGATGTGCACCAGCTCCAAAGAATGTTGAGCTCTATATGTCGTGGTGCGAGGGAATGGTATTCTATGTTGCTTCCCTAGCGTGCATTCATCACAGAGTTCATCGACGTGCTCGATGTGTGGCATACCATATACTCCCTCCGTCCCTTGGCATTAGTCCCATTTGCTTTTGGCACAGTTACCAATGTTTGTGAGTGTAGTGGAATTAATATTTTATTGGTGTAAGAAGATTTTTTTCCATTTTAGGAAATGAGACTAATTCTGCGGGACAGACGAAAATGGAAAATGGGACTAATGCCAAGGGACGGAGGGAGTACCATTTTCTTACATGTAAGGTTTCGTAGAACTAAAAAGTGAAGATGTTAGTAACAAGCATGCCAGGTCCATGCTGCATTATCCTTCTGAGTTAACAAGCATATTGGAGGAGAGATTCAGACTTAGCATGTAAAGTTGATTTCTTGATCTTGTAACTCGTGCATGTAATTCGCATGTGCGATAAAGAATACAAAGTACACCTCATTTAATTGTGAATTTTTAGTCGTTCTCATCAAGCTATTTGAGTGAGATAATATTACCTTTAAGACTCAGTATGTAGTATACGTCAGTGAGAAAACGATGATCACCAGTAACACATCTCAACATTATCGTCCCTTTTCCTTGTATCTTCACAATTGAATCATCGCAAAAATGTATAGAGCCATGTATCGATCCATCCAGCTTCGTGAATGATTTTACTTCTCCAATCATGTGGCTGGTTGTGCCAGTATCAAGATACTACATGCCATCCGAATTGCCTGCTGGTATAACTTTTGCTTCGTTCAGGTGTGCGGCCTGGTTCCAGTCTTGTTGCTTCAGCATTATTCCAGCACGACTTGGGTTGAGGCTCGTTGTTGCAACATTCTTTCATCATGAGGAGAGCAAGTTCATCACTTATATATGGTTCAACTTTCGTGAGATTTGTTCGCTCACGATCATGCCTTGCTTTACGACATTCCATGGCCCAATGTGCATCAATTCCTCAATAATTATAATTTCCTTTCTTACTTAGGGTTTTTTGATGGCATGTTATTTGTCCATCTTGATTTATCTTCATTTGGCATACTCTAGGTGTGTTTGTGTAGTTTTTGTTTCCTCCAAAATGTAAGTTTTGCCTGCGATCACGTTGATGTTGTCGAGCTCGCCACTCTTTTTATGTGAGAAGTAAGCGATCAACAGGGGTTGCATTATTGATTCCGTCGTACCCCTCCATAACCAAGAGCCGACCAATGAGTTCTTCAATGGTCATAATTTTTTAGATCTACTTAAGTTTCAATAGCCTTTGCCATCTGTTTGTGTTGACGTGGAACACTCCGGAGGATTTGGGCACTGCTTTGTGCTTGGTTACTTAATCACCCAAGGTTCCGAGATCATTGACGATTGCCCTGAGTCTTATCACAAAATACTCAACTCCTTCACCTTCTTTAAAGTCGAAAATTTCAAACTCCATTCTTTGCGTTAGTACTTCGGCTTCTCGTACTCAATCACTCATCACGGAAATCTAAATTAAGGAATAGAAAAACTTTTGCTCAAAAAAAAAAAAGAAAAATTATCTATATCTTGAAATTTAAAACATATCCAACAACTAAAATATCTAAAAACTAAAGAATATCCAAACATATCTTGGAAGATTATGTGATCATCTAACAAGAATTACATAGGCAAATGAAATAAATAGTTATGATGAGATTTGAAGTTTGAAGTCTCACTAGGGGCGGCCAGCATGGAAAGCTTCTAAGCCAGCATCTGACCCGATCCAAGTGAACCCTGTGCCTTTAGCTATTCCTCTGGCCTTCATCAACTCCCGCAGTTGGCTCACACCGTCCCATCTCCCAGCATCTGCCAGTGTATTGGATAACGCCACGTACGCCCCCGGCCTGCTCTCTCCTTTCACTTTGAATAGCTCAGTTGCAGCCACTTTAGCCAGCTCTACATCGCCGTGCAATCTGCAGGAACTCAGCAGTGCCGCCCAAACATCGGAGCTAGGCTTCTCTGGCATTTGAGTTACAAATTCAAGTGCCTGGTTCAATCTTCCTGCACGTCCCAATACATCTACCATACAAGCATAATGCTCCATTCTTGGCTTCATCGAGTGAACTCCTTCCATGCTCTTAAAGATCTCCCAACCTTCATCCACCAAACCTGCATGTGCACAAGCAGACAGCGCACCAAGAAACGTCACGTAATTTGGGACAATCTGAGTTTTACTTATCATTCTACTAAAGAGTGAGAGAGCTTCGTTTGGACTCCCGTTCTTCCCATATCCATCAATCATGGAAGTCCATGAGAAAACATTCCTCATCGGCATGTGGTCGAAAACGCGCCTTGCGTCCTCTGTTCGCCCGCATTTGGAGTACATGTCAATCAGAGCGCTCCCCATCTTTATGTGTGTGAAGAACTCGGTCTTCATCAACTGCCCCTGAATCTGCTGCCCAACTTCAAACGCAGATAAGAGAGAGCAAGCTCCGATAATGCTTGCATACGTAGATATGGTAGGCCTAAAATCTACACGTTGCATATCAATATACATTTCAATGGCCTTTTTAGCCCTTTCAACCGATTTACTGTATCCTTCGATCATGGCATTGTAAACCACCACATCTTTCTCGTGCGTCTTCTCGAACACATCCTCCGCATCATCGAAACGACCATGGTTCATATACCCGGTGATCATAGACGTAGAACAAATCACATTCTGCTTCAACATCAAATCGAACACCCTCCTCGCGTAATCAATCCTCTCGGCCTTCACATACGCATCAACCAAGGCAGTGTAAAGCACATCATCACCAACTACATTAGATTTAACTATCTGGGTATGGACTTCCCTCCCAATACCACGCAAAGATAACCCTGTATTCCCGCTAGTCGAAGCCTTCAAAATCATCGAAAACGTATAACCATCAGGCTTTTCATCCGAAAGACAGAGTTCCCTCAGCAATTCAAATGATTTCTCAACAAACCCATGCCTTACGTAGCCCGCAATCATGTAATTGTAGGCCGACAAAGTTCGCTGAGGCGATTCATCAAACACCTGGCGCGCGTAGGACAAACAAGAGGACTTGATATATAGAATGACGAGTTTAATTGAGACATTTACATTGGGTTTGATCCCTTTTTTGAGAATGCAGGAATGGATCTTTTGGCCGGGAGAGGGGTGATCGGAATTTATGTAATTCTGCAGAGCCGATGCCACAGTAAGCAGTTGTGCAGAGTTGACGTCACACGTCGTAGTGGATTGAACTATGGCATTGATATTGCTAAATCTGCCATTTCTCATTTTCTTCCCATTCAAACATCAAACGGAGATGAGTATGTTAAGTAGGATTTCCATATCCAAGAATCACAAGTGACGAATGAGTTCTGGATAAGTAATTTAAGAAAAAAAAAAATGAATGACAAATTGTAATATTTCTATTTTAGAAGAATCGGTTATTAAAAGTAAAAACGTCTATTGGAGGTCTCCAAAAGCGCCAGCCGCAGTTGCACCTTCCCCCAATTAAACAAATAAATAAATTGCTCATTATCATTTTCATCCACAAGATTCAACCACTTGCTTACCCATTCTTCAACCTTTTTCTTTTTTTTCTTTCATCAATATTTTGGAATCTACCCTATTCTTTAACGTTACCACAATACGAGATTCCTAGCTGCAGGCTACAGACATTTTCCTTTATTATTTTAACGCAGGCATTAATTACTGCGAGTGCGAGAAGCGTGATTTTATTGCTGCATTAATTATTTAGACTACATATACATCACATCAACTAGAGAGTTCTCCTCAGTAGCAGAGAAATGAGGCCCAGGATTTATCTATTCGGAGACTCCATCACTGAGATGTCCTTCGACGATGGCGGATGGGGTGCTTCTCTCGCTAATCACTTCGCTCGAACGGTAATATATATGCCGCCTTTTTCCCTCTCTCTAACTTTCTGTGTTTCCTTCTTTGACGTGACGCCGGGGTTTGATGTTTGAAGGCGGATGTGGTATTGAGAGGTTACAGCGGGTACAACACGAGATGGGCTTTGCGGGTGATGGAGAGAGTGTTTCCAGCTGGCGGCCACGCTCCGGTGGCTGTGACGGTGTTCTTCGGCGCCAATGACGCATCTCTCCCTGACAGATGCAGTGGGTTTCAGCACGTGCCGGTCGATGAATACAAGCAGAATCTTAACGCCATTGTTGCATTTCTCAAGGTAAAAAAAGAAAAAATAAATTGTGAACTGCAGCTTCTGCCACACGTGGCGCCCCACACACACACACTCGACGTCGACACGCCTGGACGCTCACACGTGCTCCTATCTGGGCCTGGCTACCTATTTTTGAGGTTTTGCAAATTTATAATTTCCTTCAAAATAATAAATAAAGCTTCTTTTGACTTGCATTTACTCCCTCCGTCCCGGTCAAATTGTCCATATTTGATCGGGGTACGATAACCAATGCATGTGAGTGGTAGTGGGAGTTAGTGGGATGAATATTTTATTGATGAGTGTAGTTAATTTGCTATTTTAGGAAAGTGGACTAATATTGTGGAACTGATGAAAAAGGAAATGTGGACAATTTACTTGGGACGAAGGGATAAATTGTTATGATAAAGGACTACTGCGATTGTGAGGGTCGTTTTCCATGGAAATAAGATATATTCATGTTTTTGTCACCTTTTCAAATATATGTGGACCGTAGATGTAATAAATTGCATTAATACTATGCTGTACTTTAATAATTCCTAACACTAGAATATCTATGATATATCATGATGAATTTGCTAGCTCTCTGAAGTTGGTTGTGTTCATTATGCATTGCGTTAATTCAAATCAAATTTTGAATGGGTGATCTTTTTCCAAAGATATAGAATTAATAAATGGAGATGATTTTAGGGGTACCTTATTTAATGTAATTGTTTTTTAGCAAAAGTTTTGAGGCCAGAATTTTCAACAAGTAATGAAATTGAATGGGCCTTAGAGGGGATGCATTTCACAAAAGCTATCGCTATCATTGTTTGCCACTTGATAATATCATTTTCTTCTTGTATTCTAATCTACTCTCAAAATAAGCAAATGCATGGAGTTGCCCTGTCGTTTTCACTACCCTCGAATTACTGTAATACTCGCATATCATAGTTGCATCCCACTATTTTTTTTTTTTTTCAAGAACGTGGGCCATTGCAAACTCTTCTTTTTTTCGTCGTGATCTCTCTATGATGTGTTGTTACTCCAGGAAAAATCCCTTTAATTGGTTATTCAAAGTCTGCTTTAGCCTGACATAGATTGATGGTGTTCACTGCAGAAGCAATGGCCGTCCACGCGTATCATCCTCATCACACCTCCTCCAATAGACGAAGATGCACGCCTCCTGTAAATTATATATCTTTTTTATTATCGCATGTTTTTGTCATTTTGTACATTTATTCTTCTAATCTATCAACTACACACACACACACAACAAGAACCAGCACGCGGAATGCATGATATTGATGGTACAAGAAAATGTTGTAATTGTTGCAGGCACCCTTTTGTTGACAACCCTTCCGGGCTTCCTGAGAGGACAAACGAGGCTGCCGGTGGCTACGCGAAACAATGTGTAGCCGTTGCAGCTGAATGTGGGGTGCCAGCGATTCATATCTGGGAGAAAATGCAGCAATTTCCTGACTGGAAGAAGGCGTATTTGAGGTAGTAGTCTGTTGTACTACCACTCTTGCAGTGCAGCAATGAAAGAAACATATATATTCTAACTTGGTGGCTGCTCCTTTTGAAATGCAGTGATGGTCTGCATCTGAGTCGGGATGGCAACAAGTTTGTATTTGGGGAAGTGATTAAGCAGCTGAGTGAAGAAGAAATAGATTTGGAGAGGCTACCAGCAGATCTCCCACTCATTTATGAGATCGATCCCAACGATCCGCTCAAGTCCTTCCAGGATTAATTTGAGCCTTCTGCTCCTCCTGCTTTCAATTTGCTTGCGTTGTTTTTGTCTGAACTCCATATATATTACGACACTTTCTTTATAAGTTAATTATATCAAACACCCTCGTTTACTTGATCGATATTGGGATTGGATTATCAGTTTTGATCTGATGATTATATTATCCTGAAACTGCCTTTTTTTCCTTTTCCTTTTTTTTTTTTTTTTGTACGATTAAGGTAAATGGCACGAAATATATATATATATTTTTGGTAATAAAAGTATGAACAAGATGAATATTTAGCACAAATTTGAGAAAGAGAGAGCTGATAATTTAGACCATTTTAACATTCATAGGCCTAACATTACCCTCCTCAGTGGGTAGAGGAGAATGTAGGTTGACAATTTCAGCAGCCATCAACTCAATCAAAAGGGATTAATAAGATTTAAACGCAGTAGTAAACAAGTGCGCCTTGCACAACAAAAAAGTCAATGAGTTTTGAGATTTTTGGGGATATTGTGCGATTTTAGATAAATATATTTTTTCAAAAAATTAAAATAAAATAAACTCAGCAACCTACATCGGTATTTCATATATTTAACAATATTTAAGAAAGTTTTGTGTCAATTTTCTTAAGAATCGAAGATTCAGTATTAACACAATATATAACTTAGTTATATATTTTTATTATAAATACACATGCAATACAATAGTCTAACATTTCTTTTTCAAAAAAGAATGTGCACTTTCTATATTGCTTTTTCAAGGGAAATTTTTTCTAGTTTATGGACATCCAAAATGGTTATCCAGCTCAGGTGATTTCCCTAATGCGTTAAGTGGACATGGAGGCCTAATTACCATTTTCTTGAATTAAGTTCACTTTTTTAGTGGAATTAGAATCAAGTTTGGAGATCTTTTGTATCTTGAATTAAAAACTCATCCTTTTGTGGTTAGATTAATAAGTAAACTTTAATTTTCAGATTTTAGATAAATAAATATTCCATTACTGAACATCTGACGGTTAAACATTTTGTAAGATAGTTTTAATTATTTACACACATTTGAGCAAACGTATTGCTTTGAGCCCTATTTTTGAAACGTCATAATTCAATATATGGTGTATTATTTATCTACTATCTATGTAACAAATCTGATCGCTACTCAATAACAGTTTGTTACCTAAAAAATTTGCTCTGCCACATGGTGCTGGCTATTGCGGTTTTGTAAAGTCACAATTTCTCTCTCTTTCTTTCTTTTTTTTTTTTACCTCAATTTACCTTTTCTTTCATGTGTATAGTATCCACCATACAAGAAATAGGTCAAGTTATTTGAGAAAATAAATCTCAAGTAGATTTGAGTTGAGATAGAACTGTGAGACATGCAGTGTGTTCATAGGTGAAACATTAGCATCATTTTTAATGGCAAGTGAGTACATTATTTATCAATCCTCAACCCCATTTTAGAAATTGGCCAAATTACAATAAGAAAATATCATAATTTGCTACCAGAGGTTGAGTGACATTCTTAAAGCACTATTATTTGAGATTAGATACTTTGCTCGAGAGAGAGAGTGAGAGATTAGAGGCGCCTACGGTGATGCTGCTGATCAGGCCCTCCAGGGCTTACTCTCTCAGGCCACTCCTGATGACTTTGATTCACCTTGTCCATTCCAAATTGAGCTTCCAGTGCGCGCCTGGCCAATGTTATAGGCTTGATGGGGCGTGCCACTGCTGCAGATGAAAACAGAAGCACCCAAGTTATGAGCTGCATGAAAAACTTCATGTTAGTAATTATGACTTTTGTTAACAATCTAGTAATGTCAAATGCAAGTGTTTTCTGTTCCAGATAAGCTGATAACTGATCATATATATAGTCATTTTTCTACCCACTTTGAGATGCCCTCTTTATCTAGAGTCCACTAAAGTGAAAGAAAGTACTTCAAGAGCCATTCTTTTGTTTGATATCAATCCATTTATCTGGTTTGTTATACAGCCTCATTTGCGATTAGAAAGAACTAATCATGAGATGTGTGCACTTAACTAATCTTGCCATCCAAAAACACCTTTCTACAAGTCAAATACAAGCATTTAAGTACTTCCTTGTCAGCAATTCACTCATTTATCTGGTGCAGGAAATAGCCAGAGAGGGCCACAAAATCCTAATCACATTTGCATGCGATTGGAAATGAGCAAGAGCTGATGGTTGATGACTTGAACAAGCCCAAAATTACAGCAGTGGGTGAACAGTGTTTCAGTTGATGCTGATGCAGAAACAGGAAGGGACAGATAGCAAATTGTTTTCTAAACTATGGTTACTTCTAATTTCAACCCAATATCCTAATAAAGACTATTTTTTTAACAAATTAAAGGGAAATACTTAAAGAACACCTCAGCAGCTCCTAAACTTGTCAACATCAGCTATAAGTTTTGGATGTGAACAAAGGCAACTTGATTACACATTTATCTCCCCACTTTCAATTACAATTGCATACAAATGAATAATTTACACTATTTGTATTTTGCAGGGAGAGTATAAGAGAGTTGTGTTGCTGGATATATAAAAGTAGTTCTGATTTCCAGATATCAGCAGCTTATCTATCAAAGAAACTGTTTGTGCTCTACCAGGAACATATTAACTCCACAAAACTACACATTACTAGCCATTAAAGTTTCCATCAAGTTATGATAAAATTTAGCATGTACAAAATATTGAGAAAGCAGCTTCATCTCATTGAAGTTCACTAGTAGTTATTATATACAGTACATCAAACTACAAAACTTCGGAAACCAATATAGTATCAAAAGATACCCTCGGAAATCCAAGTCTCCAAGTTGGCTCTTATAATTCAGCACCAAATTCATTTATCTATTCTTTATGCAACATCAATGCCAAGGTAAACTTAAAATCTGAAATATGGGAAGGACCAATTTTGGCCTCATTCAATGGCATAGAACAACAAAATCGTCACATAGCAGCACTTAAATCATTTTCGAAAATCATTAACTTATAATCAACATTAGTCATTTTCAAATTATAGGAGTTAGCACTATGCATTAGTATTCATTGTAAAGCTGCCTAAACCACTCCGAATTCTTTTGTTTATACAGGGCTCTTTATCCACTACCACTAATTCAGCAACAGCAAGTGACCAAGGCAGTGCAACATAATTATCCAATCAAATTCCCTACTGGACTTACATAATCCAAGCATACATCAACATAATGGAGGTGTATTCAGCAATTTGAAATGTTCAATCCACCACACCCGAGTAGATTCTCAATGAGCTCGTAAGCAGTCTATAAACTTAATGGATCATATGAAGAACTTCAATGAAGCCGCATCCTTTGATGTGCAGCAAGATTCTAGAATTCTAGCAACCAAAATCCCTAATATATAAGCTTATAGATATTGAACAAATTACTAGCACAATAAAACTCAAAAGTAATCCATCGAATCCTCAATCCTCGCGAATTTCGACCTATCTAAAGTGCTTCCTCAATGTCGCAGCGGCACTTGAATTTCTCATCGCAGAGGCATCTCCTCTTTTACGCCGATTCTGCACTTGATACGCCAAAACCGCGATGAGGAGCAGAGAAGCCGAATCAATAAGAAACGAGTTATTTAGAAGAGCATGAGGTAGAAATATTGGATTGTAGAGATAGGTAATGTCGGCCAGCGGCATCCTTATTTTTCTGTCCTTGTTTGAAGAAACTTTAGAAAACGCCACGGCTGGCTTTACTGATAATGAGCTCGGAATGTTCTCCTTGTTGCCGTGGCTTCCGCAGTGAGATCGAACTGCCATTTTGTGGAGACAGAGAGAGATGGAAACCACGGCCGTTTATATACAGAAACATATGTATGCGTGTGTGTAGGTAGACCACTAAACTAATGGTGGGAGAGTGGGAAACTGTGTGCATTTGGATTTTTGGATTTTGGAGGGCGGATTGAATTGGGAAATTTTGAGTTGAATTTGAGGAAAGTGAAAGTGAAAGAGTTTTGTTGTTTGGATTTTGGAGGGGAAATTTGGTACAGCCCTCAAATATGAATGTACAAACGCCACCTAGTTTTTCAAAAAAATTGGAACGGTTTCCGCGGTCGTGACATAGGGAGATTCATAATTTATATTATCCATTAAATTAGAGCATAAAAAATCAAAATTAATAATAATAATTATTAATGATTTGATAGTGATTCTAAATGAGGTAACCTCTTAAAAAATAATAATTTAAATTATACTATAATATAATATTTTTATCTTTTTAACCCCCAATATAAAATATAAATTAAAATAATAAAAGTTAATCTCAAATTCTCAATCTACATGTAATAAAAATCAAAGGTATCACAAGCATGTAGCCCTACATCTCTATCTACTTAAAATAAAAATAAAAAACTCTAAAAAATATATGAATAAATAGATGTAGATATTAAAATGTACAAAAAAAATTAAAACCCTAACATAATATTTCTTGTATTGTCGTCTTTAACTATTAGTATAGATCCCATCTCGTTCGTTGAGTCATCATTCGAGCTGCTGCAACTTAACAGGCACAAATAATTGACACAATTTATGGTAGCATCCGTTTATTGTGAGTTTATGACAGTGTGGTTCCCAAGACACATGAGATACAGTTTGGGAGAAGGAAATTGTTGCTTCTATTTCAAATTTTTGGTTTTTTTTTTCTTTTGATAGTTGGTCGTCCCATGCTTATATTGTTCTAAACCCAAGCAGCGACATCATCAAATGAGATGGGAATCCTTAGGGTCCACACAGACAGACAGATGTAGGATTAGACGGGGAAGAAGAGGAGATCTCGCTACTTGAAGGGAAGCTTCAATATTCTCAGTTGCCATCTATGTGTACAAGTGGCTATGAATAATAGGGGCGAAGACAAACTTGAAGTTCTGAGTAAGCTCGATCATATCACATTGGATCGAGTCTTATAATTTTTTTAAAATATAATTAAAAAAAATTCGACCACTGGGGGGTCAGTAGCCCTCAGCCCAAGGCTAGCTTCACCAGTGGCTATGGTCTAATGCAAAACGAACTGATTTTTGAGCAAATCAACAAGATAGAATCTCCAAAAGCAATTCAAAAAGTAAAAGTAATAACAGAGAAAAATAGAACAATAAGCTCACATAAAAATATTAGAGTTTATAGAATTAAGTAAAATTTCATAGATTGAGTGCTTAATTTTCGCAATCTACCTGTCCATTTATATTTTGATTTTTTTTTTCATGTAAAAAGAGACATGAGACTACATATTTAGATTTAATTTTTATTATTATAATTAAAATTTTAATTGGAGCTACAAGAATAAAATTATAATAATATATTATAATTTGAATTTTATTTTTTTTAAGGGGCTTTGATTAGAAAAATTGTGACTGATTTAGAATTATCATTTTTTAATAATAAAAAGCTAAACTAAAAACATACAAATGAAAAAGAAATTGAATAAAACTAATGAACACAAGTCAAAAAGCTCCGCCCATGGGATATGATAAAAAGGGTACAAGAATAAAATGAAGATTCTTTTTCGATAAAAAAAATAAAATAAAAAGATAATACTCAAGAAGAATTAGTAAATTAGTGTGAATATTATCTGAAATGTTGTTTAAAGATCTTTACCAAATATGGATCTCCTCAGCTTAACCGGACGCAAGAAAACCTGTTTCAACTGAGCTGAAGACACACTAGCTTATTCATGGCGGCTGGGATGATGGGAACTTCGTCCACTGCAGCAATCTCTGCCTCTACGCCCGTTTCTTCTCCCTCATCAAAATCTTCTTTACCTCTCCCCCATGCTCTTGGTACATTGACGCGTAAACCCTTTCCGTTTCAATCTCTTTATTGTAAATTCTTTGTTTAATTTACTACATTGTGTTCATCTGTTAGTGTGGTTGATGTTTTGCGTCCATATTGTCCGATTAAGTTTAAACTTTATAATTTCTTGAATTTAGAACGAGTAATGCGAAAAGAAGTGGGTTTGCTTAACGATAATTTTTTATTATCTAAAGTAGGGCTGAGTTCGGGGAGGAAATTCCGTGGAGGAATTGCAGTCTCCCTTAAGAAAGGGCGGTCTCAGTTACGTTTCTCAATATCTAACGTTGCCAGCACTTCTACCCAACAAAAGGTACTAATTTATTGATCTTGTTGATTCTGTAGTTTAAAAAGATTTTACGATTTGTTCTATTTTGTTTTTGAGCGGTGTTTTCTTACTTCTGAAACTCATTAGTTGAATAATTCTCACCCGAAACTCACCAGTGCTTTTGCTGTAGATGTGAGCATAAGTCCATCTTTTCTCATTTTTGGTAGTTGTGGATTGGATAACTCATTTCACACTAGTATAGTTCAATTTCGAGTGATCTGTTTTTAGTCCCATTGAGATTCTACATGAGATGGGAATATATTGTGATATTACATGGATAATGTAGCTTGTGGTGGTGCATGAATATCAGGTTCAGAAGCTAGCTTCCTCCAAGGAGAGCCAGAGGCCAGTTTATCCATTTGCAGCTATAGTAGGGCAAGATGAGATGAAGCTGTGCCTCTTGTTGAATGTGATTGATCCAAAGATAGGAGGGGTGATGATCATGGGTGACAGGGGGACAGGGAAGTCTACAACTGTAAGATCTTTAGTCGATTTACTCCCTGAAATCTTAGTAGTTGCTGGGGATCCATTTAATTCAGATCCAGAGGACGCGGAAGTGCAGGGACCAGAAACACGGGAGAAACTGATGAGAGGCGAACCACTCCCTGCTGTTTTGACCAAAATCAATATGGTTGATTTGCCTTTGGGTGCTACTGAAGATAGAGTTTGTGGTACAATCGACATTGAAAAGGCTCTTACTGAAGGTGTGAAGGCATTTGAGCCTGGTCTCCTGGCAAAAGCCAACAGAGGAATTCTGTATGTGGATGAGGTTAATCTTTTGGATGATCATTTAGTTGATGTTCTACTGGACTCTGCTGCCTCGGGTTGGAACACTGTGGAAAGAGAGGGAATCTCGATTTCACATCCAGCCAGGTTCATGCTCATTGGATCTGGAAATCCGGAAGAGGGAGAACTCAGGCCACAGCTTCTTGATCGGTTTGGAATGCATGCACAAGTTGGGACCGTGAAAGATCCAGAGCTAAGGGTTAAGATTGTTGAGGAGAGAGCACGGTTTGATAGAAATCCCAAGGAATTCCGGGAGTCTTACATGGTAGAGCAAGAGAAACTCCAGCAACAAATTGCATCAGCCAGGAGTAATCTTTCTTCTGTTACATTAGATCGTGATCTTAGAGTAAAGATCTCCAAGGTCTGTGCTGAGCTCAATGTCGATGGATTGAGAGGTGATATAGTTACCAATAGGGCAGCAAGAGCACTGGCAGCCCTCAGAGGAAGCCATAAAGTAACAGCAGAGGATATTGCCATTGTCATCCCTAACTGCTTAAGACACCGGCTTAGAAAGGATCCTCTGGAGACAATTGACTCAGGCTTACTTGTGTCCGAGAAATTCTACCAAATTTTTACGTAAGAGGAGGTAAGTTTTTCCACTGTTTTTGTGTTTACCTAATTAATTACCAGCTAAGCAAAACAGAAGCTCATACTATATTGCTGTTGGGATGTTGCATGAGTGCATGACATTAGCCATTGTAGTGATGAAGATATTGATAGACACGAATACCAGATATTTCTTGCCATAAATATGTACTTGGAAGGAAGTTGCATTGATTTGTAATAGTTATTTGTCTGTCTTCTTTTTAATTTTATTTGTATTAAGTGGAATAAGCGGTTGGCTTCCCTTGCCACTATTTTATTTACTCTTAAAAATTCCAACTGTGCATATGAAATTGCTGATGAGATGACTAGGGATGTCAATCGGGCTAACCCGTCGGGTTTCGGGCTAACCCTATCGGGCTGCGGGCTATTCGGTCCGGGTTGAATCGGGCTGAATTTTTATCGGGCTAAAAATTCTTGAACCTAACCCTAACCCACCGATTTTCGGGCTGACCCGTCGGGTTGGTAATATTTACGAGTTTATTTTTGTAAAGATTTTCTTAAAATATTTTAACAACCCCTAAAACAAAATAAAAAAAGAAAATGATGAACCAACATAAATAAAAGACATCAAATAACAATATCTTTGCAAAAAAATAGTGATAAGTGGATAATCATAGTTTGAAAAGAAAAGAAAACATCAATCCTTATATACCAACTAATTTAAGTAATAGAAGTACATTTCTCAACGTATAAAATGATAAAATAATGATTAAAAATTAAATATAGCTTTCACTTGGGTGAACATAACAACGAGTGACTAAAGGTTCTTGAAAGGAAGAAATGAGTAGGTACGCTAATTAGGAGAGTGACGAGTGGAAGACAGTGAAAGAGGAATAAATGAGAGATTTTTCGATTTTAGGGTAAAGGACTACGTCATTGGGAGAGATTGATGAGATTTTGTGTGACGAAAAATTAGGTATAGGGAATTAGGTATGTAATTAATGGGTATATAGGATATAAATAATATTAGAAAATAATAAATAATAAATTATTAAATATTGCCGGACCTACGGGCCGACCCGCAACCCACCGGGCTCAGCCCGTTCGGGCCGCCAACCCGTCGGGTTCAACCCGTTCGGTTAAAAATAATTTCGTGTTGGAAATTTCTTACCCTAACCCGCATTTTAGCCCATCGGTTTCGAGCCGACCCATCGGTTTCGGACTTTATTGACATCCCTAGCGATGACCCATGTAAGAATAGTGTCTAAATTTAATATACAAATTCAATAATTTTTGCATTAGAGAAACTCTCATGTTCAGCTCCTAGTTTCTTGTCCAGTAATAAATAGCAAGCATTGTTCAAATGTGATGGGTAAAAGCAAAAGAAAAGAAATCTTTGTAGTTACGCAAATCTTTCAGTGGAATTACATTTTTTTAATTCATGTGTTAAGTATATATGTGCTAGAGGTGAAACTAGTATATATTAAAATAAATATACTTTATATACATAGTTAAATAAAATTTATAATGTGATGGTCCCGTAGCTCAGTTGGTTAGAGCGTTGGTCTTATGAGCCGAAGGTCGCGGGTTCGAGCCCCGCCGGGACCACTTTGCAATTGATGTTTTGTTTTTATCTAAAAAATCAGTTGAATAAAATATATTCCTCTTACCCTTTACAATCTAGCATCCTTTCAAATAACAGTTTTTTTTTTCCTTATCACCGAAGAAATTTGAACAAATAAAATGTTTTATATACAAGTGCCAACTTTTATATTGGTAAATTCTCGAATTGTAGCTGGGAAATATATACTTTTTATCATGCTCACTTTCTCATTTATATTATGAAATTGTTGTTATATGTATGAATTTTGACTATTAAATTTCTTTGTGTATGATTATAAAAGTTGTATAGCATCTTTAGGTAAGAAAAGGAAAGGACATAAAGAAATAAAGAAAAGAAGCAAGAAACAACCAAAGATTTTGAAGTTGAACCATGGATATATCTGTAATTTTTAGAATAAAGGAGGAATTAATTCTTGTTTGTTGGTAATCGGCCAAAGATTTTTGTTATATTTTATTTCACTCACCTAAATATTCCCACACCAACCTACTTTTCTTCCTTTCATAATTTATCCTTATCTTTCCCACAATTTGTTAACATTACCCCACATTGATTTGTTGACTTATTTATGAATCTTTTCTTTTATTGAGCAAGTGAAGTTCATTATTTGTCTAAACCACATTACCAAATGCAGAAATGCTATTGTACTGAGTATTCAACATTTTGATCTTTTTATTAGGGAGAAAAAGATGTTCTTGTAGAATGCAACAGACTAATAATCTATTACATCCATGGTTATTAAGGGCACCCACAATAGTAGGATCTTATAAACAGTTAAGATCTCCGCACACCGCATCATTAATTATTATCATTTCATATTTTATAAATATTTACATCAACATCCACTATCATTTTTTTATTCATTCACTTTTTACTTTATACTATTCAGGGGTCCCACTTATCATAACAATTACAAAATAATATATATATATTTATTGAATATAGATAATTAATTAAATTATGAATTACTAATTTAAATAGTTAAATAATAAGATTTGCTTGCTGTAATTAATTAATTTGAATTAATTGAATCATATAGCCGTTGGAAAAAAATTAAATATATAAAATATATATATTAATAAAAACTAAAATAAAATATAAAAACATTAAAAAAATTTAAAATCTTAAATTAAAAAAAAAATAAGAAAAAAAATTAAATGTTTTACAATATTTAAAAAAAAAAAGAAAAACATATATATAAATCAGAAAATAAAAGGAAAAAAAAAGGGAAGCTGCGCCACACGCGGGTCTGGCGTGTGTGACACACGCGCCAATCAGACATCGCGTGTGGCGCATGCGCGCGTGCTGCTGGCCCCACCACTCTGCAAGAACTGGGATCTTAAATAAGATCCCTCTCTCCGCCTTCTCTCCTCCTTTTGCTTTCTCTTTCTGCCAATTGGAATCTCTAATGCTGAGGTGGGGATCTTAAGTAAGATCCCACCACTACATGTGCCCCTAATAGGAAATTGGAATGAAATTTGAAAAAATCGAAGACCAACTTAGTAAGCCACCATTTTCATTTTGTGATGATTAATTGAATTATTGTGAATAATTTCCCTACTCACCATGAAAAATATAGGCTGCAAAATTAACAATTTCCTGCCAACCAGAAGAAGCAGTGAGTAGTTTGGAAGGAATGATTCTTCCAAGCGTCCCTACAAACAGCTCACGGAAATAAACTAGCCCAAAAATTAGTGTTCCAGCTGTTCTAAAACTGGTGAGTACTATGTATCTACGTGGCATCCAAATTTGATTAATTCAAACTACTTATAAGTTAATTATTCAAAAGTGGGGAATTTAATTTAGCTTTTTTATGCCACTTTCCACTGTTACAGCCTAATAAACATATACTTCCTCCGTCCCATTATATTAGGCACGGAGGGAGTTGGCACAGAAACCAATAAAAGATATTTATTAATGTATTAGTGCATAAATTATTATTAAAATATACATTAATTAATAATTAAAAATGTCAAACTGAAGGGATGAGTGGTAGAACAACATGGAGAAGAAAAGTGGTGGAGGAATGAATGTTGTGGATCAACATGGTCGGCAAATGAATATGAAGACAAATATGCAAGAACTAAAAGAGAAGGGATTAATTCTACAACCAAAATGCATAATTCTTCTCTCTATCTTTCTCTCTCTAGCAGTAGCAGAACCAGAAATAGAAGAAATAAAAAATCAAACATTGAGCTTCTCCATCTCTTTCCTCAACGCATTAGCCCTCACCAAACTCCCAATGTGGTGTTGACGGCCAGCTTCAAATCGTCGACGGATTGCTGGGCACCACCCATTTGTAGAGGTAGTTGCCGAACATCATCTTCTACACGTACTCGTCGGCGCACATCTCCACGAACGCCTCCCTCGCCGGATTTGCCGAATTCCACGAATGCCTCCCTCGCTCTCGTCCACCTTCCTCTTCCCGTTCTCCGATCCCTCCACCATAGCCTCCGCGCACATCCGCCCGCTCGTCGTGTAGAGAGAGGAAGCAGCAAAGTCGTGCGGCGCACAAACAAGAAATGAGAGAGATGAAAATTGAGGGGTGGGGATTTAGGGTTTCAGAGGGGTAGGATAGGAATTTTAAGAATAAGTGGGGGTAGGATAGGAATTTTTAGTGTAGTTTATTGTGATTAAGATTTGTTAATTTTTTGCCAATTTTGGAAATGTGCCTAATAAATGGGACGTACCGAAAAGGAAAGCGTGCCTAATATAATGGGACGGAGGGAGTACTTAATTAGTCCCATTTGGTTTTGGTACGATAACTAATGTTAGTGAGTGTAGTGGAATTAATATTTTATTGATAAGTGTAAAAAAATTTGTCATTTTAGGAAATGAGACTAATAGATGAGATGGATCAAAAAGACAAATGAGATTAATTTTGTGGGACGGAGGGAGTAGTAATTATCATTGCTTGCCCACACACAAAGATGCTGATATTAATTTGTATAGTTTGTTTTAGTTTGCAACTCTTGGAGTTTGATTTCTCGAATATATGTAGACTCAAGAAGAAGAAATTGAAATAGGATTTCGTATACGACAACAAATTATATTCAAGAATGACTGCCTACTGGAGCCATCAGCAATAATGATTTAAGGGTTGGTTCCGCTGTCACTATGACTGTAAAATTATTTTGGATAAAACTACGGTATTAATGGTATTTGGAGTTTGGAGTTGTCGTTGATTGAGGGAGGAGATTATTTTTTCTTTAAATAATTGGGAATCAAAAGTGACAGCCCCTGAATTTCCTATTTGTCGATGCCTTCGCATATGATTGTTCAACTCTTTTTCTGAGGTCAGCAACCGCTGGGCCATGGCAAATATCGGCAAAGCTACCACTTTGTGGGCTTTCTTTCTCCCTCTCTACCTTCTACTTCAAGTCTGCTGTACATATATGCCTCTGTATTTCTTCTGTTTCACTCATACTTGCCCATCCCACTCTAATCTCCATCACTACTTCTATCTTTCTTGGTCTTTTGTCGGTTCTGGGAGAAACCCTTTTGCCGGAAAGGAGGAGTCTTTACAATTTAGGACACTTCTTTGGCATACCAGATTCTCGATTTACCACATTGCTGTTTTTCTTTTTCGTGAGATTCTTGAATTCCCCATTTTGCTTTCTTTCTAGTACGAATAGATCTCTCATTGTTTTTGTTTACTGACGACTGTGCCTTTCAATACTGTTTCTTGATGTGTCTGTGGTGCTTCAAGCATTTAAACTTTCTGTTAGATTGGAAACGACAAGCTGTTCATACTTGATCAAAATAATGCCCTACTTGTCTCTGTATAAATGCTGATTTCCTGAGGTAATTGTCTGTCTGAATCAAGTTAATGTTGTTGTGCTTCATGATTATAGAATGGGCTTGATTTGTAAATAATCGGATGCTTATTGATGTTAATCCTTTATGAATGGATCTGGAAAAATCCCAGTTTCATTAGTTTAAGATGCCAAGATCTGTCTTATATTGGATAATATCTTTTGTCTTTCATCTATTAACATAATTGATGAGTGAGCAAGAGCAGTGTAGATGTTTCATTCTCTGCATCATGCCCTTTAAACGCCATTGATGTGATCTGTATTTCTGTAGGATCTTTCAGTTTCCAGTTTTGAGCATCCAGTATGGGTTCAGGAGTTTGGTTTAAGAATATAATCAGCAAAAAGAAAGTGAAGGGAGAGGAATCACAGAAACTGAAGGTCTAATCCAAATCTTTGGTTTTAATTGTTTTGTCCCACCCTCTCCTTGTTTTGGGGCTGGAACATCATGACATGTTACCTGACTGTTCAAGATACCTGAAAATTATTTGATCCCTTTTTCTTGTTCCACCATTAGTGTTTGAAACTTTAATCCATGGCTTTTTAATTCATGATAAGGCATGCATTTCTGAAACTGCGATTTTTGTCCATATTGTTGAGTAGAAATGTTCAGCTCCTAAGACCATAAATGGCTACAAAGAGGAGCACTGTTTGGCCAGAGAGTGTTCAATAGTAGCCAATGATGCTTCTGTTGATAAGCAGGGCAGCCGTGCTCTCTCCATCGAAGATGCTGCTGCCACCAAGATTCAGACCTCATATCGCGCACATGCTGTATGTTATATTTGCTCCCTGCTATCTATTGCTATCATTTTAACATACTTGGTTCATTATTTATTTTATATCTCAGACTCTAGAATTGACTGTATTCTTCCCCTCCACTTTAGGCAAGGAGAGGTTTTCGTCGAATCAGAGGAATGGTGAGGTTACAGAAACTGGTGGATCGTGATTCTGTTAAGAACCAAGCCTCAACTACATTGAGTCACCTGCACTCATGGACCAAGACTCAGGCCCAGATTAGGACACGTCGTGCTCACATGGTTATGGAGGGTCGGCTTAGGCAGAAGAAGCTGGAGAATCAGCTGAAGCTAGAAGCAAAGATTCATGACCTTGAGGTTATTTGACTATTACAGTTGATAGTTTTGCCAATTCATTTCATTATCAAAGGCCTTCAAATTTTGAAGTGTTTCTTCATGCATTATAGCAGTTCTATGCCTAAAGCATTTTTGCCATTGATGCTATACCTTTAACTTGGATTCCTCATTTCTTCCATGAATGAAAATGCTGGACAGGTGGAGTGGAACGGTGGTTCTGAAACAATGGGTGAAGCTCTTGCAAGAATACATCACAGAGAAGAAGCAGCAGTGAGAAGGGAGCGAGCTATGGCATACGCTTTTACACACCAGGTTTGTCAACTTATAGTATTTATCGACTTATCTTTCGTTTGCGAGTCCAAATATAAAGATTCAAATATGCGTGCAGTGGAGGGCCAACTCAACTCCAAGTTTTGGGTCGGGCAATGAGGAACTTAGCAAAGCAAGTTGGGGGTGGAGCTGGATGGATCGCTGGATTGCTGCTCGGCCTTGGGAAAGCCGAGTTGCGGCGCTTGACAGCCCCAGAAAAGCACAGGCCCGCCAGCCAAACAAGGCAGTTAAAAACACAACTCCCCCTACAAACAAGGTCAAACTGATTTCTCCTAATGGAAAGGCTCCCAGAAAAGGACGCAAACTATCTTACGAGGCAGCTGCCATAAAAAAGATGAACATGAAAATTGAAGAGAAGAAAACAAAGAATGCAAAGGAGAGCTCGTAAGTCCTGTGACCTTCGACTGTTGTAAGTTTACGAATTCAAATGGTCTCAGAGATGAAGGGAAAAACAGAAGTTGTGATTACATCTTGCTGAGTGAGGTTGTGCAACTGAGTTTGTCTAAATGCAAAACTGAAAAGAAAGAAAACAAGTTATATGAATCTTTCTGTCTTGCATTACTGTAAAATGTAAATTTAGAAAATGTTTTTTAAGTTATTGCCATATTATTATATATGTAATTGCAGAATTTTCTGGTATGATGGTTTCCTCTTGTTTCCTGTAAATTCAAGTATTTTTATATTTATATTGTGAATCAGAAATATATTGAGACAAATGTTCAATTTATTGAGTAGCTCCGGGAACTGATACATTTAGATATTGGGAAACTGGGCTGGGCATGCATGGTGCTCTGCTGCTCACCCAGGAAAGGAAAATTCATGGGACATTAATGGCTACTGCAATCTCAACGTTCTACCACTCTTCATAATGTAGGAAACGAGATGACTCGCTCAAAAGATCCTCCTGGAATGTCGGAACACCACAAAGATCCTCGCCGGAAAATCTGAAATCTTGAAACTCTGGAGAATTCTCGTTAATGCCCCAGAAACTGGACTGAAGGGGTTCCCTCTGGAAACTCACCGGCGGCGAGTACTCCTCCTCTCCGCCTATGCTTCTCTGCAGCCCAACAATTTCAGAATTTGCATCGAGTAGTTCCAGATGAGTAAGGAGTTGCTCTTGATAATCTTCACTTCTTCTGCTCATCGACGGCGGCGGCGCATCCCCTTGGTTAGAAAATCCGAGACCAGCTGGATTGTTGGAATGCTCCTGAGTCGTCCCGCATTCAAGTTTCGAAACCTGGGTAGGGGAAGGGTGATGGAGAGCGTCAATGGCGGCTTT
Organism: Plectranthus barbatus; assembly: GCA_026898455.1. NCBI lineage: Eukaryota > Viridiplantae > Streptophyta > Magnoliopsida > Lamiales > Lamiaceae > Plectranthus > Plectranthus barbatus. Next base: position 140,391 of record JAPKLW010000874.1, read on the forward strand.
AGCCTCCTTCATGAGCCAATCAATGACTTTACTGGGGCGGTCGTAGCCAAGTCGGTCTTGGACGTCGTAGAAGAGAATGGCGGTTTTGGGCGACAGCCTGACGCGGCGGTCCCTGGTTCCCCTCGCCGTGCACACTTTGCTGTGCCTATCTTTACTGCCGGCGGATCGGACAACGCGGACTCCATGAATCGCCTCTGCTTTCAAAGTTTTCATCTCCTTCATTTTAGCTGCAGATGCGAAGTGAGAGGTTAAATGTTGCTTCTTCCACCTTTTCCATATATTTTATAAGTAATAATATTTGCCTAATGACTTAAGTATAGTGCAGTAGTGTTTCTTTCTCAGAGAGAGAGAGAGAGAGAGAGAGGGACAGAGGGGTAGGGTAGTTGAGAGAGTCCCACCACCTGTAATAATCGGAATGAATAGTGAAGCAACATCAGTTGCATGTAAACACTGTTTAAAATTCTTTGGTACTGATCATCATCATCAAGTCTTTGTCTACAGAACTTTTATGCACAGAAAATGTCCGTAGCAGAAGATGTGATGATGAAGATTTGGAGTGAATATTCCACAGTTAAAACATGGAATGCGTTCAGTAAATAATTGGGTATGGTTGAAAAGGAAATGGTATGATTATAATTGTGGTTGAAGAGTGAATGTGCCTCTCTCTCTCTCTCTCTCCACAGCTCCAGGAACAAGGCGTTGCTGCTGCTGCTGCTGCTATTTCTATCTCTCTTCCTCTTTGTTTCATACAAAACAAGGAAAACACATGTACTGTTGTACATCATGTTTACTGCTGCACAAGAAAAAGAAAACTGACAAACAGAAAGAGAGAGGAAGCATGTGGAGGTGTAACCCACTTGGATCATATGATTAGACTCAACTCTCATGTGTCGCTGTTGTCCCTTGGAGATTCATTTCTCCTTTTCTTTTTCTTTTTCTTTTTCTTTCTCCTCTAAAGGGCATGAAATCTCTACTCGCATCTACCTTTCTTGCATTGCGTCATTGTTTTACATTAATTTCTTCTTTCAGTTTTTAATAGAGTTGTCAAGTGGGCCGGGCCGACCCAGCCCAGCACGGCCCAGCACGGCTGAGGCCCGGCCCAGGAACGACCCACGATTCAAATGGGTTTGGCGGGCCAGGCTTAAGTGATTCGATGGACTCATATTGGTCTTTTTTTGAAGTCCAGGCCCGGCCCAGGCCCAGGCCCATCTGAGCACGGGACCAGCCCGGCCCAGGCTCAGGTCCAAGCCCAGACCAGCCCAGGCCCAGGACCGGCCCATCTCAGGCCCGGTTGTGGCCCATCTCATACCCATCTAAAATATTTCTTAGTTTTTATTATTTTAAACTAGTTATTTTGATTCTTTTTATTAATTTAGCTACAAAATAAATAATTTTAAGTGTTTATAATTAAATCTAACCTAAATAAATTAAGTTTTTTTAAAGAAAAATTAGAAATATTCTTTAAAAATAATTTAAAAATGTGTAAAAAAATAAAAATTATAATTCATTTTAAACCCATTTCTGGCCCACCTGAGGTCCACTTCAAGCCCACCAAAGACCCAGCCCAGGCCCAGTTCAGGCCCAGCCCAGACCCGGTTTAGGCCCACTTCATTGTGGTCCTGGGTTGTGCTGGGCCAAGAGAAATACAAAATGGCCCGGCCCGGCACGGTCCATCTCAACAGTGATCCCGGGTCGTGCCGGGCCACTTAATTGGTGGGCTTACCCGGGCCCGGGCTAGGCCGGGCTGGGCCGGGCTGGCCCAGTTGACAACTATAGTTTTTAACCTCGGATCCATCTTTACCGCTCGCTTTGGGCCTTAAATTGAAACCTTTTTTGAGTATTCGAATTAATCCAAACTTTGATTGGATGTCAGTAGGAGTGGAGCTAAATGGGAAGGCCCAAATACTATTGATTGAACATGATGAACTACAAATCTACAAATAATAAAAGTGTAAGCAAATAAAAAGTCACTTAGCAAAATTGACTATGTTTTAAAGTTTTAAAATATAAGTTTTTTAATCACATTGTATATTAGTCCTTTTCTTTTTTTCAGTTTTAGATAGATGATAAATTCAACTTTATTAAAATATTTTTTATTTTCAGAAATATTCATTATATCATTTATTTGAACTACCAAAGTGGTTGTAGATTTAATACAATATTTTACAAACAAATTTACCAAATAGTGTGCAGATAATCTTTCGAACAAAATTTTTTGAAGATATTTGAGAGAGTTTTGAGAGCAAATTTTCAAAGGTATGTTGATCTCAACTGTTCCTTATTTTTCATCCATTTTTTACATTATAATGATGATATGTGTTCAAAATCAACTTAGATATCTTATTTTTTTTAGAATATATAGTGATTTTAGGACCGCTCTTCGTAAAAAATACGTAGAAAATTTTGGAAAAAACCCTAGCATTTCGAGATCTCGAATTAAATTCAAAAAATCTCGATATCCAAATATCTAGATCTCGAATTCAATTGGAGGTCTCGATTTTTTCAATTGAAAATGATAACTTTTTCAATTAAAAAAGCAAGATCTTGACGTTTTTTCAAATTAATCTCGAGATCTCGACTTCTCTTGATGGATCATGCTTTAAATTTTATTTAAATTTTTTTATTATTGATCACAGATGTCATATCAGTGTTTCATCATACGTCATGGTGGTGCATGAGACAAATCTGAGTATGTGGGTGGAGATGAGCAATTGATATGTTTGAGGTATGATCGATAAGGAAGACGTCAACCTCGAGGCCCTATCGATACATGGGATTAACATTGACCAACGCAACATCCATGTCGGTCAACACGAATATTTTCAACAAGGAAGCAGTTCCATTCGAAGTGATGGGCGAGATTGAGACTAAAATTACCAAAACTCACCAATTCCTGCAGTTCAAGACCTCAAGACTTACTTCTATATAAACTCATGTATAGGTTATTTTTCATAGCCAATTTTTTTTGTTAATTCAATTCAGTCTAAAATTTTAGTTTTAGTTGAAGAACTGAATCATCTCTTTACTTTCCTGTATTTTATCTTTCAGTAAGTTTATTTTAATGCAATCTTTAATTTTTGTTTCAATGTTTAATTTCAATATGTTAGGCTAAAAACCTTTTTTCAGATTCTAGGGTTTCTCCAACTGTGATACTGAAAGGATTTCGTTGTCGTGAATTGAATCACTTAATCCATGCGAAACCTGGATCGTCATGGATGTAAAAATAATTGTCAATCGATAAAACCCCAGCATGCTCCTACAAATTTAATGCGATGGATAATAGGATTACCTTAAATCCATAGGGTCTGAAACGATCTTCGCGTTGAATCCAATATTTTGATTCCACCATGCAATTTGATTAAATTTCCAGATTAGATCTTCAAATCTTTATTCCAATGTTGTTCAATCATGCTACTGGTGAGGAATCCACAAGACTGTGTGCATGACATAGTTGAATTTATTTTTCTCCCTCTTCACAACTAGGCCCGCCCACACTCTCTCTCTCTCACTAGGTTTTCTGTATTTTTAAACTGATGTGATTTGAGAGAGAGTGACTGCTATTTATAGACATATGGTTGAAACCCTAGTGGGCTCCTTAAACATATTATTTGGGTCAAATTTGGGAACTAATGCAAATAATAAATTGGGCATACCCCTTTATTACTACGTTATGAGAACGAGCTACATTTACTTGAAGAATCCCCATATTTAAGGATACTGAACGTTCATTAATTAATTGGAGCTTTTGACAAGCTTCATACAATTAATTAATTTCTTGTTTTCCTTAGCAGTACAACTCAAACCTTATCACTCGTGCTTGAACTTAATTATGCTGCAGGACTTTAGCACGATGAATGTTATTGAGCTCCTCAGGGAATGTCCTCATCCTATTACTCGAATATGGTAACCTAACTCCAATCATCAGATCATTCTATATGAACTGCTGTCACCTAAGATGCGGGTATACGTACATGTTACTCAGGCTCTCCACCATGGCAAGTCAGAACAACAATCAGCCCGTGCATACTCCTGAATTTTCGTTAGGGTTTAGATTCAATCAAGAGACGAGATCTTGTATTCTCTGATATCAGACAGAAGAATACATCTCACTATGGTCCAATCAATACGCAACCGCACGTACCAACATATCAAGTGATCAAGACAGATCACTTCTTTCCGACTATGTTGCAGCCTATCTCGGCTGTGATCACTATATTTCTCATTAGGTCAAGTAGTCATACTGTCTTCTGCGATCTACAACACACCGTATGATCGTTCCTATCAGTGAGATAAGAGGATATCATTGTTTCTCGCATGAGAATTTGTTTAAAAGATAGGAAATAAAAGCTGAATGTATACACACTATAATAAATTCTTTCAACATGCAAAACCCAACAGATACATGTTTTGATTCGAATTATTCAAACCCTAAATTGGTTTAAACTCTCTGATTTTATTTTCAAATTTACTTTCAATTGAAGGATCGAGAGATAAAAATTGGAATAGGTTTTAGTTGTTAATTAATGGACCGAGAGGTGAAAAATTAATAATAGGAAGAGAGATTTTAATACAATTTAATTTCTGTCCGACCAAGAAGAATTGAATTGTAGGATTAAATTTGATTTTTATTGAGATTGAGTAATCTGTGTTTTTTAGACCTAGAGGAGATAATCACTGATTAGTAATCTAGGTTTTAATTGCTCGACCAAAGAATTAATTCCACTTTAACAGATTTTTTCACCATATGTCTTTTTTGGGTTTGAATGATTTGTTTCATGCATGTTGATCAGTTTGGTAGAATTTCCTAGAATCCGTGCTTTCATTTATTTGACTTTCTTTTACAAAGTTATTTTCATAACCCAAAAACCCTAAAAAATGGATTTGTCCAAATAAAAGATTGTAAAACTACATTCAATACATAAAATATGTTCGTTACACAATCCCTGTGGGTTTGACAACCTTCGGGTTCCTTATAAATTTATTTTTCCTTTGCTATAAATTGTATGTAAATTTACATCGATCAAATTGGTGTCATTCAAGGGGATAGTTAGATCTTATTTTGTTATCGTTTTGTTTTGATATTTTTTGGCTTGAGTGTTTATTTATTGTCGTGTGCGTGTGTTTTGCAGTGTCTGTTTCGACTGACGTAGGTGTATGTCAGTCGATGCAGAGTAATTTCATGTGTCGGTCGACACGGTTCCGTATCGATCAACGAAGACTGATTCTCTCCTTTTTCAACTCGCAGGTGCATGAACACGAGAGTCAAGGGTAAAACACTCGAGGTACTTGATCTTGAGATCGAAGCAACCTGCAGAAGGAATTGAAGGAAAGAAAAATAGTAAAAGGAGGACATGACACACAATCAAGAAGCCCCGTTGTAGAACATGACACCGGAAGAGCAAAGACAGTTCGTCAATGAAGCACAACAACTGAGAGCACAATTACAAGCAACACAGGTAGAACAGGTTGCAAAACTGACAGAGATGAATGCAGTAGGAAACAATCAAGGGTTGGTAGTCCAGCATCATAGGTCCATCATGGATCGATTTATACCATAACAGGAGGAGCCTGGATTTAGAGTTTACATCAATGCCAATAACTTTGAGCTGCGGACGAGCCTGATTCAAATGGTGCAAAATAATCAGTTTGCAGGGAGGTCCATAGAAGACCCGTATGCACATCTCAACCAATTCATCGAGGTGTGCGATATGGTGAAGCAGAGCGAAGTCCCGCAGGATGTGATCAGGATGAGACTGTTCTCGTTCCCACTCAGAGACAAGGCACAATCTTGGTTTGCTAGCCTGGACAACATTCAGATATGGACATGGGAGGAACTTCGAGCAGAATTCCTCACCAACTACTTCTCGTCGAGCCTGCTGCTAAAGAGGAAAGTTGTCATCACACACTTCAGCCAAAGGTACGGTGAGTCTCTCTACGAGGCATGGGAGAGGTACAGAGAATTTATCAAACAATGCCATGGACATGGAATTAACCTGGAAGTGCAATTGTGCCACTTCTATGAGGGACTGACTCCACACATGAAGGAATTAGTTGATGCATCTGCTGGAGGAATCCTAATGAAGAAAAGTGGAGCTGAAGGTATTAGACTACTTGCAGACATGGCCCTGAACAACCATCAATGACCTACTAAGAGACAACTTCCAGTGAAAGCATCGGAAGCTAAACCAAAGTTTGATGTTGATGCTGAAGTCAAGAAGCTCCGGGAAGATATAGGGAAACTGGAGGCAGTCAAAGCTACAACCGCAGCCACAGTCGATTAGAGCATGACTATCGTCCTGGTTAAAACAGATTACATCTACCGTGGGGGGAGCAAGCAGTTTGATTGGAACCGAGGGAGCCGAGGTGAACTATGTCAGAGGTGGCCACCAAAACAACTACCAAGGAGGCAACCAAGGGTATCAATACAATCATGGGAGAATCACTCTGGTTTCTCCTATGCCAATCCATCAGCAACAGAGCATGTTGGGATTGTATACTAAAAGCATTTATGATTAAGTGTGTTTGTTTGATACACTTGTCTTCATAAATGTGTTACATCAACATAGTCGCTATTTGATATATCTAACATACAATACGAACTATATCCTATTATCTCGCCTATAGAGATGATCATATGGTGTGTAGGAGATCACATAGGATCATATGAATCGTTTGACCTAGCGAGATATAAACAGTATCACAGCTGAGACAATCCCTGGATAGGTTGTCGATTTAGGCTGCGGCACATCAGTTCATTAGTGAGCTTATCCTAGCTAATTGATGTGTCGGTACATCTTTATGTATTGATGGGATCAACAGTGAGGTGTGTCATTCTAATTGACATATGAATGAGCCAGATCTCTAGATACTTGTTATGATCTTAAACCTAATGGAAGGCTAAAGGCATACATAAGTTGACCACACTTTGACTTGCTGAGGTGGCGAGTCTTTCATGTACTCTTATACCTGCATCTTGGGTGTGGCGGTTTGCGTGTGGCCTGCTTAGGCCGGACATGTAGGTAATCATATCCGCTTTAGGATGGGAACATTCCTTGAGGAGCTCACAAAAATATAATTTATTTTATAATTTAAAACTTACATGTTTTGCCTTGTATCAACTCCTGAAGTCGGACATTCTATCACGACCCTGGACAATTTTCACTAAATCGAGATGGGGGACCCACCAACTATAATCATCAACAAGCACAATACCCCACTCCTATTCTTTATTGGGTGGCTGTTTTCATTCAAGAAAGATACGGTCCTGCACATTAAATACATAAATAAAAATGAAATGAAAATTAAAGAACTGAGTTAAAATAAATCAACATTCATTACTTACAAAAAAAGATGGGTATAATATGATAGTGTTGTCACTGTCAACAATAGAGTTGTCACCTATGGCAATGAGGTCGCGTATCATGAGAAAGAACACTTGCAAAAGCTGATATAAAAAAAAACATATTAATATAAAGTTGATATTAAAATAATTCACAAGTCGATATACACTTACATCTTTTGAAACATTCTCCCTCGGGTCATTCAACGACCGGAAATAGAGCTCCATACTAAAAATCAATCCCTGGACAAAACCATCACTTGAGCTTTGGGATCATCCATGTAAGATAGATAGTCTGATAAGATCTTCCCATACCTCGAATGGGAGGAGGTGGTGGGGCCAATAGTGGAAGAGGTGGTGGGGCCAACAGGTGAACTCCGGGTCCGGGTCCAGCTTCGGCTGTAAAGAAGATCATTCACGAGCTTCCTTATAAAGGCCTTCATCTTCTTAGTAACTCGGGAAGCCACCGGCTCCACAATGTGATCTGCCACGTGGGCATCCACTGGCTGCATGAGTCTGTTTGCCACTGGCTGAATAAGTCGATTTGTCTGTGGCTTCACAAGTCTATCTTCCAGTGGCTGCACAAGTCGATCCGCCCATGGCTGCAGGAAGTGATCTACCAATGGTTGCATGAGTCTATCAGCCAATGGCTGGACTACGTGATCTGCAAATCTCTCTATGCCATCGTCGTGCAGCTCGAACCACTGAGACGACGATGCCCGTCCAATTTGAAAAGATAATTAAAATATCAAAAAAATATCAACAAACAAAATTTAAATATAACCCTAAACACAAGTACCTATATGCCGCACTCTGCGGATGATGAACGCCGCGAGTGCTTTGTAGCCGAGCGCCGAGATGTAACCTCTATGCGCTCATGCGAAGACTGGGTCGTAATCTCAAAACCAGTCTCTATGTCCGGCTGTGGCTGTGGCTCTGACTATGGATTTGGCTGCTGTTGTGGTGCCAACTACGACTGCTGCGGCACCCTCCTAGAGGAAGACCTGAAGGTGGTGGTAGAAGACCGTTGGGAGGATGATCGTCGAAGCTTCAATTCCAGATAAGGAATAAATTTACGTCTCAACGAGTTCTCAGTCTCCTGTAGACTGAGCCAAGTCTCAGAAGCAGCTTCCAAATCAATCAATTGTAGTGAAGTGATCGTCCTGTGCATAGAAAGGACTCCACATCAAACATCGAGGGATAGTCCCTTGTGGCATACAACGTATTGCACATAATACTGCAAGAACAGGGACCACCTCGTATGACCATGCATGCGAAATAATGTAAATAATTAACAAATATTGTCATTTATAAATTAAAAATGAAAATTATAAACAATTACCTCCAACACCCAAACAAGGCCGTATACATACACTAAGTTCCACTTCCCAATGTCACTAGGAGATGTGATCACGACAATCATCTGATGCAGCAAGAGACTGAAGGACCACAAGCCCCAAGAGACCCTCCACTCCTAAGCTTTCTCCACCAATGAATAAACCCACGAGTATACGTGTCACTTCCCATTCAAGCGTACCAACACGCAGTAAACAAAAGAATCTGAGTGACCTTCATGTAATTATCACATGAAACACTCAGCGTGACCCTCGGGTCTAAAAAGTCACGGTGTAGATCATCTACAGAAGGCAAGGACTTGTAGTGATACAAGCAGCCATCAGTCGGCTGCGAATGCGTCTCAGTTGGGTCAAAATTTGAATCGCCGAACTGCAGCCTGGTCATCTAATAGAACTCTTCAGCACGAAATCGAATATTGGTTTCGCCAGCATGAAACTAGAGCTCGTTCTCAGCTCCTTGCACATCAATCTCGTACGTGATCAAGCCCAAGTAGCATGTGTTGTTCTCTTCTTCCACCAGAAAGAGAGAAAACGATCGAACTGTACATCCCTAAATAACTGAAAAACTTCATCTCCAAAGTTCATCAGTCGGACCCAGATATCCTAAAAAATGTCCATATCGTATAAATTCAACGGCGGCGGGGCACACCCCTGCAAATCAGGCCTGATCCACTCCCATATTTGCAATAAAAAATAAAGATTTAAGTAAAAGGAGAATCAACATAGAAAGTCATAAATAAAAAAAAATGAGATCTCGACTTCAATCGAGATCTTGACATGTACAACAAGATAGAAGTCGTGATCTTGTATTAGAATTGAAATTAACCTAAACTCAGCCTTGAAGGCAAATCGGGATCTCGATTTATGTATGTCGAGATCTTGACATGACAAATCAAGATGTTGAGATCTCGACATGAACAAATCGAGATCTCGCCGTCGATCAAGGGTTTCCTCTTTACCCAGTTTCAGCATAAACGCCGATTAACATCATAAAATCGACAATGAACACATGAAATCGACGAAATTAAAGCATATAATCAATCTATATCAACGAATAATCAACTTAAAATATATTTTAACACATAAAATCAACTATATTCACATAAAATGTAAGTGTAAAAAATTAAAAAATAAACAATAAAAAATCGATGAAATAAGGGAAAAAATGGTATTTGGTTTGCTTCGGGTTGTAACTCAGGCATTGTGTAGATTGAAAGTAGATTTTTTTTACGAATGAGTGTGGTAAATCCGCGTAGAAAAGTAGGTACAGAATCTGAGATGCACAAGTAACGACGGTAAAAGCACACGTACAAAGTACGAACAACAACAAAAGAAATAGAAAGAAATTGTTGCAACCGAGTCGAGCGAACTCTTCCCGCAAGACAGATTACGCCTCCGTAGTGCTCGGAAACAGGCGGTCTGTCCCCAAAGGTAAAACGGCTTCGTCTCGGTCGAGGCAGCACCGCAGTCGACAAAGCTCCGGCGAGCAGGAGTGAAGCGGGGCAGAGTTGGAGGGTGAAAAGCAACAAAATGCACTCAGGTGAAAAGCAACAAAGAAGCTATTTTCGGAAGGAAAAAATGTATGCTGCCTGGGATGCCTATTTATAGGCAGTCCACCACCTGGGGAGCGTGCTGGAGCCTTGAAGACAGACGACAGTTACGACGCGTGTCTCCCGGATCAGACGGTTACGGCGCGCACATCTCGGGAACGTGCTGATTGAATTCCAGCACGTTTCTGTAACTCCCGCAGACACGTCACGTGCTGACATGCTCGCCATGTCACGCACACGTAGGCTCCACGTCGTACTACTGGGCCAGATAAGCAAGCCCAGTCAACCCGTTGAGTCACCAAAAAGATAAGGTACTTTCGGGCCAAGCCCAAACCCCGAGGCCTAAAGACCAATTGCCAAGATCCAAGTCCAAGTCCAAGACCAAGACCGGACCGGGCCGGAGCCAGAGCCGGGGCACGGGCGCTTGGCGCTCGGCCTGCGGCCTCGCTGAGGCCGAAGGCCGAGGCGAGGCGGGGCGGGCGGCGGCGGCGCGCGCGTAGGAGCACGGGACTGTCATACGACACCCCTATTACACACTTGTTATTACAAGGTTTAATCACTTAGGTATTTAAACCATGTTAAGTGTGTTTAATTAATCAATGTGGGACATCATTAATTAACTAATTAATATGCCCACATTACATTGTTATGCGTGCCACTTCGAGGATCGATTTCTCACTCACCGAAATTTGGTTCTGAGAAAATAAATATACTACGCTTATCTACTCGCGACGTACTTCGACCTCGTAATATTTAATTACAACAAAATTAAATATTTTCGCACGAGTAATTAACTCGAACTTGTCCGGATTCCAACAATCCCCCCCATGAGTGGAAATGCCCAATGCATGAAATGTAGAGCCAACTCCGTCCTCGAGAAACGTTAATGCACACGAACAGGTAGCTTGTGGCCTTGAACCTTTCATCTTCAACATCATCGGATACACTGGTGGCTTAGTGGTAAAAACCTTGAACTAACCCTCCGTCGTGTGTACCTAGACAACGACATTGAAACAGTAACGTTTCAAACTCCATCCGTTCTCACGCTTGTTTCCATTACGGGCCATGGAAAACCCCTTTGGATTCATAAGTGTTCATTTGAAGCGGCCCTCACTTCCACTTATATAGGTGACCTCCTATTTAAGAGTATCCTACCGTACTCAGCCACTGTGTGGTTTTCAGGAGTCATTAAAAGTCGATTGACTTAACCTATACCACATGCAGGCTTAAAACACCTAAGTTTGCTCACCTAGGGAAGGGAAGAATTAGGCGTTAACACTCGAACTTATATAGCTTAGTTTTCCCATTGAACCTAGTTCTTGGGATCTCGAATCACATAGGTTGAGTGTCCACTATACTCGTCCTAAATTGTGGATTTTAGTCCCATTCCCTCTAGCAACTTGTACATTTGATCTCGGTTTAACCCTTTGGTTAGCGGATCCGCTAGGTTATCTATTGACTTCACATATTCAATAGAGATAACCCCGTTTGAGATCAATTGCCTAACAGTATTATGTCGATGATGAATATGTCTCGACTTACCGTTATACATGTTGTTCAATGCCCGACCAATAGCTGCTTGGTTGTCACAGTGAATCATCACTGAGGGCACTGGTTTGCTCCAACAAGGAATATCTTCAAGGAAGTGACGAAGCCATTCTGCTTCTTCACCAGCTTTATCTAAAGCTATGAACTCAGATTCCATTGTGGATTGGGCTATACACGTTTGCTTTGTAGATTTCCACGAGACTGCCCCCCCACCGATCGTAAACACATATCCACTCGTGGAATGTGAATCATTAGTGTCGGAGATCCAATTGGCATCACAGTACCCTTCTAGTACAGGTGGAAATCTAGTGTAGTGTAGCCCTAAGTTAAGAGTATACTTTAAGTATCTCAAAACTCTCACAAGAGCTTTCCAGTGTTCTTTACTTGGATTGCTCGTGTATCTACTCAGTTTGTTCACCGAGTAAGCAAGATCTGGTCGAGTACAGTTAGTCAGATACATCAGACTACCAATGACCTTTGCATACTCCTCTTGAGCTACAGGGTCACCTCGGTTCTTGCTAAGATGAACATTGAGTTCCAGAGGTGTTTTTGCTGGTGAACTATCATAAGCATTGAATTTTCTAAGCACTTTCTCGACATAGTGGGATTGTGACAGAACAATTCCATCAGCTCTTCTCATGATCTTGATCCCGGGGATCACATCAGCTACACCCATGTCTTTCATGTCGAAGTTTTGCTTCAACATTCTTTTAGTATCAACGATTACTTGTTGACTATTTCCCATAATCAACATGTCATCTACATAAAGGCATACAATAACAAAGGAGCTAGAGGTACCTTTATAGTAGACACACTTGTCACACTCGTTGTACTTGAATTCGTTTGCCAACATTGCGTTGTCAAACCTTATGTGCCACTGCTTGGGCGCTTGTTTAAGACCGTACAAGGATCTTATCAATTTACAGACCTTCTTTTCTTGACCGGGTACTACGAACCCGTCAGGTTGATCCATGTAGATTTCTTCCTCTAATTCACCGTTCAAGAAAGCAGTTTTCACATCCATTTGGTGAATCTCTAGATTGTACAACGCAGCAATCGCGAGAAGCACTCTAATGGACATGATTCGAGTTACAGGTGAATAGGTGTCAAAGAAATCATCTCCCTCTCTTTGTCGAAAGCCTTTTGCCACTAGGCGGGCTTTATACTTATCAACATAGCCATCGGCTTTGTACTTCCTTTTAAGGATCCACTTGCATCCTAAGGGCTTGCAACCTTTCGGGAGATCAGTCAGAATCCATGTATGATTAAGCATTATGGATTCAATTTTACTGTTGATCGCTTCTTGCCAGAGAGAAGCATCTGGTCGAGCTAGAGCTTCCTTAATAGTTTTCGGTTCGTCATCCAACATATAAGTAATGAAGTCGGGACCAAAACTTTTAGCAGTCCTAGCTCTTTGACTACGTCTCGGTTCTTCCTCAACAGGATCAGAACTAGTAGCCTCCTCGTGTGTTCTCTTTCGAGAAACTTGAGGTTCATCCTCTTTTCTCTTGTTCGGATAGACATTTTCAAAGAATATTGCATTCCTTGATTCTATCATCGTCCCTACAGTCACATTCGGGTTCTCTGACTTGTGCACTAGGAAACGATAAGCTGCACTGTTAAGTGCATAGCCAATGAAGATGCAATCAATTGTTTTAGGACCGATTGCAACTTGTTTGGGTGGAGGCACTTCAACCTTCGCTAAACAACCCCAAACTTTGAGATATTTATAGGAGGGTTTTCTACCTTTCCACATTTCATATGGGGTAACATCTTTTCCTTTGAGAGGAATCTTGTTCAAGATGTAGTTGGCTGTTAAGACAGCTTCACCCCACATATTTTCGGGTAAACCCGAACTAATTAATAGAGCATTCATCATCTCTTTTAAAGTCCGATTCTTTCTTTCGGCAACACCATTTGATTGAGGTGAGTACGGAGCAGTCGTTTGATGAATTATGCCTGAAGCAGCACAGAGGTCTTCAAACGGAGCGACATACTCTCCACCTCGATCACTTTGAATCATCTTGATTCGAGTGCTCAATTGATTCTCTGCTTCCATTTTGTAGTTTTTGAAAACTTCTATTGCTTCATCTTTACTTCGAAGTAGATAAAGATAACAATATCTTGTGCAATCATCAATAAAAGTTATGAAAAACTTCTTTCCACCTCTAGTTTGCACAAATTTTTGATCACACAAATCGGTGTGAATTAATTCTAGAGGCTTAGTGCTCCTTTCGACTGATTGAAATGGTAACTTTGCCATTTTTGCTTCTACACAAAGTTCACATATCGTTTTTTTAAAATCAGTCACTTTCAACAAGTTTAGATTCATTAATCTTTTTATAGCATTTAGATTTACATGTCCTCATCTAATATGCCATAAATCTGAGCACTCAATCAAGTAAGCAGAAGAAGATTCGCCTTTATTGATAACTTTTTCGGCTTGGCGCCGTGCCATTACATTCATTTTGAAAAGTCCATTGGCAAGGTAACCCCGGCCAAGGAACTTTCCAAACTTGGACAAAATAAACTTTTCAGACTCGAAAACAAGTTTAAAACCATTGTTTACAAGAAGTGAGCCTGACACTAGATTCTTCCGGATGTCCGGGACATGCATCACGTCCTTCAAGGTGAGGTCCTTTCCGCTTGTGAGCCTTAGGACCACATTCCCAACTCCAGCCACATCAGACGAGGCTTGGTTGCCCATGTGAAGCTTTCTTCCTTCAACATCTTTGTAGGAAGAGAAGACATTCCTTTCGGATGCTACGTGACATGTTGCACCCGTATCAACGAACCACTCCCTCGGATTGTCCACATGGTGGACTTCTGAGACAACAACACACAAGTCGTCTTCCTAATCATTATCGGGTTTGACGTTGTAGTTATACATCTTTCCTTTGCCCTTGTCGTTATCTTTGGGCTTCTTGCACTGATTAGCCATGTGGCCAGGCTTGCCACAATTGTAGCAGTCACCCTTGAACTTAGGCTCTTTGATCACAATGCCCTTGTTCGATTGGGTAGGCCTTGATTGAGCAGGCCTCTTGCGCTTCTTTGATGGACCATCACGCTCCATCAAATTAGCCTTAGCCTCCATAGCCCTCAATCTAGGGTCAGGCCTTCGATTGTCTTCTTCAATCCGAAGTTTGACAACTAAATCTTCAAGAGTCATAGCCTTTTGCTTGTGCTTAAGGTAACTCTTGAAGTCCTTCCAAGAAGGGGGTAGCTTTTCTATGACCGCAGCCACATTAAAAGCATCGGGAAGCATCATCCCTTCGGCTTGAACGTTGTGCAAGATCAATTGAAATTCTTGCACTTGTTCTACAACCGATCTATTGTCTGCCATCTGGTACGATAAATACTTGGCCACGGCGTACTTTTTAGTACCCGCGTCCTCAGTTTGGTACTTCTTCTCTAGCATTTCCCATAGTTCTTTTGACGTTTCTACATTTGCGTACACCGCATACAAGGGATCTACTAAAGCATTTAAAATAAAATTTTGACATAAGAAATCCCCATGACACCAGTTGTCGAAGGCGACACGCTTCTGGCGGTCCGGCTCATCATCAGCGCACTCGGGCTTGTCTTCCTTCAAGTAGTTGGCTAGCCCCAACGTGGTGATGTAGAACAGCATCTTCTGCCTCCACGTCTTGAAATCAGCGCCAGTGAACTTGGAGGGTTTCTCCGCTTGAGCATTGGGAGGGAGGCGCGGAGCAGTCGGATCATAGCCAGGCACAGAGTTGTTGTTGTTTCCGCCACCGGTGTTGTTTCCTCCATCATTCCCGGAAGTTGCCATCTCAGATAATAGATAATCTGTCTTGCGATTGTAGAAAAGTAGGTACAGAATCTGAGATACACAAGTAACGACGGTAAAAGCACACGTACAAAGTACGAACAACAACAAAAGAAATAGAAAGAAATTGTTGCAGCCGAGTCGAGCGAACTCTTCCCGCAAGACAGATTACGCCTCCGTAGTGCTCGGAAACAGGCGGTCTTTCCCCAAAGGTAAAACGGCTTCGTCTCGATCGAGGCAGCACCGCAGTCGACAAAGCTCCGGCGAACAGGAGTGAAGCAGGGCAGAGTTGGCAGCTGAAAAGCAACAAAATGCACTCAGGTGAAAAGCAACAAAGAAGCTATTTTCGGAAGGAAAAAATGTATGCTGCCTGGGATGCCTATTTATAGGCAGTCCATCACCTGGGAAGCGTGCTGGAGCCTTGAAGACAGACGGCGGTTACGACGCGTGTCTCCCGGATCGGACGGTTACGGCGCGCACGTCTCGGGAACGTGCTGATTGAATTCCAGCACGTTTCTGTAACTCCCGCAGACACGTCACGTGCTGACATGCTCGCCATGTCACGCACACGTAGGCTCCACGTCGTACTACTGGGCCAGATAAGCAAGCCCAGTCAACCTGTTGAGTCACCAAAAAGATAAGGTACTTTCGGGCCAAGCCCAAACCCCGAGGCCCAAAGACCACCCCAAGACCGGGCCGGAGCCGAGGCTCGGGGCATGGGCGCGGGCGCTCGGCCTGCGGCCTCGCTGAGGCCGAAGGCCGAGGCGAGGCGGGCGGCGCGCGCAGGAGCACGGGGCTGTCATACGACACCCCTATTACACACTTGTTATTACAAGGTTTAATCACTTAGGTATTTAAACCATGTTAAGTGTGTTTAATTAATCAATGTGGGACATCATTAATTAACTAATTAATATGCCCACATTACATTGTTATGCGTGCCACTTCGAGGATCGATTTTTCACTCACCGGAATTCGGTTCTGAGAAAATATATTTACTACGCTTATCTACTCGCGACGTACTTCGACCTCGTAATATTTAATTACAACAAAATTAAATATTTCCGCACGAGTAATTAACTCGAACTTGTCCGGATTCCAACAATCCGGTGGTTTCAAAGCTTGCACAATCGTTAATGGCAATTTTTTTTTACGGTTGAGTGTGGTAAATCCGGTGGTTTCAAAACTTGCATAATCGTTAATGGTGGTGACGAATGGTGGAAAATCAACAGAGAAAGAAAGTGAAGTAGATGTATGATAAATCTAAAAATAAATAATGTCAAATATTTTAAAAATAAAATATTCTTTTCAACCACTGAAAAAATGACTGTAAAAACTTATAATATGTGGCTAAATAAATAATGAATTTGAAAAATTTTGCTCCCATAATAAGCTAACAAATTTTGGATCCATAAGATTGAAGAGTATGATTTCGTTTTCGTTTCTTTAATAAAAAAAAAAAAAGCAAAGGCGCCGAATTTACAGGGATATCCACGTACGATACAGTTATACTTGTGTAGACGCATTTATTAGATGAAATCAATAATGGCCGCCAAACTCCTCCTCCTCAACAGCCATTTATGCAGTTAGTACACATGCTCCCACTACTCAGAAGAACCTCCATCTCCTTATTACCCTCACTACTCTCTCGATCTTCCTCTCGTATCCCAATTTCTCTCTCTAAGCTCCCCGCTATGGATTCTTGCTTACCCAGCAATTCTGGGAAACTCGTGCTTTTGGCACAACAACTGCGCTTCTACAAACCACCGCCACCATCGGATGATGACGATGAAGAGGAGCAGAGGATGGAGGAGAGTGCGGGGAAAGTGGTGGCGCAAGTGGGTTTTCAGGAATCCGCAACTTCGGTGGCGCAAGTTCACACCGCTGAGCGGTTCACGCCGAAAAGAGCGGCGGTTCTCATCTGCCTTTTCGAAGGGGATGATGGAGAGTTTAGGGTTATTCTCACCAAGAGATCCTCGCGTCTTTCTTCTCATTCTGGTTTGTTGTATTCCCCTTCTCTTGTTATTTGAATGAGTACTCGATCTTGGTGAATTTGGTGAGAAGTCGACACTTTTAGGGCATCGTATACGATTAGGGCTTTCTGGATGTCTATGCCACTGTGATTTATAAATTTGAGATTAGGGGACGATTAACTATGTCAAATGTGGCTCATTTTGGTTATGGTCATTTTGAATTCTTTGTTAGACTTTTACTATGCTGTTTGGGGACAGGTGAAGTGTCGTTGCCTGGAGGGAAAGCAGACGAGACGGATGCCAATGATGCTGAGACAGCAACAAGGGAAGCAAAGGAGGAGATAGGGCTGGATCCTTCACTTGTGAATGTGGTGACTTGCCTCGAACCATTCTTGTCGAAGGTATATATCTGTGATTCTGTGCTTATACTCTCATGGATACCTCAGAATACTGCATCCCTTTTTCATATGTAGTTGATGTTTTCAGTTTGATCACTCGATTATATACTAACTGGTTTAAGTTTTCAAGTAAAGTCAATGTTGCTGCAGCTATAGATCGAACTCAGTGGCTTTTTCCTTGATTCTTGAGAAATATCTTAAATGAAGAATATGATCCTTATTACCATGGCATAAATTTCCATGGTGTCATCAACCTGGTCAAAGCAAATTATTATGTAAACGTAACATCTTTTTTCTCTTATCTTTGTTGTGAGTTTCTCCAATTACCAATTTAATGATGATCATTTATGGTTTTCTGAGGAGTGTGACCTAGCTACTAGCAAATCTGGAATTCAAAAGTTTGAAAAACCAAGTGTGAGAAGCCTCTTATGCTGACAAAAAAACTAGTAATAACACAGCCAAGCAGAAATTAATTTAGGAGCATCGTATATGCTCTGCTTTCTCTTCTTCCTGTGAGAAGTTAATTTAATTTGTTATACAATTACATGCATTTATGTTAATTACATTTGGTGGGAGTTGTTCATCTGTTAGTGTGGCTTTGTTTCGGTGAACTAGAATTTAGAGTACACAGGAGACAACTTTCAGTTGTTAAGCTACACTATATCTGCACTACATACTGTGGAAACACCAACATATGTGAACTCAAGCATTGAACCTTGTTGGCTTTCAATTAAGTTGGCGTATCCGGTTATCCAATTTGACAGTGTGTTATATATGCAGCACCTCCTCAGGGTGATTCCTGTTATTGGCATACTTTCCAACAAGAAAGACTTTCATCCTTCTCCAAATGCTGATGAAGTAGAGGCTGTGTTTGATGCCCCATTGGAGATGTTTCTTAAGGTATTTTCTCAACTTGTATTTTTTCTTTATTTATTAATTTAGCTATTGCAGCTGTTACACATTTGACTAGTAATTGTCATCCCTGGATGAGAATAGAAGATGTGAAGAGCGACTGTGGATGGGCAACAACTATCTGATCCACTATTTTGATTATGAAACAAATAATACTAAGTACCTCATTTGGGGTTTAACTGCCGGAATCTTGATCCGGGCAGCTTCAATTGTTTATCAGAAGCCACCTGGTTTTGTGGAGCAAAATCCCAGATTCAGAGTTCCTAGTGATGTGCTGAAAGATACTCGAGAATTGTAATTTCCTGATCAATGGTCTTTATACTCAAAGATCCGTAAATCATCGTCCTAATAATGGCCAGAACTTCTGCTCACCTAACTTAACCAGACTTTTTGAATCAAGTATTAGAGAATCATAAAATAAGGGATGCAGCTTCCGTTGGATAAGTAAATTGCCGGAATACATCTGATCAGGTAGGCATCATATATCTGTGTTTATTTTGTATGTGTGTGATTGTCTGAAATGACTCAACCTTTACCAAGTTTGTGCAGAATCTATCTCAAGCTTTTACGCAGTTGGGTCTTTGTAGAGTGATGGTGTTAGCTGCAGATAGTTGGATTACTACAATTCGCTTGCTGAACTTGAAGATCCAGCTTAAAATGCATTGCTCTGCTTCTCAATTTTTTTTCTAGTAGTGAAATCCTTGCTTCTTAGTCAGGATTCTTGAAGTAAAGCTCCAATTTGATGAGAAATGTATTTTGCTTTATTGTATTTGTGCTTCATTACTCGAAATACTAAATTCTGCTGTGAAAATACCCAAGTGTTTTACTCACATATACGCTACTTGGTTTGCTCTTATACATGAAATCTTCTACTGTGCTTACTTCATACCCCATTATGAAATAAAACTGATTAGATGCTTTATAAAATTTAATCTCGTGTGCTTTTTATTAATTTTATAATTATATAGTAGGATTTATTTAGTCAATTGGATTAGTATTTTATCTATAATAGTCAATATATTAGATATTATGGGAATTGGAGATGTTTCAAAGTTTTTTGGATGCATTTGATTTTCATAAAATAAAAAAAAAACCTTTAAAAATCCATGAAACGTCGATATCGTAGCATAACATATCTTACATCAAAGGATCTAATTCTGGTATTACGTTTATCAACTTTAATAAAATGAACTTTTGCCAACAACAAATTCGGCAGCCGAAGAGGTAGTCACAAGAAAAAAAAATTAAACAAATAATATGGTATAGTTTCATACCACGATCCCAATCAATTAAAGTATTCAAATTATAGTTCTACTTTGGTAATTTAAAATCTCATATATTGTATTTGTGTTTCAATTTAGTTTAATTGTCATTGTTATGAAATTGAATTCGAGCTTGGACCTTCAACCGGATCACACAAACTCAAGAACACACAAGAACATAAGAACAAACTATTTATGTTGTTTGGCAAAATATCTGCATTCATGAGAGGGTCATGCAATAGTATTTTATTAATCCCGAGGTTTTACAAATCAAATGGAAAAACTCACTCAATCTTTCTCTGAAAACTAAATTTGCTTGCGCTCTCGATGAGGAAGAAAACTGTTAAAACAGTTCCAACGACTATATTCAACCGACTTTTATCCATCCGTTCATTTCTGTCTCTGACACGTGTCACCATTTGGGCAGCTCTTTACTTATAAAAGCGTAGGAGCCAAACCACACTTTTAAAATTGTGAAACAAAACAATATTTCCCTTCCATACTTAGCCAAAATCGAGCTTCACAACAAACACCACGCGTGTGCAAGTCACCTTCAACAACTCTCCCTCCCGACTTCACATGAACCACAACACCAACCGAGCCTAAACCAATACATTCCCCTCACTTCCACTCTACTACAGAACTAAAATCCTAACCCTGAACAGATCAAAACATTCGAATTTGCTTCAAGCAAAATTGGAACTTATCAATAGTAACTGCCTTAGTTAATGCTAGATTCTCACTTGTATGAATCTTAACCATCTTAATTGAACCTTTGTCCAAAGTGTCTCTCACAAAGTGAAACTTGACATCAATATGCTTAGAACGATCATGGAAGACCTGATGTTTAGCAAGAAACAGAGCACTTTGGCTATCATAATGTATGTGAGCAACCTTTTGATGAATACCAAGCTAATTTATAATTCCCTTTAGCCACAATCATTATTTTATAGCTTCTGTTATAGCCATAAACTCTGTTTCTGTTGTGGAAAGAGTCACCACTGATTTCAACCTTGACTTCCACACTACAACAATTCCAAAGAGAGTAAATACATACCCAAATTGGGACTTCCTAGTATCATGACTTGCAACAAAATTAGAATCAACAAACCGTTCAAGTGGATGAGAGTGAGATAAGTCTGTATTTTCAAACAATAATCCTAACCTGTTGGATCCTTTAAGATACCTTAGAATACACAACAAAGCATTCCAATGTGGCCTTCCAGGTGCTGACATAAATCTACTTGTTATGCTTATTGAGTAAGCAACGTCTCGCTTAAACAAATCATAAGATACATCAAACTTCCAACAAGACTTACATATGTAATTTTCTACATATACTGCTATTCTGATTGACTTGAAGGGTTTTGCAACTAAGACAACTTAACATTCATTCCTAAAGGTATATTAATGGCCTGCTTTGAATCATGTCAAACTTCTTTAATAGTTTAACCAAATTGGCTGACTGATGCAGGTTCAGCCTATTGTTGCTTCTGTCCCTGTCTATATTCATGCCAAGTATCTTGCTGGATCTACCAAGGTCCTTCATCTCAAATTGTCTCTTTAAATCTTCCTTTAATTTCTTTATATCAGACAACAAATTTCCTACTAGGAGCATGTCATCAACATACACCAAGAAGTAAATTGAACCAGAAGGCTTTACACAGACACAATTGTCAAAATTTGATCTCCTGAAACCAATGGACTTCATGTGTGCATCAAATTTTTGATTCCATTGCCTTGGGCTCTGTTTTAAACCATATAAAGACTTCCTTAACAGACACACTTTATCTTCATCACCTGGTGAGATAAAAGCAAAGGGGTTGAGCCATATGTATCACATCTTCCAAATCCCAATGTAGAAAAGTAGTTTTAACATCTAGCTTGTGAAGTTCAATATCAAATTGAAATACTAATGCCAAAAGAATCCTTATAGAGTCGTGTTTTACCACAGGTGAAAATACTTCATGGAAATCTATACATTCCTTTTGCAACTAATCTTGCTTTGTATCTTAGTTGCTCTTGGTTGTTACTCTCCAATTTTCTTTTGAAAATTCATTTGCACCCTATGCAGAACCTTCGTTTCTCCTTACTGACCAAAGTTGAGGTCCTATTTTTCATAAGGATAAAATTTCGTCCTCCGTAACTCTCAGCCATAGATCCTTTTCTTTTCCTCAAATCGCTTCTTCATAATTCTTTGGCTCAAATTTCTCGTCAATATTGAGGCTAAAAAACATCACATTTTCTTCACTGAAGCATTTAGGAGGATGTATCTCCCTACTCACTCGATCTCTGGTCAGCCAGTAATCTGTCAAATCAATTGCTTGATCATTCTCATCTTCCTGTGATGCTTCATTATTTTCTTCAACTTCTGCAGGTCTCCTCACATCAACATCTTGCTCATAACTGACCACTCTAGGCTCCTTCTCATGATTCAAATGATATGACATCTTCCCCTCATAAAAAGTCACATCTTTGTTGACTATAAATTTTTTATTATCAGGCTCTACACACCAGAGCCTGTAGCCTTTTGTGCCCTCTGGATAACCCAACCTTACACACCTCAGAGTTATAGGCTCAAGTCTGTCCTTGCTTATGTGAGCAAAAGCCAAACATCCAAAAGGCTTTAAATAAGAATGATCAGGAACCCTTTTGTGCCACACTTGATATGAGGACTTAAACTGAATAGTTGCAAAGGGACTTTTATTGATAAATATGCAGTTGTTGCTAATGTCTCACCCTAGAACTTTTTGTCTAATCCTGAGCCTTGCAGTAAACACCTTATCCTTTTAAGGAGGGTTTAGTTTATTCTCTGTACAATCACATTTTGTTGTGGATTGTAAGGGACAACTTTATGTCTCTTTATACCCTTTTGTTTACAGAATGATCCCAACTCCTTATTCAAGAATTATAGGCAATTGTTAGACCTTATGTAATTTATTTTCAGATCCTTTTCATTCTCAACTTGAATACACCAATCCTTAAGCTTCTGGGCTGCTTCATGTTTGGCTCTCAAAATACTCACTCAAACCTTCCTTAAGAAATCATCTATAATTGTGAGAAAATACCTTCCTCCACCAATTGTCTCAATTTTAGCCGGCCCCCAAAGATCCACATGTACACATTCTAAGGGTTGTGTGCTTCTATATATGCTGGTTTTGTATGGGAGTTTCTTTCTTTTTGACATTAAACACTCTTCACATAGCTTAGATGTATCTCCAACTTGAATGATTCCCCGTCTTCGCCTTTCAAGTTCATTCAATATTGTGCTACTTTAATGACCTAATTTGAGATGTCACGTCTTGCAATCCAGTCTCCTCACCGTTTCAGATTGGCTTACTACTGTTTGAGTGAACAAGTAGTATATAATGTTCACTCTTTTCCCTTTAAGGGAGATTTGACCTCCCTTACTTATTGTAATACACCCATTTGAACCTTCAAACTTGTATCATTTGGACTACAGAACACCAAATGATATCAAATTTCTTTTTACTTCAGGAATATATCTCACTCCTATGAGCAATTTGGATTCACCTTGATGATTTAGTATTCTGATGGAGCCAATACCTCTTATTGAGAATGTATTGTTGTTTCCCAAGATAATAGAACCATTATCCACCATTTTGATATCACAAAACCAATTTTGATTAGGACTCATATGAAAAAGAACATTCAGAGTCCAAGATCCATCCACTTTCACCTTGTTTATCAACTATATTCAAAATCTAATCTACTGCTGATTGAGCAGACTTCATAGTATTTGGCCCAAGATTTTGCTGATTCTTTTGCTTCAAAACCCCACAATCTTTGGTAAGATGGTCAGGCTTCTTGTAGTAGTGACAAATCCTATTATCTTGGACCAACAAAGATGGCTTGAAGTCATATTTGTTTTTCTGATATCTTTCTCATCCAAAAAAATTTGTGACTTTAGTTCCCTTTTTGATGGGTTTTTGTTGTTGTGCTAGTAGCTATGAAATTAATACGCAAGTGCACGTATGTCAAACAAGTAATACAGATCTAAGTCCGGATATCGTACCCAAGAGAGTGAAAGTGAACCGTGCACATTCTATTGCTTGTAAATTAGGTGGTTTTTGTAACTTCTTCTAAACTAAATCAAAAGGAAAGCATATAAAATGTAACCAAACAGTGCTAAAACAATTAATACTATTTCTTGCCACAAAATAAGCATAAACAACTAAAATATGGTTTTGAAATCGATTATAACATGCACTCGGGTTATTGACTTTTGTTTATCTCCTCTCCTATATGCTGTAGCATTGTTCATGCAATAATACTGGGTCTTGCAGCCACTCTCCTTTCTGCCTAGTCTATCATCATAGCACTAGATCTATATTTTTGTGCTAACCTCCATATGTCTATGGTAAGTTTTGCCTTCAAACAATCCATTTCAGAACAGGGGCTTTTTCAAGTCTTAGATTCCATGTATGTCTACACTAGAACGTAAGATTGATTATGATTCCCTCGTCCTAGATCTCCTCTCGGTCTCACTAGGCGAGATCTCTACCTGCCACCGTCGTGTTTAGGTAGACAAACAAACCAGAATCATACTCAAACACCAGATTTATCACAAAAACAGCTTCAACATATATTCAAGGAGACAACCAGTCAATAACCCGAGCTGAAAGAGTTTAGCTCATGCTTACAATAGTTAAAACGAAAATAACATTCAAGTTCATAATTACGAACATCATCCACAACAGAATATCAAATAAGTTTTGCAAGGAAAGATAAACTATTCGTGATTTTTGCAACTGCCACTCTGCTTCTCACGAACTCTTCGTTCTTGCTCAAAACCCTATGCCGATCTCCTCCTGAATGATTGTTGTTTTTCTCCCTGTTGTCCTCTGTCAAAATATCTGCCCTGTCTCTTTTCAACTTCATCCAGGCCTTACACGTGGCCCCTCTATCTGCTTTCCAGCTCTGACGACTCTCCTGAGCGACATGTGTCTGCTTTTGGGACAAGATCTGAAAAGTGCAAAGATCCTGTCTGCTGTGGTCCCAGATGATTTTCATTGGAGTTTTGGCCATGCCACTCTTATGCTGCGACATCAAATCATTCTTTCTTGCTTCTGTTATGCTCCAGCATGATGAGACCTGTGATACTATTCAAACAATTCCTTTTGCAAAACTCCAAGTTAACACAATTACTGCAAAATAGACCCTAATTTCATATACTAACCAAATTACCTATTTTATACTATTTATCCTATAAAACAAACCTAATTTAGCGCAAAATTAACTAATCTAGACACAAAATAATAACTCTTTAAGAGAGTTATCAGTTTTGTATACTGAAAGCATTTATTATAATGAGTATACAACGGTTTATTTCTCCTATCTGTTAACAATCTTACATGTATGAACAATGGTATCCTCTTGTCTCACCGATAGGGACGATCATACGGCGTGTTGTAGATCGCAGAAGACAGTATGATCAATTGACCTAGTGAGACATAAACCTGATCACAGCCGAGACAGGGTATGAGGATACGTCTGTCCGGATGGCTGCGGCATTGTCGGAATAAGTAGTCTGTCTTGGCTACTTGACATGCTGGTACGCAGAGGTGGCGTATTGATGGACCGCAGTGAGATGTATTCGTCTGTCTGACATCAGCGAATACAAGATCTCGTTATATTGATTGAGTCCAAACCCTAACGAAGGTTCAGGGGTTTGCACGGGTTGACTGTTGCTTTGACTTGCCATGGTGGAGAGCCTAAGTAACGTGCTCGTATATCCGCATCTTAGGTAACAGCAGTTCGTGTAGTACCGCCGGAGACTGGGTTTAGGTAACCATATTCGAGTAATAGGATGGGGACATTCCCTGAGGAGCTCAATACCATTCATCGTGCCAAAGTCCTGCAGGCTGATTAATTTCAGGCACGAGTGATAAGGTTTGAGTGGTACTACTCAGGAATTATAAGATATTAATTAATTGTAGTTAGAGCTTGTCAGAGGCTCCGATTAATTAATGGATGTCCGGTAACCTTAAATATGGGGATTCTCAATTAATGCAGCCCGTTCTCATAACGTGGTAATAAAGGGGTAGGTCAGTATTAATTCTGTGGTGAAAAATAATTAATATTAATTAATTAATTGTGTCCTGGGTTGTGGACATGAGAATTAATTAATTTATAGGCCCACTTTATTATTTGCATTAGGCCCCATGTTTGGCCCAAATAAGTGTGCTGAATTGAGCCCAGTAGCCCATTAGGGATAAAACACTGGGTCTATAAATATACCACTCTCTCTGGAAACCCTAGCCACCTTTTGTGATTATTCTAATAAGTGAAAACCCTAGGGCAGAGAGAGAGGAGGTGCCGATCCTAAGAGGAGAAGGAGAAGAATTTCGATTCTGGTCCTGCTCAAGCCACAGATCTATGGAGTCCTCACCAGTAGTAGATCTGATCAGCACCGGGATACAGATCTGAAGATCTAATCTGGAGAACAGATTCTTTTTCTCTTGTTTACTTTGTTTTTGATTTTATTCTAAGAAATTAGAGATCTAATTTCTTATTTCGCAGATAAAATTGGATTGCATGGTTGAATTCGAGTTAGAAATTCAAACGCAAAAGATCGGTTCAGACTCGATGGAATTACGATAAATTCCTCAATCCACAATTCTGGCTATTAAATTCATAGGAGCATGCTAGGATTTATTATGATTTTAATTATGCACAATATCCATAAATCTATCCGGTTCAGTTTGGTTTTGGTGATTCGGTTCACGGGAAAATCCTACACCTTCATGAAACCATAACTTGTCTTATAATTGAACCATGATCTATTCATCATATTCGACCTCCTATAATTACTTTTGCCCTGGTTCTTCTTCACTAGTAGGCCAACCCCAGTAATCATTGGGTTAATGAATGTATCTCAGAATGTTTTTCCATCTCCTTTTGTTTTATGGTTGACTGAACACTATCCAAAGTAATTGTACCAGACCTGCCATCTATCATTTCATCTTTGATATTTACAAATGATCTTGGAAATGCATTCAATAGATGTATAGCCTTGTCCTCATCTTCAAGAGTAACTCCTTTATTTTGGAGGTCATCAATTGCCTTATTAAACTCATCCAATTGATCCAATATACTTCTTTCATTAGTGAATCTATAGGTGTATAATTTCTGCTTCATGAAGAGTCGATTGACTAAAGACTTAGCCATATACAAATCTTCTAACTTCTTACAAACTTTTGCTGGAGACTATTCTTTTGCTACCTCTCTAAGACCTTGACATCTAGGTTAAGAAATATGGCGCTCCTAGCCTTATTCAACATCTTTTTCTTCTGCTTTGAATCCTTATCTTTGAAGGCTTTAATTTCATCCAGAACTACATCATCCAATCCTTGTTGGATCAATATAGCCAACATCTTCATTTTCTATAGGCCAAAATCATTCTTTCCACTAAAATTTTAAATTTCAAAATTTGCAGAATTCTAACCAAGCCAACTCAAGAACAGATTACATAAGCTTAAGGATTCAAAAAGACCTCTTTGATATGCCCATAAACTGATTGACTTGATGCTTCACGCAAAAAAAAAAAAAAGAATTCCCCCAATTTCAAGCTCGGAATGGCGGTTTCCACAGATGGCACCACTTGTTATGGAACTGAATTCGAGCTTGAACCTTCAACCGGATCACACAAACTCAAAAACACACAAGAAAAGAAGAATAGACTATTTACGTGGTTCAGCAAAATGCTTACATCCACAGAAGGGTCATGAGTGGTATTTTAATAATCTTGAGGTTTTACAAATCACACAGAAAAACTCAAAAAAAAAAACTCTCTCTCCTCTGGAAATCATTCTCTTAAAACTGTATTAGTCGCACTCTCGATGAAGAAGATTAAGACTGTGAAAAAAATTCTAACTACTATATTCAAGTGAATTTTCATCCAACCGTTCATTTCTGCCTCTGACACACATCATCATCTGAACAACTCCTTATTTCTAAAAACGCAGGAGTCAAACCACGCTTTTAAAATTGTGAAACAAAAGAATCTCTTCTTTCATACTTAGCCAAAATCGAGCTTCACAACAAACACCATACAAATCTCCTTCAACAGTTATTTTTTAATTAAATTATGGGTTTTAGTTAATGATAATTTATTTAAGAGTGGGATTTATTAATACCCACTTTCAGCTATAAGCATTTCAAAAATACCCAAAACATTATATTGTTTTAAGAAATACTCACTGCACATATCTGACAATTTTCAGAAGTTAAATGTCGTTATTTTCACAAAAAAACATGTAGAATGAGACATGTTGAATAAAAAAATAAAACTGTCGGTCAATTAATACACGGATCCGACTAAGAAATAAAAAAAATAAATAAAAATGTTAAAAAAAGGAACGAGAAGTCGGTGCCACGTAGGTCGTTGTCGATTGCTGAGGCACCGACCCCCGACACCGACCAACGTGGCAAGATTTAAAAAAAATAAGTTTGGCCACGTCAGTCGGTATCGACGCCACGTAGGTCGATGCCGCTGATACCGACTGACGTGGCATTAATCCACGTAGGTCGGTGTCGAAGTCGGTGTCATATAATTGACACCGACCCGGCACCAACCGGCCCCCACTCTGAAAAAAAAATACAAAATGGTCCCAAATTTTGATTTCTTCCCATTCCTTCAACCTCGACTCTCAACGTCGACTTCTCCACCAAAAATTCCTCTTGCCATTCTCACAAAATCGACCAACACTTCGCATAAATTTGGCACCAATGGCCGCCCATAATGAGGTAAACATTTTCCACAATTTTCATCCATTTTTAACCGATTAATCTTGCAATTTTCATTTATTTTTTTGTTGTGAAACTTGCGAAAATTATGTATGAAATTTTATAAATTACATGGAGTTGTTTGAATTGTGGTTAACAATGTGTTGTTATTTAGTTGATTGATAATTGGAGATGTATTCTTGGCTTAATTTTGTAAAAAAACGAATTGGGGAAAAAATTAGGGCAAAAAATTCATAATTTAGATTTATTTTGATTGATTAATTTAGGACCCCAAACATAATTGAATATAATTGATGATATAAGGCTGGCAAAATTAGATCAAAATGAATAGGTGCAAAAAAAATTAGGCCAAAAAAAATTTAGTGTTAAATTATGATTTGGGGAAAATTATTTTATTAGTACCTAATTAGGAAAATTATTAAAATAGGGCTAAATTAATATATAAATTAATTTTAATTTAACATTTTAATGTGAATTACGAATAATTGAAACCTTAGATTTTATTTTAGGTACTATTAGATGTTTAATTGGTTTTAATTAAATTAATTATGTTGTGGATTTTATTCTTGTATAATTTGGTCTTATTTAATTAATTTATTGTAGTTGCTTGATTAGTTTGAATTCGATCAAATTAAATTAATTTATTAATTTTCATGTTATTCTTTTATTAAATTAATTATGTTGTGGATGCTTATTTAGGTATATATAGCTTTTATTAATTTAATTTATCGTAAAGTAGTGGTAACGGAAACCGTTACACCGTGGTGTGAAACACCTAATTAAGTAATGCGTGTGATATGAGAGTATTATTGTATAACACGGGAGAATTTCGTGAACTACGATGGATAACCATAGTTATATTTAAAGTAATGATAACGGAAACCGTTATACCGTGGTGTGAAAGACCAATTTAACTAATGCGTGTGATATGAGAGTATTATTGTATAACACGGGAGAATTCTGTGAACTAATTAATCGTACGTTGAATTAATTTTAATATTGATATTCCTACTGAATTATTTTGTGTTAATAATCATCTTAATTAAATTTGTGCAAAATGAGATGAATTTAAATCTTTGGAATATTTGTAATTAATTATATGTTGAATAATATGTGTAGGTTGAGTGGATTAGGCCTGCTTTTCGTGGTTTAACCACGAAGGTGACGTTATCCACGAAGACCACAGTACTGAAGGGGATTGCATCGACCTTAAAGTCATTGAGGGGGGAATCCTTGGTTAATCAGTTTAGGGAAGGACCCTTTGGTTCTCTTTTAGTTTGGGAAAATAATGGTCCTAGTGCTTCAGCTCCATTAGTAGAGCTCTTAAGTTACCAAATTAAGAGTGATGATGATAATACAATGTTATTCTTGGTTGGTGGGAAAGTGATTCGTTTTGGGGTGCCTGAGTTTGCACTGGTTACTGGTTTGGGTTTTGGGGCCTCGTCCTTTGATCCTTGTTCTGATGATCATGATGTTCATTCCAGATCATCTATTTTTAGAAAATTCTGTGAAAATAAGCAACTGACAGCAAATGATCTGTTTAAGAAGTTTAAGGAGTGTACTGTTCATCGTGAGGATCAATTGCTTTACTTGATGGTCGCCAACATATTAGCTTGTTTGTGTTTTGTGTTGGGGTACCATGATAGGCGGTTAGTTGAGGAGTGGTTATATGTCCTAGTGGAGGATTTAGGTTGCTGGAATGCTTTCCCGTGGGGGGCTTATTCCTACCAGGGTTTACTACACTACATTTCAGCTATGCCTAGGACTAGAGACCGAGATGGCCTGAGCACGATGAGTATTCATGGGCCTATTTGGGCATTACAGGTATTATAGTAATTTAAAAACCATGGTTTATAAATTATGATATAGATATTGTAGAGTTAACACTAATGTGTTTGTAGGTATGGGCCTACGAGGCCATTTCGGAGTTGGGACTTGCATGTTGCAACCTCGTGAATCCTCAGGCGCTTCCACGGTTTGCTAAGTGGAAGTTTGTAAAAGCAAATGCAGACAAGTGGGGATCGTGGGTTGCTTTCTTTGCCAGAGATCAGGTATTATACAAATTTGTTGTCTTGTCACAATATTTTAATTTTCTAATTATATTTCTTTAAATTGCAGATTAATGCTTACTCGATCTTACCTCCTTCTACTGATGAGGAAAATAAGAGCTATTACCAGTCTGCACTCATGCCACAGCCATTAGGCGTCGAATGGAGGCATCCCGACGTAGCCGTGCCTTCGAAGACGCAGAGGGGTGAGGGAGTGCATATAGGGGGTAGAGATCATCATGAGAGGAGTGGGGGTATAGGAGATGACGGGCACCGTGAGAGTGGTAGTCCATCTCATGATGCGGCGGGGGAGGCCTCATCTAGTAGAGGTACTAGGAGGAGGCGAAGCCGATCTAGCAGCATGGGTAGGTTGATCAAGGATGCTGTGGATGAGATTAAGACTTTTGTATCTGATCTCTTTCGTTCATCTAGATGTGCCCACGACACTGATGCTCAGGGTTTGAGAGCGACGGCATTTGGGGGGCACAAGAGTCCCCATCGCGATCAGGTAATGTATTTTATATAGTTTGGTGAGGTATTTATTCTTACATGTTTGATGTTATGTTGATTGTTGAGCAGGAGTCTCGCTCGTCTGCTAGGCAGAGTTGTTCTCGACGGTCCGGTGCGAGACGCAGCCAGTCTCCACATATAGAGCATCTGGTGGAGAATGAGAACCCGGTGGAGACTGAGCACCCAGTGGAGCATGAGTCGCGGCGCGATGATCAGGTGACATACTTTACTAAACTTTAATGATAAATATTAATGTTTAACATGCATATCCTATTTGGGTACTTGTAGTTGGCACTTCATACTGGCACTAGCAGTAGGCGTAGTGGTTTACGTCATTCTGGATCTAGGCGTAGTGCTTCACAGCGTCATGATGATCAGGTACATACTTATATGAAGCTATTATGAAATATTACATTATAATTTTTGTTCAAATTTCCATATAGTTGTTGGACCAGCCTGAGAGTTCTTGGAGGCCATCTCGTGCACGACGGAGCGTAGAAAGACAAGAACATGCGCAGCCCAATCAAGAAGAACTGGTTTATTTGATTTGATAATTTAAATAAAATAATTTTCTATATCGCAATTATTTGAATTTATAATTAATTAAGTATACTTTCATTTCCAATTTGTAGTTGCTTCTTACTCATGTACCAGCCCACTGGTCTTATCAGTTAGAGCATAACTATTTCGAATGGGTGAGAGAGGGTACTGTCTCATGGGTGTTTATGCACTATCCAGTTATATTGAACAAGAAATACTTTGAGAGCGTTCAGGATGCGAGCACCGATTTATTCGCTGATACGGTGGAGCATGTTTGTTTGTGTTTGCAACACAAGCTCAATGATGTGAAGATAACCGCATGCCGGTTCATGCGACCATCATTCTTTGTAAGTATCACAATTCTTATTATATATTGTTTGCAAGAAAAATATTGATTATCTATTGTTGGCAGCTTTGTATGAGGACCACGTTTCGGCCGTCAGCATTGGAGAGACGAGGTCAATTTGAGCCAGAGGTTCTGCTTGAATACATGAATGGGACTGATCATGTTGTATCTCGTCCATTGAACACTGCACATACTGTAAGTGATATATTTATTTGTAAACTTTAAATAGGTTTGAAATAAGCTATTACCTAATTATTTATCTCATGTCATGCAGCTTATAGTGCCATGTAATCTCCTAAATCGTTGGTACACTGTGAAATTAGAGGTGGCTACATGGACATGCACTGTGTATGATCCATACATGGCATACACTACTGCCGAACAGAGAGCTGTCAGACAGGCTGAGATAAAAAAGATGACAGATCACATGAGGCATTTCTTCCAGATTGGACAATATTGGAATAATAATGCATTTTCATATCAGATTCCTCCGACCAGAGAGATGACGGTCCGATAGGTGAGGCTTTTTCATGGCAGAATGGAACGTCATGATGCTGTATATGCATGCGCGGTTATGGAGATGTTAGTGTTCCAAAGGCCCAGTGTTGAATGGATGGAAGATCCGTCTAAGACATCATTTTATCGTCAATATTTAGCTGAGCTAATATTTGGTGACACTTTCCCTGATGAAGAATAATTCTATTTGTTTATTTGTTGTATTTTGGTGACACAAACCATGTTTTATTACATTGAATGTTATATTACATTACTAATCAGATTTTATATATAACTGCACATTTTGAATAATTAAAATACTGATCTGATTTAGAGCAAAGTACAAACATTCTGCAAACTAAATGGATACATCAATTAAAATCAAAATGATCTGATTAGAGCAAATTAAACGTTAAGAGTTTGCAGCTCGCTCCGGACACAATTGCCTCGTATGTTGTTCAGATCCACACACGCTACAACGTTTATGCGCGCGACGTCTACTGGTGGAAACTCGTGAATGCTCCGCACCAGATGGTCTTCGACTATTCCTAGGACGACCTGCTCGACGAGTTATGTTTGGAGGAAGTACTTTAATTGATCGTGCTTGATTTGAAACTTGCCACTCACGATGAGGTGGCAGAGAATGCACGGTTCCACTGTATATCAGTCGCACATTATTCGTCTTGTAATAATCGTGAATGTAATCGTACAAATTATCTGCATTGGTCCTGCAAAGTAATAATAACAAGTCAACAGAGTATTGAAATGATTAATTCAACAATTGCATGAGAGCATGGTATCGAAACATACCGGATAGCAGCAATTGCATGAGAGCATGGTATCAAATCAAGCTGCCACTCACGGCATTCACAGGTCCTCAAATTCAAGTCGACCAACCAGGTTTGCTCATCGCCATTGACCTTGAATTTCCCCCCTGATATTTTAACAACCATATAGCTATGCGACAACTCAACAAGGGGAAATACCTTTTGAACGGCCTCCTCTGTCAATGGGTCTTCTCGTACTGCAACCTTAGCTCGTCTTTCGTCAAACCATTTTTCGATGATCACTCGGTATGATTCAATCATGGAACATATGGGCAAACGACGAGCATCTAGCAGTCTTGCATTAAAGACCTCTGCCGCATTTGTGGTCAAGAAGCTGTAACGATTCACCGGACACTGTGACCTTGCCCACTTCTCAGGTCCAACCGTGATGAGCTTCTCGAAGGCAGCAGGATTGCCTTCGTTAATTCTATCCATAGCTTGCCTGAAGTCCACTCCACGATATGCATAAGCAGCCCGTTGATACAGCTTTACGATGCTCGGACCATAGCCTGTGAGCTTATTGAGCAGATGGTAGTAACAAAGACCGTGTGTTGTTCCCGAAAATATATCACTTACCGCATTTGAGATGCTAATGTGCTGGTCGGATACGATGAGTGCATCGGAGGTCAATTGGAAAGAATTCTGTAGACGAGCCATAAACCATCTCCAACTCTCGTCATTCTCGATCGGACCGACACCAATAGCTAGAGGGAACACATTTTCGTTGCCATCTTTCGTAACAGCAACAAACATAATGCCTTTGTTTCTCCCCTTTAGATGCGTGCCATCGACAACGATCATTGGTCTTAATAAATTGCATTGGTAGGCACTTTGAGAAACACCTAGGGCAACAAAGCAATGTTTAAAAGTTCCATCTGCTTCAAGATCAAGAGAGGTTATTGTGCCTGGATTGTATTGCTCCAGCACTTCAAGGTATTGTGGCAGCTTTTCAAACGATTCGGCTATACTGCCGTACAGAAGTGAAATAGCAGCATTACGAGCATGCAAAGCAATACCGTAAGTTGTTTGAATTCCAAATGATCGCTGCAGCTCGGCCATAATCTCTCGGGGCTTACTTATTGCCCCGTAATGACGCATCCTTCTTGCAAAATATGCAGCTGCAGCCTTCGACCGGATAGATCTGGCACCGACTCCCGCAAGATTGATCTGATAATTATGATTTGGTTCAAATTTGCGCACAATCCAACACTTACTCTTGCAGCTTGCCCGTATTACAAAGGAGCAATTCATCGATCTCTTGCAAACATACTCGACGCGTTCATGATCGGAGCGCCGTACTTTAAACTCCTGCCGATGCTCCATATGCCACAGTGCCACAACAATGAACAATTCATCTTTACTCCAGTACAAGAAGTTCAACGACAATTCTGTCTTGAGTATAGCTGAGACATCTTTCACAGCAGCCGAATGGGAAGTCTCGCCTTCCCTAATTGGAAGCAACCAATTATTTAATTCGGCATCCACTTGGCATCCTTCTGGCAGAGGATGTGTCGGCATAAGATTTGAGATAAAAGCGGACATATCGCCAGCATTTCGGATCCAGGCTGAGAATTCAACAACAGTACAATTAAGACGAAAATTACTATCGTCTCTGAACGACTCATCATCCGAATCAGATGACTCCTCATCCAGATTTGCTTCATCATCATCATCGAGGTCCACATGGCCACCACCTATTTCAGTTTCGTCTGTTGGAACTTCTTGGGTTACAACAGGATCCACATGCTCCTCCTCTTCCTCGTTTTCTTCAACAGGAGCCTCTTCATTTAGGTTGGGAAGTTGTGAGCCACTACCGCTTGCACTTTGATCAACAAAAGTATTAAAGAGACCATGACCATAAGAATCGTAATTGGTGTTCGGAGATGCACCAAAATACATCGAAGACCCAAATCTTTGAAGGTCATCAACCGTTGGACTAAAATACTGGTTCGGTGGTGGACTCATTGAAGATATAAATGGTCTGTAGGGTGAGGGTTGTCGCTGTGAAGTCCCAACACCAGGAGCACCCTTCATAATTACAAAAATATTGGGCTCCGAATATAGAG
Source organism: Plectranthus barbatus (assembly GCA_026898455.1). Taxonomy (NCBI): domain Eukaryota; kingdom Viridiplantae; phylum Streptophyta; class Magnoliopsida; order Lamiales; family Lamiaceae; genus Plectranthus; species Plectranthus barbatus. Next base: position 176,119 of record JAPKLW010000874.1, read on the forward strand.
CACAAAGCCGCTGCAACTCCAAATCAGTCGTCAACAAAGATTTCACAATTCTTCCGCTGCGGCTTTGAGACGTATAATACAAATTATACTCACCAAATATATATTCAGCATCAAAAATCTGTTGGATGTTGCTTCTCAAATAATTTACGGACATATTGGTGGATGGAACGTAAATCAATCGTTCTTGTCCACCAATATAGTTGCACGAATCATCCAATTGACCATTGTAGCGAACAAAAATTGAACACCAGTTCTCCATCTTCACGAAGATATAAACTGAAAGAATGGAAAATGAGTAGAAAGAATACCGTAAAAATGGAGAAAAAAAATACAGAAGACCGTGTGTTTTTCTTCGAATTTGAGTGTAAGAGTGAAGAGCACCGATTTATAATTCGATCTCAATTATGAGTACAGCTACACACCTCTGTATTTTGAAGCAGAACCGCTCATTTCAACCACTCATATTTTCGTACATTCGCGTGCATGCAAGAGCCTACCCATTATTATTCATAAATTGTAATAATTTTGAAATTAAAAAAAAAAGGAGGGTCGGTGTCGAAGTCGGTGCCTTTACAAAGACACCGACCTCGGCACCGACCTAAAATTAAAATAAAAAAAATAATAGTGCACCGACAGTTGGTGTCGAGTTCGACGGCAACTCGGCACCGACCTACGTGGCATCGACCACATTTAAAATTGTAATATATTGACACCGACAGTCGGTGTCGTGTGCTTGACACCGACTGTAAGAAATAATTTTTTTTTTAATTTCCGGTCTTATTCTTTTGGTCGATGGCATATTTTCTAAATTTAATATTCACTTTATCCATTTAAAAAATAGAATAATACACGCCTGATTTGATATTTGCTAATGATTTGATCATCATTAACTAATTATCTTCTCGATTTCATGCATTAATGGACTCTGACTGGGGCAGTGAGTATTTCTTAAATATGTTTAATATTTTGGGTATATTTGTAATGTGTTTAGTGGAAATGGTTATTTAAAATATTTTACACTTTATTTAATATAATTATGAAATAAAAAAAATAAAACTACAAAATTAATATCTTACTTGAAAAAGTAGCTAATATATTATGGAGTATTATTGTAATTTGTGTATGTGATAAAACAGAAATAACTAATTGATATTTGAGCTGTGTCCTATCGTTGGTAAGAGTAGTCTTAAATCGTCTTCCTGTATCGGTAGTTTCGGGGATAGAGAGTCAAATCTTAGAAGAGATCAAGAAATGTGCTCCAATAATTCCGGGAAATCAAAAACCCTCCTGAAAATCGCCAATACACTCCGCCTCTACCAGTCCAATCACGTTTCCGATGACGGGGTCGATACCCAAAAGTCAAGAATTCATCGCAATAGAGCTGCGGTTTTGATCTGCTTGTTTGAAGGAAAAGATGGTGATATCCGCGTAATACTGACCAATAGATCTTCAACTATGTCCTCTCATTCTGGCGAGTGTTGTGTTGTGAGCAATAATATATGCATTCAGCTGTATGAATTTGGAAAATAATTAGTGTTTTTTTTTTTTTTTTTTTAATATAATCCAGGCGAAGTTGCGTTGCCGGGAGGCAAGTGGGAAGAAGGCGATGAGAGTAACGCCGCCACCGCGTTGAGGGAGGCAAAGGAAGAAATCGGATTGGACCCTTCAATGGTGGAGGTTGTGGCAGTTCTCGAGCCCTTCTTCAATAAGGTACTAGATTTCTGCTTACTGGCGAAAGTGAACTGCTATATTGTTTATGGTATTCATTCTCCTTGTGGGATGTGCTGCTGAACATAGCTATCCAGCTTGGAAGTCGATAAATATTCAATGCCTGAAATTTAGAATGGGTAGGTTTCTTTGCAGCGTGGTGTTTTTGTGTTTCCAGTGATTGGAATAATTTGGGACATCAGTGGATTCAATCCCATCCTTAATCCCTCCGAGGTGGAATCCATATTTGATGCCCCATTAGAAATGTTTCTCAAGGTAAATTTGTTTGCTTCACAATCATCAATCATGATCATTGTTTGTTGCATATAATTCATTGGTGTGGTTCAGAATGATAAACGAAGAGAACAGAGGGCAGAGTGGTTGGGCTATGATTATTTGCTCCAGTTCTTTGACTATGAAACTCACAACAGAAGCTACACAATATGGGCTCTCACTGCTGCAATCTTGATAAAAGCTGCATCAATTATATATGAAAGACCCCCTGATTTTGAAGAGCACTGGCCTAAATTCTGGAGCAGAAGTCGTCATTGAAATACTATTGGTAACTCATGCATTCACTATTTATGTAAAGCACCATTATCTGTAGCAGTAATTACAATTTTAGCTACCGCGATATGCCATTTTGATGAAAGGAAGTTGTTCATCTCAAGCCTGGCATAGTTGTAGTTCGATGGCAAGTTGTCTAGCAAATAAAATAATAATGATAATTTAATGTTTCTTGTTATCTTATCAAGCTAAATAATCACTCCTACAAGCAATATAATAAAATTATTTAGAAATAGGAGAAGAAGATGGGGTGGCTGCAATAAATAGAGTAAGTTGACTGGTAGAAAATCTTGACCAAGTAAAATTAGATCCTGCAAATATTACTGCTTACACTTTTTCTTCTATTCATTCACACTTTCGGTTTTCATGTGGTCCATGAATTGATCATCTGAAAAAGAAATGGTCTTATACTTGTAGTCAGCTTGACATGAAATTCAATAATCATACAGAAAAAATCTGAAAGAAGTGCTAATTCCAATTTAAAAAGAACTGGAAAAATAAAACAATCCCAAAGAAATAGGATAGAGGAGGAATGCTGGTATGCATCTACATAGATGGTAAGTTGTGCTGAGGAATGCCTGAACTTCTATAATTCCACACACAACCAAAATTGTGAGCACTTCTGCTGTAAAGTCCGTGCCCGAGTCTTTTGCATATACGATTGCCAGCAGCATTGTCAATCCGGTGATGTTGTTCATGTCACTCCACCATAGATCTGTTAGCAAACAATTGATTAGTAGTTGAATATATATAATATATAGTTCAAATGAAGAGTGTTGGTGTACCTCTGAAAATGTCAAAGAAGCAGTGTTATCTCTCCTTATGCTGGCTGGGAGGAGTGCTGCTATTGCTGCTCGAGTATTCATGGCTATTGGCACCACGACAAAGGAGATGATGAAAGATGGGAAGTTCATTACATTTGATAACTGTAGAATGTTGCCCATCAGAGGTCCTGCCAGGAAGGTCAACATAGCTATACCTAGTAACACTTGGAAAACGGATTTGATTCACATATTGCACTGCCAAACTGCAATATGTGAATCCAGCTCTCTCTCTCTCTCTCTCTCTCTCTCCATGTCTATCAGGTTATGGTGTTGTGACGGATGTTGAAACGAGCTATACTGCAAGGCTAATGTTGGTCCCCTTGGTTCCCTTTCTCATCCTTCTGCTAGCAGAAGCTTTCAGTTCAGAAATAGCAAAAAGAGTGATTGTTCTTATTGCACTCATCGTCTCACTCATTTTGCTTGTCTCTTTCATCTTATATCAGGTAAACATAAGCGACTGTTTCTGATACTACTACTACTAATAATAAAGAAGAGCTTCCACCCTCATCTTTTACATTTTTTATTCTTCAGACGTTCCAGCCTTGGATTCAGAATCGTAGATTCAATGTTTTATGTTTATTTCATAGTTTATTTCGTGTATGAGTATACTATACACATAACTGTGTTTGTCATGGTATGCTTTTGCAAGTTTTTTTTGGCTAAAAAGTGGCTATGTGATAAAAAGAGCTGGAATGGAGAAGTTGTTGTTTCGGTCGACAAACGGGATGTCGACTAACATGGAAAACAAAGCCAAAAATCAGAGCAAGACCTCCATGTCGATCGACGTGGCACATATCAATCGACATGGAGAGAGGATGTCGACCGAAGCACAAGATCGAAGTAGAGCTCGACATGAAGGGTTCATGTCGATCGACACAGAAGCTCGAAAAGGAAAATCTCACCAGTTTTGGATATATTTAATATTCTAAGCCCTATACCTTTGAGATACGCTTTTCCCTCTATAAATACCTCATTTAGTTCGAGTTTTTAGAGAGTTCTGATCCTTTAATAATTTTTCTTTAACATTGGAGTTTTTCAAGACTTCAAGATTCCTCTGTACTTTGTAAGTTAATTTATGCAATTTAATAACATATTTTCTTTATTTTTATCCATTGTTCTTGGCTATAAATCTAATCAGGTTATAGGGTTTGAGCAGTCAATTGCATGGTATAATTTTCTTGTCTAATTTTTGGATCTAGCTTTAATAAAGGATCGAAAGATGAAATTAAATCTAGACTTATAATTATCAAAAGAAAGAAGAGGTGAATATTGATAATAAGAAAATGATAATTAATACAATTGTTTCTAGTCACATGTTAGTAATATAGGTTGCAATTGCCAGACTCCGGAATCGTAATAATTGAATTTGGTTTTCCACCATTGCTGAGTTGTGCATGTAGATGATTGATTGTCTGCCCTGAAATCTATATCTTTAATTATTGTTTTCAAAACCCTTTAATTTCTGTTCTTGCTATCTTTAATTTAAAAAAGGTATAAGGGTCAATTTAGTCCTCAAACTATTTTGATTGGAACAATTTAGCCCTTACATCACTATTTTGCTCAATTAAACCCTTTGACTTTTAAAAGTGACTCAATTTAACCTTTTATTTTAAAAAATTACTATTTTACCTTAATTAGGAGAAAGGATATACTTGTCTTATGTTTTTATCTTATATTTTCAATTGTTTATGATTTTATATATTAATTTAGTTATTTTTTATTTATACTTTTAATTTGTATAAATAAAAAATCAATAAAATACAAAAGACATCTATTAATAAATAAATCGAGTATATGAACTAAACATAATTATTATTATTTCTCGTTAAAAATACGAGTTGAAAAAAATAATATTTTCAAACTCATTTTATTCGAATACTCAAAAATTTAGCAAAAATACTTATTATCATGTACAATAAATTTGTTTTATATGAATACTCCAACAATTTATCTTTTAAACTCTATTTTCAAAATTAATTCGATATGATACCATTAATTAAGCGATAATTGTGAATTTGTGATATTATTATTCTTGATTTATTTCATAATTTGATTTGCACAAATAAATAATTTTGTTGGATATCTTCTCTTCAGGTGTCAAAATGAAGAGGGCGACGAGACTATTAAAGTAGTGTTGTTGGTTTATATTGAATTTTCCCATTTTATATTATTTCTCCAATCACTAATTAGTTAAGTATTTTTAATCGTGGCATTTGAATAATTAAATTTATTATCATGACATTTGAATGAATTATTTATTTGTAATAATAAAAATAATTAATATAACAAACCAAATGCCACAATGATAAATTTTAATACATTTGTTTCAACTCATACTCCCTCCGTCCCGCCAAATTATCCCACTTTTCTTTTTTGTTTGTCCCACTTCATTAGTCTCATTTCTATAAATGATAACTTTTTTACACACAATAATAAAATATTAATTCTACTCAACTTAGTCAACACTCACATTCTTTGGTTATTGTGTCCGGTCAAACCGAGACTATTCTAACGGGACGGAGGGAGTATTCTTTTAGGGGAATAATTAAGGATATTTTTCATCTTTAGGGAATAATTAAATTTATTGTCATGACATTTGAATGAATTATTTATGAGTTGGTCTCTTGAGACCGTCTCACAATATTTATTATGAGACGAATCTCATCATAAGGTAAACAGAAAAGCCTTCAAAACGAACGAACCAGTTCATTCGCCACCAAATTCAAAAAACCACAACTCCGGAGAAGAGCAACAACAAGAATATGATGCCTCTCGCCCCTCTTCGCCATATACAAATTCCTCTTGGAGGATCTAATTCCGGGCTACCACATTATTAATAAATATCAACTAGTAGTTTTTGCTATTTCGTTGCGCATTAATATTTAAGTATTTGAATGTATTTCTATTTCATGAGTTGCATTGTGTTTTGTACTTTTGTTTTTAGTATTGTAATGTTGTTTTTTAATATTTCGTGTAATGTTATTGTTTCAGAAATTTTAATGTTTTTATGTCAATATTTAATTTTTTAGGTTTAAATTTATATAAAATATAATAAATTAAAGTTTTAATACAAAAATTAAGTATTACAAATGATATTAAATTTCTATGCATTTTAATTAAACATACATTAATTTTTTAATGAAATAATAATATAATATAATTATTATAAAAATAAATGATATTAAATCTATATTCAATTTTATTTAATCACACATTTATTTTAATAAAATAATAATATAATTAAACTATATATATATACATTATAAACAAATAAATAAAGAGAGAAAAAAATAAAAAAGCTAAATTTGTAAAATTGTAAAAACTTAAGGACTAATGTGCAAATAAAAAAAGATTTTGTAGTTGTCTACAGGAACGACGCATATTAGAAACAGGAGAGAGAAACGGTAAAACGCAATTTGCGTTTGATTTTCCAGTTCGGTTTGGGATGATATTGGATTTTGGGATGCATTTTGCAGTACCATTGACGATACTCGTAGTATTATGAGAGGAGTATACTCGGTTGTTATTTAGAATTATTTAGGTTAATTTGACTCTAGACTTTAAATTTTGAATTATTTAAATATTTAATTCTTACATTTTTTTTTTAAATTTTGCCCCCATTAATAGATTTTTTATCTATAGTTCCTCAAAACTCGAACCAGTAAAATAACAAATTATTAAATTAAAACCTAAAATCAGATTATATTTATTTATTAGAACATCTTAACTTTATTTTTGGTAGATGTTAATATTTTATTTAAATTTACATTTTTTAGTTTCATTTTTATTTTAAAATTTTGTGTTTATTTATATTTAATTTGATTTTAGGTTTTATTTTTTGAATATTTATTATTTTGTTTTGTTGAGTTCTAAGAAATTATAAATAAATACTATTAATGAGGGTATAACTTCAAATTTAAGAATCAGAGTATTTTAATAATTCAATTCTAAAAATCGAAGAATCTAATTAAATCAAATAACGATGAATCACTATTATGCTCCTGCCCCATGAATTGACAAAAGAAAAAAAAATGAACAAATAAAAAAACGTGAAGTTTGTGTTTATCACGATCTGATTGGCTGGCCATAGAACAGATCCTGTTCAAGTAAGTTCGTATCTGATTGGCTGGCCACCTAAACTCTGACATGTGATATCACACCCATTCCATTGGCCATCATTTTTTAAAATATAATTTAATATTCATATAGTTTATATAATTACTAAAAACATTCGAAATTAATAAAAATATTTTTTTATAAATAGATAATAATATCGTTATAATTTCATACCCAATCAGTTAAACTTTCAAATTATAGTTCGCATATTTGTAATTTCATATCTGACATACTGTAATTGTGTTTTTGTTAATTTTTTAATTATTTTGCAATAAATGTGCTAATTGTCAAATGTTATTTTTAATAATTTTTTAATTATTTTGCAATAAAATATGAATTTTTAAAACTACAAAATTAATATTTTACTTTAAAAATTAGGTTAGGTTGAGTTAATTAAATTATATTGATGAAGGTTTTATAATTGGTGATAGGGAAATAAATATTGGGTGATTTAAATGCAATTATTGCTAAACATAATTTTTTTTTTAAAATCAAATAATAATATTGCAGAGAATATTAACTCTTATTTCACTCAATGAAATATGGATTACAATGTGTGTATATATAGACATACAAGTAAACCTAATCTAGAAAAGATAGATATGAATCTACAAATATACAAAGATATAATCATATCTAATCTATCTTAACACCCCCCTCAAGCAAAGACGAAGATAGTCTTAGCTTGGTCCGAAAATCTTCAAATAACAAGCGAGACAGGCTCTTGGTGAAAATATTGGCTATTTGATCTTGAGAAGGGACGAAACGCGTCACAAGGTGCTTGGAATCAACCAATTCTCGAACAAAATGATAATCAATATCAATGTGCTTGACCCGTTTGTGAGAAACAGGATTTTGAGAAAGAAAAAGTGCACTGGAGTTGTTCGAATAAATCACCGGTGTGTCTAGGGATGGGGAAAAATACCGAAATATCGAAATACCGAATATATCGTATCAAAAAAATACCGAAATTATCGAATTTTTGGTATACCGTCATTTTTGGTAAGGTATCATACCGTACCGAAAATTTTTGGTACGGTAACGGTATGACAATCCTGATATTGAAGGTATACCGGTACATACCGTACCGAAAATATAATAATATTTTTTATTTTTCTTATTATTTTAAAATAATAAATTAAAAATAAAATCATATAAATTAAGAATGAAATCATATCTTCTCTTTTTCACCTAAAAATATTATTTAATATAAACATATTTCTTAATTAAATATCAAAAGAAAAAATATAAAAATAAAAATATATCAAAAAGATTTTGTATGTTAACGGTATATTGAAATAATGATAAGATAAATTATATATAAATTATGTCATGCCAAAATCATATTGAAATCATTTCAAGAATTCGATTTGCCAAAGTAATAGTATATAAATTATCTCATACCGACTCGTACCGAAATTATACCGAAAATTCGGTATACCGAACTAAGGTATACCGAAAACTTCGGTACGGTAACGGTATGAGTTTTCATCATACCGTAAATTTTGGTAAGGTATAAGGTATGGAGAAAAATGTCTGGTATACCGTACCGAACCATCCCTAGGTGTGTCGACCTAAGGCATATGAAGATCGCGTAACACATTGCACACCCATCGAAGCTCTGAGGCAGTGTTGGCAATGGCGCGATATTCCGATTCACAGCTTGACCTAGACACCGTTGGCTGTTTCTTTGCACTCCAAGAAACCAGATTTGACCCCAGAAATATTGCGAAGCCATGAGTAGAACGTCTGGTGTCTGTACAACGTGCCCAATCCGCATCAGAGAATGTGACAACCTTGGGCAATCCTGGAGAAAAGGATAGACCGAATCCAATAGTGCCCTTGACGTATCGTAAGATCTGTTTGAGAGCATTAAAGTGGTCGACCGTGGGCTCCTGCTGGTACTAACTCATTGTGTTGACGGAGTATGCTAGATCCGGACGTGTAATAGTTAAATACTGTAGGGCGCCAAGAATCGACCGGTAGAGAGTAGGGTTTTGGAAAGGCGAACCATCTTTGGAGAAAGTGACGCCAGGGGGCAAAGGCGTGGATACGGGCTTGGCGTGAATTATATCAAAGCGAAGAAGGATATCCAATGCATATTTAGTCTGATAGAGAAACAGGCGATCAGCAGGATAATAGGTTTCCAACCCGAGGAAGTAACCAAAGCGTCTGAGATCTTTAGTTGAGAATTCATAATTCATACGAGACCTAAGAGCTGAAACCGCAGATTCATTATTCCCTGTAATAATAATGTCGTCAACGTAGACCGATAAATATATGATAATTGGTTCTTTGTTGAGGACGAAAAGTGAAGTGTCCGAGGAGCTGCAGCGAAAACCCAGACTGAGAAGAAAAGTCCGAAACCGTTGATACCAAGCAAGCGGGGCTTGGCGAAGACCATAAATAGCTTTCTGTAGTTTACACACATGAGACGGATACCTAGAATCAGTGAAACCCGGTGGCTGTTCCATATAGACTGGAGTAGTTAGAATACCATTCAGAAATAAATTTTTGACATCCACTTGATGAAGAGACCAGCGACGCATGACTGCAATAGATAGAATAATTATGATAGTGGAAGCCTTGACAACAGGACTGAAAGTGTTAGTGAAGTCGAACCCAGGAATTTGGCTAAAACCCTGCGCAATGAGGCGCGCTTTATAACGGTCAACTGACCTATCGGCGAGCAAATTAGTGCGATATACCCACTTCGAACCTACAACATTCGAAGATGCAGGACGCGGAACAAGGGTTCAGGTCTTGTTCGCATGCAGCGCATCCATCGCCTCACGCATCGCCTGCGTCCATTCCGGGACTTTGAGAGCAGAAATAATACCACGTGGTTTTGGAATAGCTGTACTTGCGGAATAGATAGAAACCATGTTAGCATCAATAGGATAACGAGGTCTGAATATACCAGATTGAGAAAGTGTTTGCATGCGAGCAGACGGAGGAGATAGAGGCGGCGGAACAGGCGGAGCTTGGACGTCGGCAGGCGGCGGTGCGAGGGCCGGAGCAGTGCGTGCGACTGGTGTTGGAGACGTGGCATCAGAAGGACATATAGGGCAAGGTCGGGAAAGACTTGTTGACGAGGGCGAGGGTACGAAAGGGGTAGGCGTAGGCGACAGTGGATGATCAAAGAATTTGGAGAGTGTGATGCGATCGAAGGGTGAAGAAGGAGCAGCCCGAGAAAAGGGGAAACATGACTCGTCAAACCTAGCGTGACGTGTAATGTAGACACGAAAGGTTTCGGGATTAAGACAACGAAAACCCTTGTGAGAGGAGTTGTAACCCAAGAAAACACAAGGTATGCTTCGCGGTTGGAACTTGTGTCTAGAATAATCTCAAAGACACGGGAAGATACGACAATCGAAGGGATGGAACGAGGCATAGGAGGGTGTGGTGTCATACAGGACTTGAAAGGGGGATTTACCCCGAAGAACCAGAGAAGGAAGACAATTTATAGTGTAAATAATTGTGCTAAACGCGTCTACCTAGAGAGATAACGGAGTGGAAGAATGGAAGAGCATAGTGATAACTCCCTTAAGGAGTTATTATTTTAGTGTTTTATAGGTGTCTTTTATGTTCTTTTTAGTGTTTCTAACTCGTATTAGGTTGTTTTTGTGTTGTATTTATCATTGTCTACATTGTGTGTCTTGTATAGTTGTGTTTTGTTGTTTTTAGTTGTTTTGCAAGGAAAATGAGTGATATTAACCAAATTTCATACCAAATAAGTGAAGAGTAATCCGCTGAAAGTTATGCTGCAGCATATGAGTAGCATTACTGGAAGCTGAGAGACTGCACCAGGGGGGACCACCTGCAGACAACATCAGCTCACTTTTCAGATTTGTCTCAAACGTTGGACAGATGTCAACTATGTGAGCTATCAGAGTCAAAGGGAAGGATGGAGAGCCATGTGTAGGATGGATATTCATTGGAAGTAAAAGGATTGAAGATATTTTGAGAGCAAAGAGAGAGAAAAATATAATTCAACAATTATTCTTCATCAACAAGATACAATTTTAGAGAGAGGAATGTGGGGGCTACAACGCAGAGATGGAGGAAGAAGAAGAGCAGCAGTTGGACACATTGCTGCTGGTTTTTCTGCATCTCTGGTTTATGTTTTTAGTTGATAGAATGAATGATAGTTGGATTTTAGTTATTATTTTATATTTTCTTTTTAGTTTAAACATGAGCTAAGTTTTCTATGCTTGGGTTGTTGACTAATTTATTTGCTTGAATATATTTTGGAGTTGGTTCTTGTTTCAAATCTGGTGTTTGATTATGATTTTGGTTTGTTTGATTCCTTAAACACGACGGTGGCAAGGAATATTTCACCTAGGGAGACCAAAAGGAGATCTAGGCTTAGGAAGTCATAATCAATCTTAAATTCTTGTGTAGACATACAAAGAATTCGAGACTTGTAAGAACCTCTGTTTTTGAATATTGCGTTTAAAGGTTAACTCTGTCATAGACATATAAAGATTAACAAGAAAATGCAGATCTAGTAATGTGACAACATGCTAGGCAGAAAAGAGTGAGGTTACAGGACCCAGAGCTGATGTCTGAACTATGCTGCAGCATATCAGAAAGTGAATGAACAAAAGTTGACAACTCAAGTGTATTTTCTCTTATTGTTTAACCTTATTTCTGAAATTTTTATGGTTATAATTTAGGAAGAACAGTTATTAATCATTTTAGCTTTAATTGGTTTTATTATTTACGCATTTATGCAATTTTAGTTTAGAAAATCATCACACAAACCTATTTTGCAAGCTATATTGTGTGCACGGCTTGATTAAACACTCTCTAGGGTTCGATATCTGGTCTCCTAGACTATATTACTTGTCGATTGCGTATACTTGCGCATAGTTCTGTAGTTACCCTTTTGTAGCAACAACACATAGTGAGACCCATTTTAGTAAGGTGCTGGTGCTTACGCTCAGCACGACCATTTTGAGAAGGTGTGTAATGGCAGGAGATGAGATGATGGATATCGGAGTTTATGAGAAGGGTTTGAACACGGGAATTTGTAAATTCAGTGCCACCGTCTAATTGGAACCGTTTAATTTTTCGTGAGAACTGATTTTCAAAAAAAAAATTAAAACGAACGAAGACATAAAAAAATTGAATTTTGCATGAAGAGGATAGAACCATGAAAATCTAGAAAAATCATCAATAAATGTTGCATAGTAACGAAAATTCATAGATGAAGGGATGGGGGCAGGACCCTATAAGTCACAGTGAATGAGTTCCAAAACATGTGACTCACGTTTATTGTAGGGAAGAAAAGGTAAATGACTATTTTTAGCTAACTGACACGACTGACATAAGCCTGAAGACTGACTCGATGACGGAAAAGAAAGCAAATTTTGACTACGTAAAAGAGTAAGAGTGGATGGGGCTGGATGTCCAAGGTGAGAGTGCCAAACATCGAAGGAAGCAAAGGGCGATGAGGAGTAAGCCGTGAGGACTTGTTGGGGAGAGGTGAGCATGTACAGGCCATTCCTACGCACGCCGGTCGTTTGCTAGAGTCCCTCCGCTGTCCCGATGCATGATCTAAAAAATCAGAGGCAGTAAACAAAACACGAACCAGGTAATCATACGTCAGTTTACCACATAGAGAATTCCGGGTTGAGGGACGTTGCGCTGGTGGTGGACGGAAGCTGACGAGGCGGCGCAGGAGTCGAGCCATCAAGATACAACAATTTTTTTTGCGTAATTAGAAGCGACTCGATTTGAGCGTGCCAGAGCAAATAGTTGGAGGTTGTAAGTTTAATATTAACCATGTGAATTATGGTGGAAAGAGGAAGAGTCGGGAGATCATCGAGAAGCTGAGGATCGGCCATGGCAAAAAATCCGACGGGCAACGCACAAAAAAAAAAGAAGGCTCGATGAAGAGAAAACTAGGGTTTGAGCCAAAGATTTGGCTGATACCATGCATAAAATATTAACTCTTATTTCACTCAATGAAATATGAATTACAATGTGTGTATATATAGACATACAAGTAAACCTAATCTAGAAAAGATAGATATATATGAATCTACAAATATACAAAGATATAATCATATCTAATCTATCTTAACAAATATACTATTAATATAATATTCCTATAGCTCATGTTTTAATCAAAATAATAAAAATTGTACGTAAACATGTACTGCACTGAGAAGTTGACGATGGGGCAGCAATAGAGAAATGCTAAATTGACGGTGGTGGTACCGTTTTCGCTGATGAGTTTGAAGGCGGCGTAGCCACAATTCGTCGGTTGGTTGCCATTCCAGAACGGGAAGCCAATCCCGGAGATTTTGCTGCAATTGAACGACGGCTCGTTTGGAATGCATGAATCTGGAGGAAGATTAAATATCGATAGCAGAATTCTGCTAAGCTAAATAAATTTGAGAAATTGGGCTGGAGAGAAGAGTGGGAGCTTCATTGTTCTTTTATTCAAGACTTCGTTATCCCAAGAGTTGCAATCAAGCTTTGTGTCGGACTTCGTTGGGATAATAGAATTCAAAATATTCGAAAAAGAAGTAAAATTTATATCATGATTTTCAAGAATCATTTCTTCCTTTTGTTTGGATCAATAAAATGGAAACTGAAAGCAAATTATAGTAAATGAAAATTAGAGATTCGATTTTTATTTCATGAATATGGAGATATGGGATTATATTTAAATGTGATATTTATTATTTTAATTAAAATTTTAAATTAGTGATATAAATATTTGACGTGGTAAGTTGCATCCAATGATTGATAAGAAACAGTTTTAATATTCTTCTTAATGGTAAAAACTTACGTTGGTACGCCTAAACAATTTAAGCAGATTTATCCATATCTAAATGGGTTCATTCATCCTAAATAAGATTTATTAATCCTCAATTAAGATATATTAGATAGATTTGAGTTGGATTAATAGATCTGAAACCTTCTCCTTCCCAATAAGTTCGAAGTTCCGTGTCGACAGTTTCGGAGATTGAGAAAACCAAATATTAGAAGGGATAAAGAAATGTTGTCCAACAATACCGGGAAATCAAAAGCCCTCCTGAAAATCGCCAATAGACTCCGCCTTTACCAGTCCACTCACGGCTCCGACGACGGAGTCCATACCAAAAATTCAAGAATTCATCGCAATAGAGCTGCGGTTTTAATCTGCTTGTTTGAAGGAAAAGATGGTGATCTCCGCGTAATTCTCACCAAAAGATCTTCAACCATGTACTCTCATTCTGGCGAGTGTTGTCACCAATAATATATGCGCAGCATAATCAACTTGGAAAATAATTAGTGTTTTTTTTATAATACAGGTGAAGTTGCGTTGCCTGGAGGTAAGTGGGAAGAAGGCGACGAGAGTAACGCCGCCACCGCGTTGAGGGAGGCAAACGAAGAAATCGGATTGGACCCTTGTACGGTGGAGGTGGTGGCAGTTCTCGAACCCTTCTTCAATCAGGTAGTAGCAGCTAGCTTTCTGCTTTATGCTATCGATATTCTTGTTTCAGCTGGAATTCATGTGCTGAACATAGCTATCCAGCTTGGAAGGTGATAGATGAGATTTAGAATATAATGGCTAATTAAGTTTCTAATTTGCAGCGTGGAGTTTTTGTGTTTCCAGTGATTGGAATAATTTGGGACATCAGTGGATTCAGTCCCATCCTCAATCCCTCCGAGGTGGAATCCATATTTGATGCTCCATTAGAAATGTTTCTCAAGGTAAATTTGTTTGCTTCACAATCATCAACCATGATCATTTTTAGTTGCTCATTCCTGCGTTGTTACAGAATGATAAACGAAGACAGCAGAGGAAAGAGTGGATGGGCTACCCATATTTGCTCCATTTCTTTGACAATGAAACTCACAACAGAAGCTACACAATATGGGCTCTCACAGCTTCAATCTTGACCAAAGCTGCGTCAATTATATATGAAAGGTCCCCTGATTTTGAAGAGCACTGGCCTAAATTCTGGAGCAGAAGTCGTCATTGAAATTCTACTAATGTATTCTACTATTTATGTAAAGTTATCTGTAGCACAGCACTAGCAGTGTTACAGTTTTAGGTACTGCGATATGCCATGTTGATGAAAGAAAGTTGTTGAATGGCATAGTGCAGTGCAGCAGCTACAAAACTTGTAATGGCAATAAATATTAGAGGGAATGCGGAACCACTATGTTTGAGTTTTTCTTCTACTTCTTAGCTAGAATTCCAAATTCTTTATTCATTTTTATAACCAGAATTCTTGTAGCTACATGGTAAGCTGTCAAGCAAATATAAAATAATAATAATTATTATTATTATTTAATGTTTTTTATTATCTTGTCAACTTATATAAGAGATAACAATTTCTAACTCAACATGATAACTCGATAAAAAATTAATACAAAAAAATGAGTTGGATCAATTCATTTTAAGTTTGTTTGTTTCAGATCGAACCTTAGAACCCAATTAAAATTTGTGTAGGGTTTGGTTTAGTTTCGGGTCGACCCACGAAATCCGAATGACCAATAAAATTTATCAATTTTAATATTATGTACTTTTTTAATTTCGTTATTTATTTCAATTGAACTAAATCATGTCAATATAAACTTTGTTTTGTTGGTTTGTTGCTTAAAAGTAAGAATTATTGGAGTTTTAAAACATCAAGTATGCATTGTATTTGTGATATCGTGTTAATGTTATTTTCCTGTTAAATAGTTCATTTTCGTATTTTTCGCATTAAATTAGTTAAATTAGTTATGTTTGTTGAGTTCTTTTTTTTTTTTTTACCATGATTAAGCAAGTCATTTCAGATTACTCTCGAGCTGATTTAAAAATAAAAATTTCAGATTTAAATTGATTTTCTTGACCCGAAAAAACAAACGAGTCAAATTTGAATTGATGTATAACATGTTATTACAAGTTGCAAACCTACCCAGTTGTCACTCTAGTACAAGGAATTGCAATATAATGAAATTATTTAGAATTATGAGAGGATGATGCAATAAATAGAGGAAGTGGTACAGTGGTTGAGAAAGTGAGCACAAGGAATCAAGATTTTTAATTTTTGAATAAAAATAATTTTGTATTTTATAGATTCTCAAAGATTTCTAACATTTTTATCATTTTTAGAAAATCTTGATCAAGTAAAATCAGAGGAGGAAAATTCTGAAATAACTATTTTACATGCAAGAAATAGCTACTTTTATGAAAAAATCACAATATAGTAAAATTGTACAAATACCCTACTTTTCATAATTGCAACCTGTGTCATGGTTAATTTATTCTTTTTTTAAAAAGAAAAAATCTATTATCTTATCAGTTTTAAAAATTAAATAAATGATATAATTTATTTGCAAGTGAGTATTTCGGTTACCAATTTCAGTGAAGTTCACTTTTTTTTTTTTTAATTTTGTTTTAGAGTTTGTGGTCCTGGTTTTATTAGAGTATATTTAGTTGCACAACGGAAAAAAAAATTAATTTTAGATACGGTAATCTTGCACCTATCCAAACTGATAGTGACGAGTCAGTTTGATTTGTCAAATTTTATTTATGTACTTAAGTCCAAGTATGCTTAATCTCAGTTTCAGTATAACCTACAATACTTGAGTGTTAAGTTTGAAATGTAAGTAAGCTAACAAAAAAGAAAGCAATAAAAACACAAAGGTTACAGTGGTTCGGATTCTAAAAGTCCTACGTCTACTCTTCAGACTCAAGGTCTGGAAATCCACTAAGACAAGGATAATACAGGTGTTCCTACGATCTTTTGCTTGTCGGTGAATGCCTCGTCCACCGATCCACAAGCTCACTCGCCTTGTCCTTGCTCGTCCTTCTCTTCGCAGCTCCTTGAATTGTGGGCACACCACGCAGCCTCCTCGTCGCCGGAATGGGGTGTTTAGAGTTTCCCCAAAACTATCAGTTTTGTGCCAATAAGCCCATAAGAGTAAAAGTACTAGATGTACTTGATTGTTGTAATCTTTTTTAGAGAGAAAGATTACTAAGAAATAACTCAAGAAATGGGAAGTTCTAAGTCTCGTGTTCACTAGAGTGACACACGGAATAGCTTAAGTGCCTCGAACGTTAGAGTTTCTGCAATTTGAGAAACGTAAGCTTAGTTCGTGTTCGATATGGTTGGATGATCAATTCTAGTTCGTAGTAAGACGTGTTACCTTCTTTTGTTGAAGGTCCTTCGGTATTTATAGCTGTGAGGTTGTAGGTTTGAAATAAATATCCCTTAGAGACAGATTGGAAGATATCCAATCAGTGTCTCTGTTGACTGCTGCACATTTTGGGTAGGGGTGCTTTTTCCAGAGATTCTGCACCTGCTCCGCTTTTTCTGACATGGACAACAATTGTTTCTCTTTTCGTCAGAACGACAGTCTGTCAGCTAAATGAATCCTAGACTTGTAAGTCCTAGGTATCAAGACTGGGGTCTTGAGCTTGCAGACTTTAAGAAATCTTCAATCCTTAAAGTTCGTATTTGTTAGTAAGTTCCTCTGGACATTTGTTTTATCTCTTTGCGTCGGGACTAACAATGGGAAATCCATATTGATGTTGCCATACTCGCAAGTCCATGCTTGGTGACATCATCAATTAGTATATGCTCGATCTCATACTGGTAAGTTTGGTACCCTAAACTTAACAAGACCATACTGCTAGTCTCGTACTTGGTGTAGCCCAAACTTGTCAGTCCAGAATCATGTATATCAAACTAGTAATTAAGTTCGGATGAACCTTAGTCTGTTTGAGTCTTGCGCTTCCCAGACTGACTTATCAGTTTGGTCTTCCAATAATCTTCAGTTTACAACTCGATAATATTCTATACAGGACTTCACATTTCACTACCAAAAATTCATCATTTTGCGACCACAAAATTGGTTGCAAATCCGTCGCTAACTGCTATTTTGCGACAGATTTGCGACCAAATATTTTGGTCGCAAATCCGTCGCAATTTTTGTACTTAAATTTTGTGCCCTGCGTTAAAGGAGGTTCGAACTCAGGACCTCCCGCACGCGTGATGGGCGCGTTACCACTGAACCAAACAATAATCTCATACATCATACGCACTAAAAAATATAAAAATAAAAAAAGAAAGAACTTAACGACGGATTCGCGACCAAATTTTGGTCGCAAAATTTAGCAACTAATATTTTGGTCGCAATTCGGTCGCTAAATTTAAAATTTTATTCCGTCGCAATTCCGTTGTTAATCCGTCGCTAAATTGTGACCCCTTTTTTTGGTCGCAAATCCATCGCAAATT
Source organism: Plectranthus barbatus (assembly GCA_026898455.1). NCBI lineage: Eukaryota > Viridiplantae > Streptophyta > Magnoliopsida > Lamiales > Lamiaceae > Plectranthus > Plectranthus barbatus. The sequence continues at coordinate 194,567 of JAPKLW010000874.1, forward strand.
TACAATTTTTTTGTAGTGTTTTTTGACCAAACTGAAACTAATCTTGAGACAAACTAAGATGATTTTTATATGCTTTGATCCACCAAAACAATATAAAATAAGCAAATTTTTAAAAAAAATCCTAATAATGTTTTTTTAATTGAACAATTGAATTAGAATTTGAATTTAAAATTAAATTATTGCGTAGGTGAATATGAAACTTGAGAGTAATTTTAATTGGAAAATACGAGTGTAAATTAGAATTATTAAAGGTATTTGGAGTTGAAACTTAAATAATTATGGGCATGAATTTGGATTTCATTTCAAATTAATTGTCAATTTGAATTGTTTTAAATAGGGTTGTAAATGAACTAAATGTGAGTTATTCGGATTTTGAATTGATAAAAGCTCGTTTATTAAATGAACCAAATTTGAGCAACATAGCATTCGACTTGTAAGATAAAACTAGTAAAAATATAAATTCTTAATTTTATAAACTAATAAAAGTAATACTTTGATAATTTTAAAAAAATAATGATAAATTTTTCTAGTATTGAGAAAGATTTGAATTTGAGTATGAATATGATATTAATTTTGAAATAAATAACTTATTCTTTTAAAATAATAATGAATATCCTAAATATATTTTAAATTTAGAAAATTCATTTAGGCTCGACTAAGGCTCGATAAAGTTTGTAAATTTTAAAGTATTTGATAAACAAGTTCGAAGTTTGACTCCATATTAAATGAGTATAATTTTGGCATGACACTATTTGATTCGACTAAATTCGGTTACACCTTAATTTTAAAAGAATTGCGAGGTAGCGTGAATGCCTGGTTTATAATACATGTACATGTTGTGAATTCAATTAATTAAGGGGGCTAGAATTAAAATTTTTATAATTAAAAAGGAGGAAGGACATTGAATTAATTAAGGTTGGCGGGATTCATATTTAACTAATTAATTATGAATTTATTTTATTTACACCTAGCGTTTTTATCATTAAAATATATTATAACGCACCCAACAATTAAATTTAATTCTATAAAAATAAAATGAATTAAATATTTAATTTATTAAAATTCTCACGAAAAGTTTAGGGATTTTATAAGTTCAATTAAATACTTCTTCAATAGTAAATTGGACTTTTCTTTTAAGTTTTGCAATTTTGTGCATATATTTATAAGAGTTGTTATTTTTTTTGATGTGTTATTATTTTTTTGCTATTTTAATTATGGGAGTAAATTCGGATTTTATTTCAAATTAATTGTCAATTTGAGTGGTTTTAAATAGGATCATAAATGAACTAAATTGTTCGTCAGTTATTCAGATCTCGACTTGATAAAAACTCATTTATTAAATGAACTAAATTTGAGCAACATAGCATTCGACTAGTAAGCTCGTGAGCTAAAACTAGTAAAAATATAAAATTCTTAATTTTATAAAAGTAATACTTTCATAATTTAAGAAATAATAATAATGTTAAATCTTTCTAGTATTGAGAAAGTTTTGAAAAAAATAACTTATTTTTTTAAAATAATAATGGATATTCTTAGTTTAGAAAATTCGTTTAGGCTCAATAAAGTTTATAAACTTTAAAGCATTCAATAAAAAAGGTCGAAGCTTGGTCTATATTAAACGAGTAAAACTTTGACAAGATATTACTTGACTCGACTCGATTTAATTACACCCTAATCTTAAAGAAATTGCAGGGTGGCGTAAATTCATATTTTATAATAAATGTACATGCTGTGAATTCAATTAATTAAGGGGGCTAGAATTAAAAATTTTATAATTAAAAAGTGTTATAAATATATTTATATGGTGGACATTACTTAAGATATACTCTAGAGATATACACATATCTTTCTAGATTTCTATAGATGATATGATTTCACCCTTATATATATATAGGACATGATATTGTAATTCACTCTACACATCAATGAATAATAATATTCTCCATTTTTCCCTCCATCATGTTCTCTCTATTGTTTTCTCTTTATTATTGTTTATCTGCGATATACGAAGGATTCGATTTACAACACGTTATCAGCACGAATTGTTCTACCGACTCAAAAACTTTTATTGGTTTGCCCTACGAAAGAATCTTGTCTTTCCTGCAAGTTTAAGCATGTCTGACATCAACAAGAGAGAATTTGCTGATGGCAACAATTATTTAATATGGGCTTTAGATATTGAGATTCATCTTACATCATGTGATCTAAGAGAGACTATAATTCAAGGCTCTTCAAGTAGCTCTGCCCAGAAGGCAAAAGCTTTACTTTTTCTTCGTCATCATCTGAACAAAGACCTCAAAAATGAATACCTCACTGAAAAGAATCTTGTTATCTTATGACTTTCCCTGAAGGATCGCTTTGATCAACAAACTTCTATTATCCTACCTCAAGCACAATCTTATTGGCTAAATTTGCAATTTCAAGATTTTAAGTCTGTAAATGAATATAATTCTGCTTTACACCGAATTGTGCCACAATTAAAACTCTGTAAGCAGAAAATTACCGAGACTGAAATGATAGAAAAAACACTATCAACATTTTATGCTAGTAATCTTGTACTCCAGCAGCGGTACCGAGCTAAAAATTATGGTAAACATTCTGAACTTATATCTGCTTTACTAGTAGCAGAAAAACACAACCAACTTCTTATGACAAACCATAATGAAAGAGCTGTTGGTTCACAAGTTGTGCCTGAAGCACATGCTATTGACCAACAATACAATGCTACCAGAGGTAGAGGACGAGGTCGAGGGTACATTCGTGGTAGAAAAGACTGACCACAATGGGGTGACCGAGATCATGGATACAACAATAGATCTCAAGGTTATGGAAGAAGAAATGACAATAAACCACACCTACAAAAGACAAATTCATCTCAACAAGCAGTTGACAAGAAAGTTTGTTATAGGTGTGGATGTGATGGTCATTGGTCTCGCATATGTCGTACTCCTTTGCACTTAGTGGAAGCATATCAAAGAATGTTAAAAGAAAATAAGGGCAAAAATATCCGAGATTTGCCTGAAGCAAACTTGGTTATCAATCATGATAAAGATGATGATGATGATGACTTATTGAAAGATGAGCTCATTCAGGATGAAGATCCACACAAATTAAACTTTTAGATTACTTTTAAGATCTTTAGGATTCCTTATGTTTTGCATTCCGTTTATTAATATTGTTATTTTGGTTTTTATTTATGAACTTATTGAGTACTTCTTTTAATTATCTATGCACAATGAAATTATTGAGTTTTATTTACTTGAATGTTTTTTTATGCATTTATTTAACTTAATTATCATGTTGCGATGAAAATAAAATTTAATGACCCATAATTTCTAATCTTATGGCATGGGTACTTGGGTCTTAGTGGGCATATTACTATAAGGTGTCGGATTATCATAATGTGATATCACATACAAATAAAAATTTATCTTTCAGAAGATATATTTGGACCAATTTATCAAATATTAGGGTCGTTTTTAAATTTCATGGTCATTATTCCTTTAAATCCGACCAGCTGCATATTGTGACTATCCCCCATGTAATAGTGTGGTAAATAAATAAACATTTCCCATCTGCGAATCAATTTATTACAGTCTATATTTGTATATCACCACCAAAATATGACTCTATGGGCTCTCAACGTAATATAAATTAAAATATATGTTGTACAAAAATCTCCGTCTATAAATAAACCCTAGTAGCCCATATAGAGTACGTTGACTGTAAATGTAAAAAAGATCATTTGTCGGCATTAGGGAGAGATATAAGCCCAAAGATAATGGAATGCCGAAAAATGTAAAAGAATAAAAAGATCTTCATAGTTAAAGCCACACATGAATGAATCAAAACTTGCAATGTTTAGCAAGTAATCTGCCATATGCATTTATAAATGCATCTATATTATATAGTGGAGTGATTGAACTTATGCACCATAAACAATTAAAGACCCTAATGGACCAAATGAATGAAACTCCTTAATACTAGAAGTATGAAAGATTTCATACCAGAAGTATGAGATATATATTGGTGCATAAATTAAAATCTGCGGTTAATAAATTCAAATATATAAATAACACTCCAGTTACCCCTGAAGAGGAATATGTAACCTCTTGAAGAGGATTGTCCTGAAGACAAGAATCTCAATACAAAAGCACGTGCATCAAAATAATAATATTATTGGGATTGCGGAACAAATAAATCAAAACATTATGGGAAATGATAAAATTTAGTTAATGCCATGAGTATTATATATAAAGGAGAAGATAATAAATTTTATAGTTGTCGACAACATACTTATTCCACAATTGCTCCAATCTGGATCCAGAGCTTAAATGATAGAAGCATTATGATTAGCCAAAAATGTAAAAATGAGCAATTGGAATAGAGATTAACTCGCTCATGAATATTATCCCTGCAGGATATAATGATTACTATGAGGTGGTAAAATATAAAGCGAGATAAAGATCTCAAGGATTTTTCGCAGAGACCCATACTTGATTTTAAATAAATTACTCTCCTATTTGAATGACATAATGTTCCGCAACTTGATTTCTATGGCAGGAAATATAAATTTATATGCAGTTACTAAATTCCATGACTACATATTGATATGAGTCATTGTATGATAATACTTATATTAAATCCCTGATGGATTTTATAGAAAATAGATCGCAACATATATAGTGATGAGATCACTATATAAATTCCTCTTGAAGAAGGAATATATTAACTTGAAAATTAACTCATGCCTAAAGACGGAGTATGAAATAAAAAGACTTGGATAAGACCAAGTATTATGTCGACCTGCAGATTGACAATCTCTCGAAAGAGTTATTATTATTTCTAACACCAGTCGTTGTATAATAAGAGTTCTAGTGAGAGATTATATCTATTCAGAACACCAATGTCATTTGATCCCCAGAAGTGGATAACGTCTCATTTAGACTTAAAGAAGATAACATGATATTTTTGGACCAGAAGTTCTCCATTTAAGTGTCTTTTGTACACTATATTATCAGGCCTGATACAATATTCAAAATTATCTTGTTAGCAAGACTTGGTGCTTCTCTTACTAAGAGACATTGAAATAAGCACATTATTTGTTATCTTCAAGGTATACAAATCTTGGTATTTTCTATTAGAAACCAAGTATGACATTGGTGGTTTAAGTGAACAAATGAATATTTATTTGAACTTGATAATTATAGATCTCGTACTGCTTATTTTGTTCTATGTAGTGATATTGATATTTCATAGATGATATTTTCTTTTGTGAATTATGAAAGGTGTATGATTAATATTCTTTTGCATACTATGGAAAATCGTGTGATATTATGATACTTAAACATTCATCACCCTCCAGTATGAGGATAATAAACTTGTGTTACATAAATGAGTAGTGGGTACACTAGAGTTGTATTCTTTTAGTCACTTCAATTCCCCAAGAATGATTATTATTCAGAATGTTTGATCTTGTGATAATCCTGAAAATTCTTCATAGAGTCACCTCCTACATATATGAATAATACTGGATTGTTTATAATTATATGATTATCATGTTGAGTGAAGTGACAAACTCATACTAATCATGATGATTTTGAATATCATTGTTTTGAGGGGGAACGATATTTTGAAAATTAAACCTTGAAGGTTTACACTATGCCCGGAAGGCTAAACAGATGTACTCTTTTTCCCTTGCTAAGTTTTTTCCCATTGGGTTTTCTTAGTTAAGGTTTTTAATGAGCCATCTAGTGTAACACATGAATAAACGTATGTCATGTACTCTTTTCCTCGACTGTTTTATCTCATAGGGTTTTCAACGAGGTTTTTAACGAGGCATGAACATAACGAAGTAATGTCCAAGGGGGAGTGTTATAAATATATTTATATGGTGGACATTACTTAAGATATACTCTAGAGATATACACATATCTTTCTAGATTTCTATAGATGATATGATTTCACCCTTATATATATAGGACATGATATTGTAATTCACTCTACACATCAATGAATAATAATATTCTCCATTTTTCCCTCCATCATGTTCTCTCTATTGTTTTCTCTTTATTATTGTTTATCTGCGATATACGAAGGATTCGATTTACAACAAAAAGGAGCAAGTAAATTCAATTAATTAAGGTTTGCATGATTCACATTTCATTAATTAATTTTGAATTTACTCCCTCCGTCCCACCTCAATTGTCCCACTTTCCTGTTTCGTCCGTCCCACCTCAATTGTCCCATTACTTAAAAAGGCAACCTTTTCATACTCAACAATAAAATATTAATTCCACTCAACTTACTTTACACTCACACTCCTTGGTTATTGTGCTCAAAATCACCGGGACAATTCAGCCGGAACGGATGGAGTATTTAATTTACACCTATGCTTTTTTTTCATTAAAATATATTATAATACACCCAGTAATTAGATTTAATTCTATAAAAATGGAAATCAATTAAATATTCAATTTATTAAAATTCTCACGAAAAGTTTAGGATTTAATGTTAGGAATTTTGATAAAAATATTCTTTCTTTTATTTTATGTTTTGGTTGGTCAAAGGCTGTAAAAACTATCTTAGTTAGTTTTCAATTTAGGTACAAAAATGTAAAGTCCTGTATAGGTTCTTTATCGGTTGTAAGCTGATACTAACATTGGATACTAGACTAAGTCAAGAAGTCTAGTACGTTCAGAAGACCAACAGGCCAGAAGGACGCGGTACGCATGTCAAGCCTGAGAAGAAAAAGAGTCTAGACAAGTATGAATTCCATCAGTACGAATCTAGTACAGTATGGTGCACTCACAAAAACCATACTAAGCAGCAAAGGGACCAAGCATACTGAAGAGATGACGTCACCAACACAGAACTGCAAGTATGACCATACCATTGTAGACTATCCAGTCTAGGTCATCAGCATGGAGCAACAAGTGTGACCACACAAGTATAGACTCTCAAGTCTAGGTCCGACATATGATGAGGAACGAAAAGAAGAACATACTTTAAGGATTAGAGAAGTCTTAAAGTCTGTCAACACGAAACTTCAAGTTTCGCTACCTAGGACACTCAGTCCAGGATTCCTCATACTGGCAAAATATTGTCGTTCTGACAAAAGACGAGTCGTCGCTTTCAAAGTCAGAAAAATGCGAAGAAAAGGTGTAGACCTTATGCCAAAAGTACATCTACCCGCAGAATGCTGCAACCAATAGAGACATCCGATTGAACATCTTCCATTTTGTCTCTAACGAATTGTGATTATTCAATAGAGACATTCGATTGGACATCTTTCATTTTGTCTCTAACGGATTGTGATTATTCAATTTTATGATTATTCAATCACAATCGCAATCACAATTCAATTTATTAGAATTCTCGTGGAATATTCACGGATTTGATAAGTTCAATTAAACACTTCTTCAACTAAAATTGTACTTTTCTTTTAAGTTTTGTTATTTTGTGCATATACTTAAGAATTGTTATTTTTTGGATGTATAATTAATATTTTGATATTTTAAATTATTTCCTCAAATGAGATCATGTAAATATTATTACAATAGCTGTTGCATTATTTTCTGGAAACTACACATCTATTTTATAATAAAGGAAAAAGTTCAAATATGGTTCATGCTTACCCCCAGGGCCGGCCCTGTAATTTCGGGGGCCCTGTGCGATGAGTATAGATGGTGCCCCAATTTTACGACTATAATAATAAATAAAAAATATTAATAAAATTAAATATAAGTATAAAATATGTCTAACTCCATCTTTATTTAAAATTTGTTCAAAAACTATAAATCCCAAAAAAACTCATGTTCTTTTACTTGGAAATCATGAGAGTTTTGATTATATTCATCAATGAATAAATCTTAAATGAAATAAACAACTTTAAATATGATATTAAAGCAAAATACATAACTATCATTTACGGATAATTTCATAATTCTATTTTAAAGAAAAAAAAAAAACAAATTCAATACTAAAAACTTCACAATCTAATTCAGTTTTAAAACATTTTTTCAAATTCTTTCAATTAATAGACTAATCACAATTTCTAATTATAAAATAATTAATATAATATTGTGAAGAGGAGTATTTTGATACTTTATTATATGTTTTATTTGAATTATTAAATTTATATAAGACAAAATATAAATTTATGTCCTCTATTATTTTATTTTAATTAAGTTAAAAATGAATTTATTTATTTTGAGATTAACATAATTTTGTAATTTTAATACTAAAGTAAATTATTAATATATTAATACTAATATATACTATAAAAATGGTGCCCCAATATTTTTGGGGCCCCGGTGCGGCGCACCTCCCGCACGGCCTCAGGGCCGGCCCTGCTTACCCCAAACTACAAATAAAATACTTTTATACTCTCTCCATCTCATTTTATTTGTAGTGACCCGGTGCCGGAGCAGGGAGTGACGCCGGTGTTGAGAAGTACAGACAATGAGCGGCTCTCGTAAGACTTCCATTAGTTGAGTTGAGTGTATGGTGACATGAATGAACCGGGTCTACACTGGAACGAGAGGAATTCCGAGACTATACATGAAGGAATGAGACTGTATAGTTGAGGAAAGCTTAAAGTATTTGATCGGTGCTACTCATACCAACATGGTGCATCATTTTTTTCGACACCCATTCTAGAAAAAAAACTCCAATGTTAAGTGTGCTTAATCTAGAGTAAAACTAAGATAGGTGACCCCTTGGGAATTTCCTCAGTTGCGTGTGAGTGAGAACAAAGCACGCTAGGAAGAACTTGTGTTGATTTGTGGGATCAGCCGTCAGTATGGAAGCCGGTCCAGACCATTGGTGGGTGACTTGACCGACCTCAGGTGAGCCCGTTCGGGCCCAGGGCCGGGGCGTTACATTATTACTCCTACTTATCTTTTTGGTTTATCCTGTTATTAGTCTCGTTTCCTAAAAATAATATTTTTTTCACACTTATTAATAAATTATTAATTTCATTACACTCATAAATATTAGTTGCTGTGTCTGGTTAATGCTCGGTTAATATGAGACTAATTGACAAGAGCAAATAGAATATTTTTTAAGCACATTTGTTTCTCATTTAAACTCTAAAGTACAAATAAGCACTTGATATTTCTCACCATTTATTTATTTATCATATTCTCAAAAATAATATCAAAACTCTAGATTATAAAAATATTATTGTTTTTACAATATTTCCAAAGTTTTTCTTTTTCTTCTATCCATTCACACTTTCTGGTTTTCAAGTGGTCCAATCATCATCTGAAAAGGTCTTGGTCTTATACTTGTAGCCATCTCACTTGATTGACATCAAACTATATAATCATACAGAAGAAAATCTGAAAGAAATACTAATTCCATTTTAAAATAAACTGGAAAAAATAAAACAATCCCAAGGAGATAGGATAGAGTAGGAATGCTGGTATGCATGTCCATAGATGGTAAGTTGTGCTCATGAATGCCTGAACTCCTATAATGCCACACACAACCAAAATTGTGAGCACTTCTGCAGAAAAATCCCATGTCAAGTCTTTTGCATATACGATTGCCAGCAGAATCGTCAATCCCGTGATGTTGTTCATTGTCACTCCACCATAGATCTGTTTGCAAACAATTGATTAGGAGCTCTGAATATATATAGTTCAAAACTCAAATGAAGAGTGTTGGTGTACCTCTGAAAATGTCAAAGAAGCAGTGTCATCTCTCCTTATGCTGGCTGGGAGGAGTGCTGCTATTGCTGCTCGAGCATTCATGGCTAATGGCACCACGACGAAGGAGATGATGAAAGATGGGAAGTGCATTGCATTTGATAGCTCCAGAATGTTACTCATCAGAGGTCCTGCCAGGAAGGTCAACATAGCTATACCTAGTAGCACTTGGAAAACAGATTTGAAGAAGGCCTTCTTCCCATACATTTCTTCCTTCCACACAATCTGCAAGTTGTATAGAATCGCAGATTAGCATTAGTCAAGTGGTTAATCAAGGCAACTCCTACCTTGTCGAATTCTTCAATAGCTCTAGCCCTTTCCGATGTATGCACAGATTCCATGGCCTTCTCCAGATAACCTTTGACCCCCTTAATGAACTCTTGTTCATCAATTACTTCATTATCATCCTGATCAAAAACTCTAAACATTTCCTTTATTACATCATCATCTTTCATTTGGTATGTTCCAAATTTGACTCTGCCTATGAGTTGTTTCAATTCAGTTGCTGTTAGGGAGCCGTCTCCATTAGAGTCGAAGTCCCGGAAGAGACTGCCAGAAGGACCAAAGTGGTATCAGCTAATAGTCAGTAGGATTTATAGTTATGAGAGAGAACTCACCTCTGAATGCGCTCTATATTTGGCTCCCCATCATCAGTGATGAGAGCTTCAGACCGCATTAGCTGGCCTTCCGCTTGCTTTAAGATCTTGGACATTATTTTGTCTATGTCGGGGGAATTGCTTTCTTTATTCTCTTGCAGCAGCTGGTAGACCTGCACAAACACAAATCACATTTAGCATTCTTCCACATAGTTTCCATCAAGAGGCGTCTTACTCAATTACCTTACGAAACATTTGCTTTGGATTGGAATCACTATTTGAAGCTGAATGTCTGGCATCATGGATCCATTGCTTGAATCCTTGGATGAATTCTTGCTCGCTGATACTCTTGTCGTGGTCGTGATCAAATATAGTCATCACTTTGGTCATCGCCTCATTCTGATCTATGTCCGTCTTCCCAGCCTTGAAGACCTCACCCACCAGTTTCTCCAGTTCTTCTGCTGCTATGCATCTGTCATCGTCTTTATCTGCTTTGTCGAAGAATCTGCACCAGTGTGAAACTTCACTTAGCTTGCTATCTAGCTAGCTAGTTCCATTATATCGGCATTACCTTTTGATGAGATCGACGTCGAGTGTTCCGTCTTCCTTCACGAGTTTCCCCAAGCGTTCCACATGCTGCACAAATTTCCTCTGCACGATATCCAACTTTGAGTAGTCTAAGCTTCTCTTCTGCATCCATGGATTCCGAATCTGAAGAAGCAAGAAAGGTTATGTCACTGTACGTATTTGTTTGGATCAATGGCAGAAACGTGGGAGCTGATCTGAGTTAATCCCCCAACCTGATATACGAAATACATGATCACAGACAGGGATGAGACAGCAAGAGCTATCAAAGTCATGGCACGCTTTCCGGCCGACGTGGGGGAGATATAAACCAGCTGCAAAACGAGGTAAGGAATCAAGGACAACAGCATTATCCCAGCAGTTTTGCACGTCTCTTTATCCACATTTACACCATTATCTGCACCAAGGAAGCAGCTGCGGCATGTCGGTAGTCTTCATTCAATATTTGTCAACTAAACTAATATTGACAAACAAACCTATCGAGATCCGGAGGTTTTGCATTGTTGGAAGATGATTTGCTTCTCCATGCTCCTTCAAGGGTTTGCTGGCAGATACCATGCACATAAACCACTGAACTGTAAGACTAAACACAGTGATTCCGGCATAGACACCCACCACGACTGAGACTTGCGATTGTGCATGCTCCTTGACGCTGAAGATTCCAGACACTTCATCCGGAAACAGATACATTTCATTTCATCAATAGAAATGATAAAAGAGAAATTGATGAGAGAGAAGAAGAAGCTTACAGATCATGAGGGTCATCGACGGCAGCGCCCTTAAAATACGAAAAAGAATGCCCCCAAATTCAGGCCCAGTGATATAAAACAGCACCTCGCTCCCGCAGACTATCAGCTTATCTCCAACTATGAGGAGCACCTGATACAGCACTATCATGAAAATGTAACCAGCAGCATTCTCTGCACAGGGCAAGAAACCATACTGGTGGCGGCACCCCACCTCCGCCGCCGCACCGTGGATTCCATCCGAGATTAACTCAGAGGAATTCAGCCTCAGAACCCGGCCTTCCACTGTCATGATCAACAACACAATTAAAATCAAGGGTCGAGCAACGCCAGCCATCGATGGTCAAACCTGATACAGAACTACTCAGATTGGATCCACAAGGCTTGACTTAAAACTTGTATATGTAACAAATTGACAATCACTATTAGCAAACTATTTTGACAAGCTGCAAAACTATAATTAACATGGCATCGTACGTTGTTGTTAATATATCTTACCCGACAATTTTTGTGTTGCTTGCATTAGTATCCAAGAACATGCCAAACCTAAGCATCATCACGTTGTTCTCATCCGAAAAATCTTATGTCAACAACATTACTCTCACTCAATCTCATGAATGACGTGATAAAGTAGACGTTCATGTATTCTTTTTTCTTCCAATGAATTTCTCTGCAAATACAATCAACCAAAGTTTCATTTTTTTCCTTTTTCTGGAATGATTCATTTCTAGCAATAGCAGAAATCAGTGGGGCTGTTTCCCAAAAAATTAGGAATCCATACAAATAGCACAGAACAGAGCAGAGTGGATTATTCACGTGTAATTGATAACTAGATTTTTACACCCGCACAATACCCCAATCAAATATTCCATGTTTTATTTTTAATATTAAGATAAATTTAACAAAATTATAAAACTTACATATTTTTTAAAAAATTGAAATTTTTATTCATTAATCACATTTTCCATTTTTGTAGGTCTCACTCTACATTTCCTAAAATGAAAAATATTATATCACATCAATAAAATATTAATTCCTCTACACTCAGAAACATAAAAAATAAGAACTTAATTATTAAAATTATTCTATTAAAAATTATATTTGTGTTATTTAAAAAATAGTAATATAATAAATAAAATTGTTGTTGAGTGATTATTATTTTAAAGAGAAAGTGGTAAAACTGTATATACATGTAATTAATATTATTTTTTTAATATATAATTAAAAATCTGAGGAATATCTTAAGGAGCAGTGTTTGGTGTTTCGTGGAAATGAATTATTGCTTCTCTTAATTTCCACAACTACCTATTAATGACACCCTGAATTCGTGTGTGATCAATAAAACTTTACATGTCATATTCTGCTTACTCATTAGTCATTCATGTGCTCCCTGCTCCGTCATTTCCAACTCAATCGGCGACACAGTATTTGCTTTTAATTAGACTAGATTTACACCCGTGCGCGTTGCGCAAACATATGTTTTTCAAAATAATATATAAATAATATAATTTAAAATATTATGGTAATAATATTATATATTTTATTGAATAATAATTTATCTCTCAGTGAATATATTATTGTAGTTCGCTTAAAATAATACTAATTAAATATTGTATAAAAATTTATCAAAAATACGAACTAAACTTGTCTAATAAATTATCACTATATTTATTATTCATTTAGAGTTGTACTCAAAATAAAAGTATTTGAATTTACACTCCTAGCATTTGTCAACTTCATAAACATAACATAGTGCGTACAAAATTATAATTTAACTCACAATATTTGTATTTTTTTAATTTAATACCTTACACCAAAAATTATAGTTTAATTTCTAAATTAGTTCATTTTATCGACTCAATGTCTAACATTTATAAAATTATAAAAGTTAGGTTCTTGTAAAATAAAATAAATATTATAAATTAAATGCATTAATTCTTGAAAATAATGAGTTTAGAAATTAAAATAACAAAATGTAAATTTTAATATTCATATTACATTGCAAACATGCTTGTTTAGTCTTTTGTTTCAAATAATTTTTATAATTTAAAAATTTTAAAGTTAATTTGCTAAATAATTACATTTATGCAATATTTTTAATAATTTTGTAAAACTAAATTATTATTGAATATAAATTTATGTAATAAATTTTAAAAAATTAATATGTAACAATTCCTTCAAAAATATATTTTATTTCAACTTGCTCATAATATATTATATATTTTAACCATAATTTAATAATTGTAGAAACAATATTAATTTATTTAATATATTTTTTTAATATGTTCACGCTTTTTAAAAAATTTGGAGGGAAAAGCTGGAACTCCTTTAGTATATTATATAGATATGACGTTTGTGAATTCATTTTCTATTTCTAATATGATAATTATTTCAAAAATATTTTAATACTAATTTATTTTTTGTATATCATAATTTACTATTGGAATTAGGTTTTCGCTATTGTATATTTAGCAGTTAGCACTCATGAGGTGCATTAAGGTGGAAACCACGTCTTAGATGTGAAATAAGACTTGATCTTAATATTTGATTAATAATATCAACGTGCCAGATTTATTTTTGAAACTGAAAAAATTCGGTGCAATAAAAGAACAAAAAAGTTGCATAAAAGGGTTACATGGTAAATTTGCAGCTCCCCATATCTTACCCATGATTTAATTTGCTAAAATTTCGGAACAGTTTTAAATTAAATATGGGACGAGATCTAGACTTAGTGGGGCGGTTATCTTGAAAATTTACTGCATAATTTTATCGAACTCGTTGCAGTATTAAGAGATAAAAGTTGCAATATTAAGAGGAAGAAGTTGCAATACGCGATTTTTTGAAAAACAAAATTATATATGCACGATTTTCACCCCTAATTTTGTGGAATTTGATTTCCAAAATACGTCATTTCAAAATCAAATTATATTTGCTTCCTAATTTAATGAAATTGGTTCTCTGAATTATAGTATTTCAAAATTAATTTCATTTTCTTCAGAATTTTCTAAAAAATTGCAGTATTTGGATTTGTTGCATAATTTAGAGAAAACAATTGCATTATTTAGAAGATCAAAGTTGCACATGTAATTATTTGTTTTGTAATAAAAAAAATATTTACACGATTTCCCGCCTGATTTCGTGGAATTTGATTCCTAAAATAATATATTTCAAAATTGGCTAATATTTACTTCCTAATTTTATGAGATTGGATCACTAAATTTTCGAATTTCAAATCAATTTTTATGTTCTTAGGGATTTCAAATATTGAGTAATTTTAAAATATCATAAATAAATTCAACCTGTTATCAATAAAAAATTGCATTTTTTATACAATTTAGTTGCAGTAAATGATATAATCATTTGTAGTAATTTAATGTCTAATTCAAGGATCCATACAACTACAAAAAAAAAATTAGATTTTTTAAAAGCAAATTACTATCATTGCTATTATTATGAAAATCATGTGCAATATTACAGACGTAATTACTGCATATTTCGTGACAGTAGCATCTTAACTAAAGACAAGAAAAAAACAGAAATATCACGCGACAAATACAAGCAGTACTCATAAAAATATTACAATAAATATGTTCTATTTATGCATGTTTACAGGCGGAATAACTGCATATTTTTTAATGAAATTATACAATAAAATTTCGAATTCAACCAAGAAATCAGAAATTCCAAGACTCAATTCGAACAGTAACAGCAATTAATTGATTTTCCAAATTTCGCAGACAATAATTTGGTCAAATCCAGATTTCAATCGACCAAGAGTCGAAGAGCCCCAAATCGCACGAAATTCAGGGCAGATTTGAAGTTAACGTTGATCGCACGGGCTAACGACCGAAATTTCCAGAATTAATTTGAAAGAAATCTAAAAATTCCCAACTCGTACAAAACATCGATCGCCCAAACTGAGAAAATCCCCAAATCACACAATACACCGCCCTCACACGGCGGAGGGAGGCTGCGATCCAGTGTGGCGCTCACAGCAGGTGGTGGAGGGTGGAATCCGGTGGAACCAGGCTCACGATGGTGGAGAAGAATGAGTTCTCTTGAATTTCTTCGAAAAAATTGGAGGGGAGAGAAGGAGAAGAGAGAATGGGAGGCATCGATTGAAAAGAATTATGGAAGAGAAAGATTTGATAAAATAAATTGAAAGAAAATCATACAAATAGTTATGGTATGAAATAATTAAAAATTATAATACTCATAATACCCTAAAATATTAATAAAAAAAAGTAATTAATTAAATAAGAAATTAAATCTGGACCATTAATAATTAAATATAGATGGATTAGATTATTTCTCATCTCATATCTAGAAGATGGTTCACATATGATTACTCCTCTAGCACTGATAAATTAAAAGATATCTTATGGATATTAATATAAATAAGTTTTGCTCACCAAACAACCTTTGGCACACTAAATTGTTTATTTTATTGGAGTGATGCCACACCACACCCACATCAATGTTTATAATCTCAACACACAATAAATCTTTGTGTCAAGCAACAAAAATTCAGAGAGTAAAAAAGTAATTATATTCATTGGAGTTAAATCTTTAATTCCAACAGATTTTGTTGTAAAAAAGACATATTAACCCCAGCCTAAGGCATATTGAAAAGCATAGTACATGAGCAAGGAGAATGGGTAGAGGAAAAATGCCAAGAGGCATGTCCAAAGTGGATATGTTGTTTGTGAATAGGCCAGAATTCCAACTATTAAACAAACCACCAAAATTGTCAGCACCTCAGCTGAATAATCCCACTTCAACCCCTTTATGTACACAATCGCTAAAAGTGTTGTCAATCCCATGATGTTGTTCATCACCGCTCCACCATATATCTGCCAAAAACATCATGACATTAATGAAATAACAGATTGACACATAAAAAAACATACACCATTTTTCTGATTCAGTACCTCAGAAAATGTGAGGGAAGAGGTTCTTGAGCTCTTCTGGCTTGCTGGAAATATGGCAGATATAGCCGAGAGTGCATTCAAGGCGATCGGGACGACGGAGAATGAGATGAAGAAGGCAGGCAGCCCAATGGCATGTGAGAATTTCTGGATGCTGGTCTTGAGAGGTCCGGAAAGAAAGGTCAATATAGCTACGCCTAACATCACTTCAAATATTGATTTGCTGAAGCTCCATGACAATAGCTTCAACCTGCTATTCTCATTCTTACCAACTTCATAAACCAGGTTGTCAACTTCTCCCCACATAATCTGCAGTTTGTCAACGCGCGCGTTACTTACTCTTGCTAGGTTTGAATCGAACAGCATTCATTCATATATACATACCTTGTCAAATTCATCGATACATCTCTTTGCATCATTGCATTTGGTTACGTCCATGGCTTTGTTAAGCCATTTAGTCATTCCGTGGACGAACTCCTGCTCGTCTACAATGTTGTCACCATCTGTGTCGAAGTCTTTGATGAACTTCTTCACCATTTCCTGATGATTCAGCTGTGACTCTCCCCTTCTGACTGTAGTCTGAATCAGCTGCTCCAGCTCTGACCGAGACAATGAGTTGCTTCCGTCTGTGTCGAACTTCTTGAAAAGACTTTGCATGCCATTGGTTATGACAATCTTAGAATGTGCGAAGATAAAAAAGGAAACCAAAAATAAATAAATTTACGCTTTAATTCGCTCGACATTAGGCTTCCCATCATCTGTGACAAGATGCTCTGCTTCAAGCGCTTCACTCTGCGCATGCTTTAATATTCTTGCCATTAGATGCTCAATTTCAGCCTTTTCAAACCTTCTCTTCTTTGAAACCGGTTGAACAACCTGATTAAAATGTGCAGATTAAGCAGTGTTATAATTATGAAATGGATATTAATGTGTTTTTGTAGTAAATATCAGCAGGGAATTAATTGCCTCTCGCAAGAAATCTGCGGCGTCGGAATCACCCTTTTCAGCTAAACGAGTTGCTTCATCAATCCACTTGGAGCATCCCTCTATGAACTCGTCTTCTTCTATTCTTCCATCTCTGTTCAGATCAAATGTGTTCAACATCTCGGAAATAGCATACCCTTTCTCCACCTGTGCTTTCCCCGACTGGATCTCAAGAATCAGATTTTCTAGCTCATGAAACGCTATGCATCTGTCGGAATCTTTGTCTGTCCGATCAAATAAACTGCAAATAATATTGGTCGGAAAGTAACGGAATATTTGAGTGATGGATGGAACAAATAATTGGTATTAGTTTAGTTTGATCAGAATCAGAATCACCCTTTGATGACTGGAATGTTAGGTTGGCCATTGTCGTCGACGAGCTTCTCCTTTGCATGCCTCTGAACGTGCTGCAGAAATCCAACCAGCAGGTTCTCATATTTCGAATACTCCAAACTTCTCTCCTGAATCCAAGGATCAAAAATCTGCGAAAAAGCATTCCAACCGCACATAACAGACAGATACAAGAAGCGTAGACAAACTCATCATGTCTTTGTTTGTAGAGTAAGCCAACCTGATACAAGAAGTATGACAGTAGCATCACTGCAGCAACTACGAGGGCGATCAAGATCACCATTCTAGCGTCGAAAAAGTTGGCCAGTTGCACTATAATGTAAGGGATCAAAGACAGAAGCATGATTCCAGCAGTGTAACATGTTTTCTTGTCAATAGTTACTCCAGTATCTGCACTCACAAATATCTCTCATCACTTCTCTACCAAATCTTGTTCCAATTTTTTATTACTGAAAACTGTTGAAGAATATGAGACCTTTCAATTGTGATAGTCTTTCCTTGAAAACTGAGGGATTGTCAGCAGCAGCCGACTTAGGAATCAACTCTTTCCTGCCAAATATCACACACATTCCCCATACCAATGTAAGATTGAAGACAGTGGATCCAGCGTATACTCCTACTCCGAATGAAACCGACTCTTGAGCACTCTCTCTGCTCTTTAGAACTCCAGAAACTGAAAAACGATTTTAAAAAAAAAACTCGATATTTTGGTTGAATGAGACACAGTAAATGAAGATAGAGCAGGCAAACAGATGCTAACTAACTACTTACCTATAACCATAGCTATCTTTGGCAACACTCTGAGTATACGAAAAACAGTGGCACCGTACACACCAGTACCTAAAATGTTGAAGAGTCTCTTGCTCCCTCTAGCGATGAGTTTTCCACCAAGAATCAGCAAGTACTGATAGACGACAATCTGAAAAACATAGCCCCCTATGTTGTCTGCACACGGGAAGAAGCCATAAGTGTGCACGCAGGTGCTACTTACGAGTGAAGAGAAGGGCCCGGAGTTTAAGTTTAACAATGGAGGTTGAGTTGCAACAGCAACATCAACCCCGTCAGAGATTAGATTATCAGAAGTAGCAAGTCTCAGAATCCGACTAGCTACAATATCAGTTACAGACAGAAGTATGTAAATGATTAGATATGGTACGAGGACAGACATTATAAGGCTAGGGGAAGTAGCTAATGTAAACTTAGCCAAACAAGTATGGGATTTTATATGCTACTTTTAAAGCTCGCAAGTTGAAACTTCACCATCACTTCTTCACTGGATACAACATCGATACCAAGTTCTGTTATGGCCTTGCCTTTTCAGATGCATTCATTAACCAAATCTTCTTTCTCCCATATTATAAGAAACTTTTGTAATGTAAGCATATATTTAGAAAATGAACAGTGAGAATGAAAAAGTACACCAAGGAAATATATATTATTCTGTTGTATTGACACAATTCATCGCAATCTAGGCTTTAAAAAACTGTAAGAGGGTGAAACGTGCATTCATGAAGAACATGTGGTTTGCTTTAAATGCAGAAAAGATTGGAATTTTGTCACTTTATTTATACTCCAAGATGTATGTTTGAGGTATAAATTCCCTGAAAATTGCTTACTCTCAACTTTATTCATAATTCAGAGAGGGATCAATACCTTGATCACTTTGCATAAAATTGGACGGGAAACAAATAGCATATAATTTTTGTGCACTAACTTAACTAGGTGAGAAATCCACAGTACTTTTGCAGACCATGTCACACCAATAACAGTTACAAATACAATGTAAATTTGTGAAACTAGAACAACTTATGTGCCTAATAAACTCTCTCTTGGCAGAAAGCAATGCATGTCTCTTACTCCACTCATAGCCTTAATTCTAAGGCCATCCTAGAACAGAAGTAAGTACATAGGTTGCTGCCAGAGAAGCAGGGTACAGCATCACAACAACGTAACCAAACCAGCGAGGGAACGTGGTACGGAAGCCTGTGAGAGCAGTCATTAGAGTGTTGATTGCCATAACTACCAGAACTTCTGCAAACACATCTATGGACAGATTCAGCGCATAAACCGGCGCAAGGAACACAATCAGGCTCACCACATTATTCATGTACACACCAATGTAGAGCTGCACAACAGAAAAACAGATATTTCTAGACTCAAGAAAATCATTTACACACAAACATATACTGATGGAGGAAATAATTAAAGAGCATCTTACTGCAGAGAGTGTCAAAGATATAGAATCCTGCGTCTTCTTTGTGGATGAAGTCAATGATTGGACTGCGCCTCGATAGTTGGTAGCTAAAGGTATGGCCAAGTATGCGACTGAGAAGGAAGGTAGGTTTGCAAATGTTGCAAATTTCACAACACTGTTCACCAATGGTTCTGAAAGCGCGCACATCACAGTTAACCCGAGAATCACATAGAAGGCGGATTTGAGATAGTTCAAAGTATATGTTGCCCTTTTGCTTCTGTTTGGGCTGCTGCTATTAGCCAACAAGCTCTGTTGCAACTCGTGATTCTCCTGCAGTAGCACATATTAACAGTTTTCTTTAACAGAAATGTAAGTAACAATATCCAGTTATTTTCTGTTAGTGTATTTACTCGAGAATTATCAGCTCCACTTTTAATGCGGTCTAGCCTCTCTTGGGCTATGCTAGAAAGCAACTTGAGCATTCCCTTGACGAATTCCTCCTCATTGATGCGTGCATCGTCGCTGGTATCAAAGGACTCCAAGATGAGTTCGACATCCCTGTCCGTGCTGAGATCACCTTCACCCATCCTCAAACCTAAGAGCAGAACTCTAAGTTCTGCTGCGGATACGGATCTGCTTCCGTCCTTGTCTATTGAGTGAAACAGGCTGCAAATTATACCAGGAAAGATCAACTAAACTGATGATGCATGAAAAGATGGTGAATGTATTCATTTCGGCTGACTTACTCTTTGATTTTTTTAGAATCAGGACTGCCGTTTCTGGATAGAAGCTTCAGCAGCTTGTCCTTGGCATATTTGCTCATCAAGAACTCAAATCTACGGTTCTGAATCCAAGGCTGGAACGCCTGAACAATAAAAAATGTAAAAGATGAGGGTGGAAGCTCTTCTTAATTATTAGTAGTAGTAGTATCAGAAACAGTCGCTTATGTTTACCTGATATAAGATGAAAGAGACAAGCAAAATGATTGAGACGATGAGTGCAATAAGAACAATTACTCTTTTTGCTATTTCTGAACTGAAAGCTTCTGCTAGCAGAAGGATGAGAAAGGGAACCAAGGGGACCAACATTATCCTTGCAGTGTAGCTCGTTTCAACATCCGTCACAACACCATAACCTGATAGACATGGAGAGAGAGAGAGCGCTAGATTCACATATTGCAGTTTGGCAGTGCAACAAAGGTAGTGAAAAACTAAAAGGGTATGTATGAGGAGTTGGACCTTTTGGTATGGTTTTGCGGCTTCCAGATTTGTCGATGGGCTTATTCTCAGAGAGATTATAGCTTCCAAGGATAACGCAAACGCCCCATAGGAGTGTGAGATTGAGAACAGTGGATCCAGCAACCAATCCCATTCCCAGAGTGGCCCTTTCTTGAGCAGCCTCCTTTGTTCCCGACAGCACCGATACTTGTCATTTTTCAAAATCAAACACACTTCACATTCTCTTCCATCATGAACAAGAAAACATAACAGCACACCACACAGTGATAACTAGTCGATTTTAGTGATTACTTCCATATATAAACACCTAGATTTTGACAGACACCAACTGAGTCCATCATCACCCATGTCTCAAGCAGCTTGAATACAGTAGAAATTCATTTGAGATTTGATAATGTCAGAAAAAAGTGTTTCAAGACAAATTTCTACAAAATCTCCAGCTTCCCACTTGGGAAAGTTCCGATATCTCTTTTTTCATTAACAACCACTTTTCAATGTTTCACATTTCCTAGACCAAAGAAATTTTTTTTTTTTAAAAAAAAAAGACTAAATCTGAAAAAAACAACAAACAAACTCAACCTCCCTCGTGGAATAAATATATTTATATAAAAGTAAAAGAATCTTAGTCCTCTAAATAAGCAAAGAAAGTAGAATCATGTAAAGAGAAGGAACTCACTTAGAATGACGGTAATCTGGGGGATTGTGCCAAGAAACTGAAACAAACTGGCTCCAAGCAAACCAGGTCCGATGGTTTGGAACAGCAATTCGGAGCCCATGCCGACGTATCGGCCACCAAACGTGAGCAAGAGTTCATACACTATGACCAGAAACAGCAGCCCCCATGGATTGTTGGAGCATGGCATGATCCCATACGTCGGCTCGCACGTCTCCATCACTGACAGACTCTCATCATCTCTAAGCACACGGCTGTAGGCTGCATGGCTCACAAGTAGAACCAGCACAGGAATCAATCTCATCATCATCATCATCGTCATCCTACTCTCCAACAATACGGATGGATATAGCCTATAGGTGTTGTGAATATGTGGAGATTGTAAATGCTGTATTTATTTAGCAGATATCCAGACGGTAGACACTGACTTGATAGCGGAAGACTTGTTCATACGCAACAACTTGTGGCAATATTTGAATGTGAGAGAATCCCACGTTTTTCATTTTTTTATGCCTCCTTGGATATGGTTTTACCTCCTGATTGTCGATGACTACTGTTAATTTGCATTACACAATACAGCAAATGTTGAATATTACGGAGGTGATGAGCAGTCTTTTCTTGGTCATGAAACTGATCGCGGGTTAGACTCTTCATGCTGAGCCCAACTTAAGATTCTTGAAACCAATCAAATACTACGATTGATCACTGTTCTTTAATTTTCAACCAATATCTTAAAAAGATTAATATCTGTAATTTCATTTACGAGTAGATATTTATAACAATTTATCAGTAAATTTCATTTTCCAATATAGCTTACTTCCATATCGATGTTCAGAATTACTACATAAATATTCTTGGATGTCGTCCATCTCTATTTATTTATTTTTATTTTTTTTTCAAATTAGAACTGACAGGTGTAGATAATAGAAACACCTTTAAAACATGAATTTCAAACAAAAAATGACATGTAGAAAGACAATTCTCAAAAAAAAATATCATATAAAGAGACAAATTCCTCAAAGACAAAAAACATGAAGAACGACAAATAGAATGGAAGGTGGGACAAAAGGATTTTGAACTTTTCTCCTAATGTCCATTAAAAAAGAAATTCAATATATTCGAGCTTATTTATTCAGATGATCACTCAAACAACTGTCCATTATAAGGATGTCTAGACCTCATTTTTCTCATTGCATAAAGATATATAGATCATCTATTGTGACCTTTATAGACAAACAATTCCCAAATACATAGTTTGCATTATATCCACACAATCCCCTCAATTTTCTGAATATCTTTGGCGATTTCTTGAATATATCTTGGCCACTCTTTAACAACGTCAGTTTGTTGGTATCAGACCTAATATTCTTTACTGGGGTTAAAGATCCTACAAGTATTTCTTCATCGGTGATTAAGGATATCTCATGATTTCCAAGGCCAAACTTTTACTGTAGTAGGAAGTCAAGCTTCTAAGCAACATGGTTTTAAGTTTGCTTGAGGGCTTAAAAGTTGACATGGCATTTTTCCTTCTAGTGGGACAGACAATCACAGGAAACTTTTAGGAAATGAACAGTGAGAGAGAGAGATGATAGCATGAATTTTATGAAAAATAACACCAAAGCAATATTATTCCTTTTATGGACATAACTTATGTAATGAACAGAAAAAAAAAAAAAAAAAAAAAAAAAAAATCAAATTCTTAGCTTCTTAAGGAGAAACATGGATTTATGAATAACATAAAATTTTGTACAGTAGGGTAGAAACCACGCTAATGTTCATCAATTTCTTGAAAGCACCCCAATAACATTATGTTACAATGGAAATGTAGATTTGCGACTAGAAAAAATTATCTGCCCAACAAATTTTCTACTGGCATCAAACTGAAAGTAAATACATATATCTTACACATGATAGCCGTAATTCTAAGGCCATCCTAGAACATAAGTAAGTACATAGGTTGATGCTAGAGAAACAGGGTACAGCAGCAAGACAACATAACCGAACCAGCGAGGGAATGTGGTTCGGAAGCCTGTCAGCGCAGTCATTAAAGTATTGATCGTCATAACTACCAGAACTTCAGCAAATACATCTATGGAGAGATTCAGAGCATAAACCGGCGCAAGGAACACAATCAGGCTCACCACATTATTCATGTACACACCACTGTAAAGCTGCACAACAGAAAAGACAAATTTCATAACTTAAGAAAATCATATATGCCCCACACATATATTTTGATGGAGGAAATTAAAGAACTTACTGCAGAGAGTGTCAAAGACATAGAATTCTGTGTCTTCCTACTAGATGAAGCCAATGATTGAACTGCAACTCGATAATTCATAGCTGAGGGTATGACCAAGTATGCGACTGAGAAGGAAGGCAAGTTTGCAGCTGTAGCGAAATTTACAACACTATTGATCAATGGTTCTGCAAACGCACACAGTATTGCAATCCCTAGAATTACGAAAAACGCAGCTCTGAGATAATTCAACCAAGTATTTATAGCCCTTTGGCTTCTGCCTGTGCTACTGCTCTCAGCCAACAAGCCCTGTTGTAACTGGTCATTGTCCTGCAGTTCAACATTATAGGATCAGCAGCTGCAGTTTTCGTAAACAAATATACAACTAAAACACAGTTTTTTGTAGCGTTTTCACATTAGTATTGTCTGCTCCACGTTTAATGCGGTTTAGCCTCTCTTCAGCCAGTTCAGAAAGTAATTTGGTCATGCCCTGGATGAATTCTTCTTCATTGATCCGTCCATCTCCGGTGGTATCAAAAGACTCCAAGATGTTTTCGACATCCCTGTCTGTGCTAAAATCACCTTCATCCATCCTCACACCTAGGAGCAGAACTCTAAGTTCTGCTGCTGATATGGATGTACTCCTATCCTTGTCGATTTGGTGAAACAGACTGCAATTTATACCGAGAATGCAACTGATGAGCAATGAAAATGCTATGAAAATATTGGTAGATGATTAAAATTATGAATTCAGCGTAGAGACCAAAAAATTATGAGAACTAAGCAGTTACACAGTAGTAACATTAATCAAGTTTCGATATGCTTGGCCTAGGAAGATATCAAGTCAAAGGAAAGATGGTAACATACGAGAAGATTTTCTCTCAGATTTGTGCTGCATTTTAAGAATATCAGATGAATTATTGGTGTTAGGGAATTTATGTATATATTCTGTATATTTCTAGGTGTACGTACACACATGGTAGGTAGACATTCTCTTTTTGGTTGAGATTGTAACGTTATCTCCTTTTCCCTTTATATATAGAGGGATCTCAGTTCTTAATATTAGAAAAATTATTACCCACCATATGCCTACTATTTATTCTTCTCTACAATTGGGACTTATAAACATGACGAAGAGGTATATCAATGGCAGCTGGTTCAGCTACTTACTCTTGTATTTTTTTACTATCAGGCCTGCCATTTCTGGATAGAAGTCTCAGTAGCTTGTCCTTGGCATATTTACTCATCAAATACTCGAATCTACGAAACTGAATCCAAGGCCGGAATGCCTGCAGAATATAGAACATGGAGATTTTTAGATGAGGGAGTAAGCTCTTTTTCAATATAGATGTTTCAAACACTTGTTGTTACCTGATATAAGATGAAAGCGAAAAGCAAAATGACTGAGACGATTAGTGCAATTAGAACAATCACTCTTTTTGCTGACGTTGAGCTGAAAGCTTCTGCTAATAAAATGATGAGAAAGGGAACCAAGGGTATCAACATTATCCGAGCAGTGTAGCTCGTTTCTACATCCGTGACAACACCATAACCTGCTAGAGATACATATGGAGAGAGCAATCTATCATTAGCTTCACATATTATTTCACAGTTAAAGAAGGTAGTGAAAGGCTATCAACTGCACCGGTTGGTGTGCTTTTCTGGCTTCCAGATTTGTCTATAGGCTTAGTCTCTGAGAGATCATAGCTTCCAAGGATAATGCAAATGCCCCATATCAGTGTCAGATTCATAACTGTTGATCCAGCAACCAATCCCATTCCCAAAGTGGCCCTTTCTTGAGCAGCCTCCCTAGTTCCCGTAAGCACCGTTACTTGATTCAAAAGTAAACAAATGTCAGATTATTTCTGTAGCATTATAATTTGATTTCATTGTCCCCTAGTTGTATGGTGAAAGTCTACAGCTTTTCACGGTCCAAAATATTTTGAGATTCCATAGAGTCAAAAATATGTGGAGGCTGGAAAAAGAACATCCTCCTCTTGAGCACAAGAGAGAGGGGGTATTAATACCCTCATGGGTAGGATAAGATTTTCACATTCATGAGAAATCACTACAATAAAATCAGTCAAATCTGTCTCAGCCAACCTGGTAATTAACAGCTAACAAGTTGCTATTATCAGCAAGATCTTATCAGCAGTCATTTTCTCTTTGACTTTTTTTGTATTCAACAAAAATGCAAGATAACCTCGGTTTATAAGAAAAATCCCCACAAAATTCTCTACTTGCCAATTTTGAACTAGTTTCAGTTGAACCTGACAAATTCTTTTAATGCATCAGATACGTAACTACACAAGCCACGAGTTCCTTATCTTTTTTCTTATTAGGAACAGAACAGTCAAGGACGACTTTTCAAAGTTTTACATTCCATAGAACAAAGAAATTTCAAATTTCATTGAAAAAAAAAAGGCTCAATCTGAAAAACAAGAACCAGCAGACACAATCTCCCAAATGAAATTGTTACATGTATTTAAAATAAATATGTTAATAATCTCTTGGGGCTCAACAAAAAAGCTGTGCATCTAACATGTCCAAAGCTGAATTAAAAAGTAAGTAAATGATTGCAAAACGTATGCAGGAGGAATCTTAGTCCCCCCTCAATATCCGTGCAGATTGGAAGTATATATGGTAAAGAATCCGATATTAGTTAAGAGAAACAACAAATCTTGTATTTTCTGTATCCTATTTCTGGTCCCACGAATCAAGTAATGCCAAAGCAAACATAAATGAAGGAATTATCGAGCAAAAGAGGAAGTTAGAAATAGGAACTCACCAAGAACCAAGGTGATTTGGGGGAATGTGCCTAGAAACTGAAACAAACTGCCCCCTAATATACTAGGCCCCATGGTTTGGAAGAACAAGTCGGATCCCATGCCGACGTATTGCCCCCCAAATGAGAGCAAGATTTCAAAGACAATGATCAGAAACAGCAGGCCCCAAGCATTGCTGGAGCATGGCAAAATTCCGTAAGTCGGCTCGCACGTCTCCGTGGCAGACAGACCCAGATCCTCTCTAATTACGCGGCTATAGGCTACATGGCTCACAAGGAGAAGCAGCACAGGAATGATGCTCCTCTTGCCCATCATAATGATCTATCAGGATACAGAGCTGAAGAAGATAATACGGGCTTGTGGAGATTTTATTAGCAGACAAGTAGGCTGCACGCATTGACTTGAAAGCGAAACAGCCATGAAAGACTTGTTTTTTTCTATGGCACAAGTTGATGTAAGATTTCACTGTTGCTGACTTAGCCGCCGGGACGGAGTGAACCCACGTTTTTTAGCAGTAATAAATGAAGAGTTAAAAAAATCCCCACCGAAAGCTGGAAGGAATACAGCGATGATTAAATGTAGAATATTCAGAGTTTTGGACTTTTAGCAACGATTTTCAATTTCATATATAATCGTATTATATAACAAAGTTGCCAATATTTAACGACCCATGATCGCGAGCTGTCAGTTCGTGATGGGGATGGTTACTAGTTACTACTGTTAAACAAAGCATAATTATTATTTAATGAATTAGTACTGAACTGCTCTACTAAGAAACAGATAGCCAATCATGTGACCCCTAAATTCCATGAAATAGAAGCCGCCAATAATAATACAGGTAATTACTCCACATTATTTACATTTTCCAAACACAATTAATTCAACTACCAATTACTTAATATTTGTACCCACTCTACTAAAATAATTAACCAAAATTTTTAAGTGAGCCAATTAACCATCACAAATCAAGTTCTTCAACAAAACATAAAAATCTTGAAATTTATGGGGACAAACCAGGCACGAGTTCCAGTCTACATTCGGAAGAAGTGTGGTTGTAGTAAAAAATAGTCTGAAACTTAAGAGATACAACAAATCTCACGCCAGAAGAGAAACATATAGCATGCCCAGGAATGATTGTTTTCAAATGCAAGGGCATGTGAATCCATGGTGTGGGTCATTTAAGCCCCATCTGAAAAGATATCAAGCACCTCTTTGATTGTATGGAGGTGCACGTGCATCATCTCAAATAGCAATAGAATAGAAAGGGCTAGGGAATGATTCCGACAATGAATCAACTGACAAGATAGTGCCTTGAGATGTTTATAGATAGCAGCATTGGAAATTACCCATGCAATCTAGGATCAAGTTGTTGGCGTTGGAAAAAATGTGGAGCAGCCTCCGTTAGCCAGGAGGGATCAATCGTGACTACAATGCGCATGTACTGACGATCTGTCGACACAATAGAATGGTAGATGACCCACTTCGGATTAACTCTGCAAAATACATCAAAAAATAATTCATCAACGATTACTCTACCACAAAATAAGCGTATTTTCTAATTAATTTCTTTTTTATCCAACCTGAGAGAGAGAGAGAGAGAGAGTAGAATTAAATATATTGATGGGGGATTAGGATGAGACAAGGAGAATGTGATGTTGCCTGTCTTTTTCACATTTCCTACATGTAAAATTACCAACTAAAGTATCTTGAAGGAATTGAAGCATGTGCAATTATGCATCAAGGAGATAATTTAATATGATGTTGGAGCATAGGATTCATGTGAAAGCATTATACAGAAGAGAGAATCACTTTTGCTAAATAATTCAATGCATATATCTAAAAAAATAAATAAAAATGAGCAGAAAAATGATTTTTCCGAATACTTAGTAATGAAAACAATGCCTCTCAAAGCCAAAAATATTGAAGACGAGTAATGACGTATTAGCCATAACTATCAGAATAATTGATGAAGAAAAAGAAGGCAGAGCACAATTTTGGAGATCTGACCTGAATAACACAGACGAAGGGTGAATGTAAACTTCTTGTGAACCACGTATTGTTTTGTAGGACCCATTATGGCTGAAGGCCTTAAGACACAGGCACAGATCATTTTAAGCATAGATTAAGAATTTCCCCAAAGATGCCAATCAGCTATCAACAACTGTTTGCATGAAAATAACACTTACTTCTAAACGGCAAGCATTAGAGAAAAATCCAGCAGTAATTGCCTTCCTCACTGCCTGCAGAATCCACAATTCCAGGAAAGAAAGTAAGAGAGAAATGTACTTTGTTTTAGTATCTAACTCAAGACAGCATTACATATATAATGTGGAATCCTTTGATGTCATAATAGAATTCTTTGACATAATCACATTTGAACTGAGACTATAAGATCACACTAGCATAGCACTTCAGGATAGAAATATAGACTCCTTTACCATCATTTTCCATGATAACTTATTCCATATCAATGTTCTGAATCTTAATATCTTTGACAAGCATGTATCTTAGGTATTAAATTTTTTGCAGCGCAAGACTTCTTAAGAACGAGAATTGTAAATTGTAGAGAATATCATACTATTGATCATGTGAGGAGAATATTATGTTGTTCAAGTTACAAGCAGCCCAAAGATGGCAATATAACTCCACAATCCCAGTGAGGTGGTGATATGTTTTATCCCCCGCACATGCGCTAAGAGTACCGCTCTATTACAAACCCGTAATGACATGTTGCGCAGATGGATTAGCCGTGTTTAATAAAAAGAGGTCAAGCAATAAGAACACCGCAGGGAGATTTATGTGCACAGACCATGGATTTGCCTTGTAAGAAAAAAAATAGATATTCTCTAAGCCAGGCAACAAAGTAATCACACGATGATTCCACCGACTTACCTGCATATCATGGTCACAAGATTTTAGGGCTACACCCAATCGTTGTGCTATTCTTCTCAATTGTTGTCGAATGTCATCAACTTTTCTCTGCAGGCAAAAAAAATATATATATCAATCTAGCACATTGAAATAAGAGAATGTGTTACTGCTGCAATATTACGAAACTTACCATAGCATGGTAGTTTATATGGTTCCTATGACACCAGCTCGAAGATTTACCAGACTCAACAAATCCTCTATACACATTTAAGAAGGTAACATGGTCACCCTACAAAAGAATCCACAAGGATATGCAAAAACAGTTTGCAGTTGAAAGTTGAATTCAAGTGTATCTGTAAAAACTGAAATGTAAATCTTCTCCTAATTCACCAAAAGCTATATTTACGTAGTTCAACATAAAAAGCAAAAAGAGCAATACAATATACATGACATAATTGTGCAGGGCATATGGCGTATGAGAAAAAAAGAAAATCACCTCAGCAGCAGCAAATCTCAACTTTGCTTCATCCAATTCTTTTTCTGCTCCCCTTGCAGAAAACCAGATCGACTTCATGGGCAAGAAGAACAATGGAAAGCAAAAAAAAAGGAAGAAAAATGTTAGAATTGGACTGTTCTGCAACTTAAAAATGCAAACTAAATTAACATTTATTCAACCTTTATTCCAACATTCTCAATTTGCAATCAGCGATTAATAACATTCAGAATACAGATAAATTTACAAAATAGAAGTTGTGATAAAGAGATAAAGAACCTGTATGGAAAGGACAGCAGCAATAGTGATAGCTTCCTCAGAACAGCCATAATCATTTGAAGCTAAAATCATTTTGGAAACCATTGGATCCTGCAAAGACATTTGCTTAGAAATGGAAATAACATAATAAATTGCTATGTAGATGAGCCCATCACCTCACTTGATTTAACTCAATCCAGAGGTTGTAGTCACACAAGAAAAAGCAAAATAAATACAAATTGAAAAAGGCACATTTAACACTGTTTTCTCATCAGTTTATGAATTGAAATGGTAAACTAAAACACCACTTTAAATATTGCACAGCCTACACCCTCTTCTCCAATGGTTCATTTTAACTTCATAAGGAAGACTAGCCTGCACCAAAATCTCTGATGTTAGAAATCACAACTGTGAAAGCACAGTGCAATTCATCATGTGAGTCAGTTGTTCCATAATTATATCCCATCTCTTCCATCGTTTTACAAATATGAGCTTATAATCATAAAGTTAAGAGTAAAACTCATAATCCTTTCAAGCTCGCATTATTTGAAAATCATGGATCCTTCCAAAGAATATACGACATGCAAATTGATTAAAAAATCCACATAACTGAGTGACATATTTTGCAGGGGAAAAAAAGAGCTACTTTGATCATTCATACGAAAATCGTTCTTCATTATATAGGCTCTGTTGTTGATTACCAAACAAACATGTACACCCTTAATACTTTTATAAAAAAAAACATCATTCTTCCTTTATTTTGCTTCACTTCGGTATACTTCACATAAAAATCAAAATTATCCCGCCCACCGGCTTTCCAGCTTGCTTCCATCCAGAACTGCTTTTAAGAAAATTAAATAAAAAATGATAATCTTACAGAGGGGTAGTTCTTGCATGATTTTTGTATCATACAATTTCTTAATCAAGGAAATTATGTCCTTAATATTTAATAATTATCATAAATCAGCATGCCCCCTTCCATGCTTCGCTTTTCGACACAGTTCACCTCATGAAAAAATCACATCAAATACATCAGAATCCAATTTCCTTCTATGAATTAGCTTGATTTGGAAAAGAATGAAAGAATACTCAAATTTGCTTTTTTCTGAAGTTACTGCAAGAGCTAGGGTTGGTAGAGGATGAAACATACAAAAGCATCACTGAAACAACACAGGAACATCGGGTTTCAGAAACATACTAATGGAAGTTCGGCAACTTGGAATCCAGTAGGAGATGTAAGTTTTGCATCATCGTCAAGAACTCCAAGGGAATACAACACTTCAAGTGCTCTGATCAGTGCTTCAGGAGAGGGTGATGCTGGCCAGTCGAATCCCAAAATATTGTCAATCCCTAGGGCTTTTAACTACCAACCAAACAAAATAAAATCAAACAAGAGCTAAACCCAGAAAGTCCTTTTTTTCTTTGTCAAAACAAAACATCATTGTTGTATATGACTAATATATGATGAATAGCCATACAAAAGATTATATGAAATATCTTATTACAAAAACTAACTTGAGGAGGTCACTCTTAGTAGAAGTGAGTAGAAGTGCAACTCAATTTCCATGATTTATACAAAAATTATACCTTAAAATTAAATTGTGATATACACATACCTGAATAACACAGGGAACAAGGTTTGACCTCTGTATCTCAGGAACACCACCAGAAGACATCTCATTTACATAATACTCTTCAGTGTAGAGCCTATATAAGGTGAAGAAAAGGAAAACCCAAAATTATCATATATTGTCTCTTTGGTTACTCGCTATCTCTTCCTTTTTCTTTTCTTTTTAGACAATGGGATAAGTTCAGCACCTGTAACACTTCCCCGGTCTAACTCTTCCAGCCCTACCAGCCCTTTGTCGAGCTGAAGCCTTTGATATTGGAGCCACAACCAGATTCTCAATATCAGTGATCTGTTGAAAACACATCTATTGTTATTATTATTTTTTTTTTTGTGACATGTCTAGAGTTTATCAGTAAAAAGAACATGGCATTAATCAGTTTGAATATAGCTAAATCAATTTTTCAACTTCTAAGAAAAGATGCATCCAGGTACTTATCTGACCACATTCTTTACTTTTCATTCCTTCTTGTCCATATCCAATTATCCAGTTGACAAAGGACATATGTGGTCGGTTAGCCTCTAAATATAAGTTAATCTCACAGCATTGCAGGATCATTGAGCATCTATGATAGAGAGCAGGAGCCAGAGGAGCACGAGCCACGGCCTTTGATTGTGTATCGTCGGCGGAAACAATATTGAGTCCCACTTTCGTGGGAGAGTCTTTTTATTTTAGTGCTGGGAGTAGTTTAGATTATTGAGTTATATTTGGAAAGTTAGAAAAGTATTTAAATTGTACTAGGGTTGATTTTGGAGATCATCGAACATTTGAGAATAAAGAATTGGGGCCTGGCGGCTGTTTGGGCAAACGGTTTTCCGTTTGATTGTGACTGTGATTTTCTGCTCTTAACATTTGGTCCGACCTGCCGGATTGTTTCCGCCGGAGATGACGACACGATCAACGGCAGAGAGGTTGGAGAAAATGGAGTTCGAACAGGAGGTGTTAAAAGGGGAAGTTCAGGCTGTGAACAAGAAATTGGAGGGCATAACGGCAGCGCTGGCGGAGTTGACGCGTGCGCTGGCCAAGCCTGCAGAATCGTCGACGGCGGTCGACGGGCCTTCAGATGGGACGACAGTGGTAACCCTAAAAGTCGATAATGGGAATGCGACAGTGGAGCCTGAGGTTCTCGCAGAGGGCGCGACTGCTGTTAACACGCGGGAGATGAGATTTTCCATTCAATTGCCTACGTTCGATGGGTCTGATCCC
The DNA here is from genome assembly GCA_026898455.1 of Plectranthus barbatus. Lineage (NCBI taxonomy): Eukaryota > Viridiplantae > Streptophyta > Magnoliopsida > Lamiales > Lamiaceae > Plectranthus > Plectranthus barbatus. Next base: position 228,056 of record JAPKLW010000874.1, read on the forward strand.
ATCGGTTGGCTAGCCCGTGCAAATCAGCAGTTTAAACTGCATCGGACCCAAGCGTCCGCGAAGGTGGAAGCCGCGTGGGTAGCCATGGAGGGACCTGCTCTCTATTGGATTTCATGGCTGAAATCCCGAAAGCCGGAGTTGACGTGGGACGAGTTCTCGCAAGCCTTGGTGAGCCATTTTGATACCCGGTACAAAGGGAGTTCGTACGAGCGATTGGTTGATGTGAAACAGGAGGGATCGGTGGAGGAATATGTAACCCTGTTTGTGCAATTGGCTAGCCAAGTTCCGGGGCTTTCGGATGCTCATTATCTTGGCTATTTCATGAAAGGGTTGAAGGATTCCATTAGGAGTTCTCTTCGGTTGCTGCGCCCATCTGATTTGGAGACGGCCATGGAGCTTTCGAGGGATGTGGAGGACCATCTGTCGGTGCAATCTAGGGGAAGTTTTGGGCTGCGAGCTTACGGGTCTTCCAGACCCGCCTCGCATCCGAACTCTACAAGCACAGGAAGTGTTACGAAGGTGGCCAGCATAACCACGAAATCAGCTAGCAGCACACCAATCACTCAACCGGTCACGCGCACTCATTTTACTCGGCGCTCGCCGCAGGAGTTGGCAGATTTGCGGGCAAAAGGATTATGCTTCCGCTGCAAGAAACAATATACACCAGGACACGTGTGTCCACTGAAAGAATTGAGGGTGCTGGTCGCTGAAGTTGACGAAAAATTGGATCTTCAACAATTGGAATATGTTGAAGTTTCCAGATTGGAGGAGGAGGTAAAAGACGATCAACCGAGTGAACTAGAGGAGGATGGTTCGCTTACTATGTGCTCAATGGCAGGCATATCGGGCCCTCGTACCATGCGTTTGTCTGGAGTGATGATGGGTCGGAGTATCACAGTGCTAATTGATAGTGGTGCAAGCCACAACTTCATTTCCTCCTCATTAGTCAATATTTTACAAGTTCAATCTGATGAGTCAGCAAGGTTTGGGGTTCAGTTGGGAGATGGACGACGGCGGGAAGCTGAGGGAGTGTGCAAGGGACTTGAGTTGACTTTACCGGGCTGCAAGGTCGTAGCAGATTACTTTGTGTTCGCCTTGGGAGGGGTGGACGTGATTTTGGGAGTGGCTTGGTTAGCCACTTTGGGTGTAGTGAGTACGAATTGGGAGACGCTCACGATGGGTTTCAAACGGAATGGCAAGCAGGTGATACTACGAGGTGACCCAACTCTTTGTCGCCAACCTGTAGGACTTCGAACTTTGATTCGGAGTCGTGGAGTGGAATGTTGGGCGGTGGTTTCAGAAGCAGAACCTGCAAAGTTATTGCATCCGGAGGGTGAAGGTTTGGAGGGGTTGTTAGGCGGATTTAGTGATGTGTTCGGAGAGCCACAGGGGCTGCCCCCAAGCCGGAGTATTGATCATAGAATTGAGCTGCAACCGGGGGCCAAACCAGTATCAGTCAGACCATACCGGTACGGGCACGTCCAGAAAGATGAGATTGAGAAGTTGGTGAGTGACATGCTATTAGCAGGAATCATCCGCCCGAGCTCGAGTCCTTTTTCTAGCCCCGTACTCTTGGTAAAGAAGAAAGATGGGAGTTGGCGTTTTTGTGTGGATTATAGGGAGTTGAATAAGGCTACGGTTCCAGATAAATATCCCATACCCGTAATACAGGAGATGTTGGATGAATTGTCTGGGGCGGTAATATTCTCAAAGATTGATTTACGTTCGGGATATCATCAGATTCGCGTAGCAGAGAAGGACGTTCACAAGACAGCTTTTCGAACTCATAGTGGGCATTATGAGTTCTTGGTAATGCCGTTTGGCTTAACAAATGCGCCGGCCACTTTTCAGTCCGCGATGAATGATATATTCAGGCCTTATCTGCGTAAGTTTGTTTTGGTCTTCCTGGACGATATCCTGATTTACAGTTCATCGAGGCAGGAGCACAAAACACACCTCCAGATAGTATTACAGATCCTTAGGAGGCATCATTTGAAGGCTAATCAGAAAAAGTGCGCGTTTGGGTGTAGAACGGTGGAGTATTTGGGCCACCTGATTTCAGAAGGGGGAGTAGCAATGGACCCGGAAAAAGTCCGTGCAGTAGTGCAGTGGCCACGACCACGATCGGTTCGCGAAGTGAGGGGATTCTTGGGACTTACAGGATATTATCGGCGTTTTATTCGGGAGTACGGCCTCATCGCAAGACCACTCACAGAGCTTTTGAAGAAATCAGCGCCGACGGGTTTTTGTTGGACAAAGGATGCGGAGGCAGCCTTTACGAGATTAAAGCAGGCTCTAACTGAGGCACCTGTACTTGCCATGCCTCAGTTCGATCAGTTGTTTGTAGTGGAGTGTGATGCATCTGGTACAGGTGTCGGTGCGGTGCTTATGCAAGAAAGGAGGCCGATTGCGTTCTTTAGCAAGTCTCTAGCGGATCGAACGTTGACAAAATCAGCCTATGAACGAGAATTGATGGGTTTGGTTTTGGCTGTTCAACATTGGCGACCCTATTTGGTGGGAAGGAAGTTTGTTGTGCGGACTGATCATCGAAGTTTAAAGCATCTATTAACTCAGAAAATTACTACACCGGCGCAACAAGTTTGGGTGGCGAAATTGTTGGGGTACGATTTTTCCATTGAGTACAAGACTGGGAAGTCGAATGCAGCGGCTGATGCCTTGTCGAGACGCAATGGGGAATTATCTTTGGCAGCCGTGAGTATACCAGAGTGGTTGGGGCTCGCAGATGTGGGGGAGGAGCAAAGGCGGGATGCTTATGTTAGTGGTATTATACGGGAAATAACATCGAACCCGGGAAGCAGACCAGGGTACGAACCGCATGGTGACAGGCTGTTTTTCATAAAACGGCTTGTTTTGGCAGCTAATTCTAAGTGGATACCTCAACTATTACATGAGTTTCATGACAGTTCTTCAGGGGGACATGCTGGAGCATTGCGCACTTATCGCCGACTAGCTATTAATGTTTATTGGAGGGGCATGTTCCGCAGCGTTCTGCAGTATGTCTCTCGTTGCCTGGTTTGTCAGAAATCAAAGTACGAAACTATGTCGCCAGCCGGGTTGTTACAACCGTTGTCCGTTCCGAGTCTCATTTGGGAAGATATATCGATGGATTTCATAACTTGTCTGCCGAAATCCAAGGGGTATTCTTCCATCATGGTGGTAGTTGACCGGCTATCAAAGTATGGACATTTCGTGGCGTTAAAACCACCCATAACAGCTAGATCAGTGGCGGAGACATTCACAAGGGAGATAGTTCGACTGCATGGGATCCCTCGGTCTATTGTAAGTGATAGAGATTCACTATTTGTGAGCGCCTTTTGGAAAGCATTATTTGAAGCTTCGGGCACAAAATTGAAATTTAGTTCCGCCTGTCATCCGGAAACCGACGGTCAAACTGAAGTCCTTAATAGGGTGGTGGAAACGTATTTGCGCTGTTTTACTTGCGAACAACCGAGGCAGTGGGTGCGTTGGCTAACATGGGCTGAGTATTGGTACAATACCGCATATCAGACGGCAGCCCAGATGACGCCATTTGAAGTGGTTTACGGGCGAGCTCCGCCGAGTATCAGGAGATTTTTACCGGGTGAGTGCAGGGTTGCGGCGGTGGCTGAGGTTCTTGAGAGTCGTGATGTTATGTTAGTTCGCTTAAAGAAAAATCTGGAACTTGCGCAGCAGCAGATGTCAAAGCAAGCGAACAAACACCGTCGGGATGTGGTGTTTCAGGTGGGAGAGAGAGTGTTTCTGAAAGTTAGGCCACACAGACAGACTTCTTTAGCTCGACAACCCCATCACAAGCTGTCAGCTAAGTTCTACGGACCTTTCAAGGTGGAAGCGAGAGTGGGGCAGGCAGCGTATCGGTTGGCATTGCCGGCAACCAGCCGGATACATCCCGTGTTTCATGTCTCCCAGCTGAAAAGAGTAGTAGGGGATCATCCAGTTGAGGAGGAGTTGCCGGAAAGTTTGGAGCTACCTGTGCAGCCCGTGTTCGAACCGGAGGGGGTCCTGGCACAGCGACAGGTGCAAACTGACACAGGTAGTGAGGAGCAGCTGCTGGTGAAGTGGGTAGGCCATGATTCGGATGAGACTACTTGGGTGGAGAAGGATGAATTCCAAAGACAATTTCCAGACTTCAACCTTGAGGACAAGGTTGTTTCGGAGGGGAATGCAGTTGATAGAGAGCAGGAGCCAGAGGAGCACGAGCCACGGCCTTTGATTGTGTATCGTCGGCGGAAACAATATTGAGTCCCACTTTCGTGGGAGAGTCTTTTTATTTTAGTGCTGGGAGTAGTTTAGATTATTGAGTTATATTTAGAAAGTTAGAAAAGTATTTAAATTGTACTAGGGTTGATTTTGGAGATCATCGAACATTTGAGAATAAAGAATTGGGGCCTGGCGGCTGTTTGGGCAAACGGTTTTCCGTTTGATTGTGACTGTGATTTTCTGCTCTTAACAATCTACATGTCTATCTTCTCACTCTTTCAGTTCATAATTGATTTCCCAAAAACTATTGTGGCAATCTGCTCATATGACGACCAGTATGACTTAACTATCCAGTTCAAGAAGTTTCCAGCCTATGCACAATCTATTTAGAATTAGCAACCTAGATTTGCCAAAGGCTGCTTTCAAAAGAATTAGTGAGCATTGATTTATTGAACTGAATTCTAATAATAATCGAAACCTAATGTGCACTTAAATAACTCAAAAAAAAAAGGAAAAAGGAAAAAGGAAAAAAGTGAGAAACACTTTGTACTTTGTGAAAGCAAGAAGAGGACTGGAAACAAATACCGGGTTATAAAAGCGTTGTTTAGAAAACCCACAGTCAACAACATAGACAACCCCCTGAGATGATGTTCAAAAGGGAAAGAAACAGGGTCAGCAGCTAAGATAACATCAGGGATAAGAAGAATGCTCCTCCAACATGAATATTTACCTCCAATGTTAAGGATGTCTCAGCAATATTAGTCGATATTATTACTTTTCTTTTTCCACGGGGAGTTGGAGAAAATATTAGTTCCTATAAAAAGGTCAGAGAAGATCAACAATTACAACTTTCAATTATAAACATGAAAACTGAGATTCCAGTTTGTTTCCTTTTCTCTAACAGTAAAGAAGTAACCTGATCAGCACGCGGCAGTCCAGAATACAAAGCCAAAATAATCAATCCTACAAGTGTACAGGAGAAAGACAAATAAAGCAGAATTCTGAAAATGCAGAGGACAGATGATCCAATTTAAAGTTAAGTGATGATGATGTTTGATTATGAATACTGAACACTAGGAGTTTTTGTATAATTCTAGTGAAGCTGTCTTCAAATCCTATTTCACTAAGTTACTAACTAAGACAAATGAGATGAAATACAGGTGATAAAATGATTGAATAAAACCATGTCAATCTCTGGCTTCAGCAAATGCCATAGAAGCTCCACTTCTTTTTCAAATGTTTAGCAAGTTTTCTGGACAAAACATGTCGTCACCCAAATAAATACAGAAACAAGTGAATCCTATATGAATTCATTTTATCTTCGTGAACTACCTTTGTTTCCATGATGAGAGTCTTCTGTAAGTAACTGAATTGCAGCATCAATATCATCTTTACCAGTAAGAAATACAAGAATGTCGCCCATTGGCTCCTACAAAAACACAAGATCAAGATATTATGCAAATTGAGATTCTTTAATGCAATTAATTTTAGCAAACTGTAAACAAGAAACTGGTAACATCTTTGAAGACAATTTCTCAAGTTGTTAAAATACTGATTCACAATTACAAAATCAGTCATAGGACATTCTTTTCAGGTGTAAGAACTCGAATTAGTTGCATAGGATACGAACAAGTTGAGGCAGCCGTCCCAACCACTCCTAAACTCTTATTCAAGTTGAAGGATTTCTTCTAAACTGTTATTCTAGTCAAAGGATTTCATCCAGGCTCTTTATTTATTCAAGTTGTGAGTTTATTAAGTTGCATGTTCTTGATTGTTGAGTTTTTATGACTTGTGATTTTCATTCTTTTTCTTGAATCAATATTTTCAGGTGTTATCACATTTCTTGATTCAATTGTACTCTAATTGTTACTCAGTTTCACGATTAAATTTAGGATTATCGTGTTAGGCATGATAGAACTAAATTAGCAAGTTATAAGATCTAATTCGAATATTGATGCAGAGCACATAAATAGCTCAAAATTGATTTTCCTTATTTCATTCTGTTTTTTATTTTATTTTCCCTTATTTCTATTTTTGCCCAATATGAATAAGAAGGTTAAGCAAAAGAAAATCAGTAAAAACTAGAATCCAACTTTAGTCTCCAGATCTTCCTTAATAATCAGCATAGCATTCCCAACAAAATAAATATAGAAAGTAAAAACAAATAATAAAAATGAAATTCTAACTTAACAATGTTCCCATGCTAAGCCAGTCTTTATTTTTGTGAATGAGCAACTATGTCCCTGAAAAGCTGCCAATATATTATCTAGCATACCTTGTCATGAATATTAAGTATGCATGAAACTGCAGTTTGAATATAATCTGAAACAGGCTCCTCAACATAAAAGATTTGAACATTGAATCCTCTGCCCTACATTTTCAAAAACCAATATGAGTTATCCAGCAAAAAAACACTAACTATTACCAAAAATAAGATATATGTGCATGTGTACAGAAACATATACCTCGACAGAGAGAATGGCAGGATCTTTCTTTGGTCCATGTCTTTCAACATCTCGTCCTTGAAGCTTTCGACTAATTTTGATCAAATTTAAAAAGCATAAGATTAAATTTTCAAGATGCTGTGATTTAACGAGTTGTCATAAAATACGAGCAGACGGTGTGGAGGACTGCATGTGGCTATGCAAATATGCTGATATTATAGTGATCACATATTCAGGCTAATATTTAAAATATAACCAAGTAAGCAAACATTTTTGCATTAACTATTCCCGTGATCACATTGCACATTAATAGATCATTAATAAGTAATATCTATTGTGAAGATCCTAAACACACCAGCAGAACTTATAAGAGCCATTATTCATAGAGATTGAGGGTAGAAAGCATTGTTGCTCAAATACAAAACATATACCTTCTACAGACAAACTTTATATATGCAGGAGCTACAACAACTATATAATTATAACTACAAGTCATTACTTTGAACAATTTAAGGGAATAAATCTAGTTCAGAATGGAACATAATGGATATCCAGTAAATGAGGTTATCGAGTATTATTTGTCCAGAAAGCTATACTAATATAATTTACTGAACATCAAGGTCACATCAAATGGTACAAACTTGTGCATGATTAGGGGAATGTTAGATTTATGATAACAAACTTATTGTTCATTTGCATCCTTTGGGGGGGGGGGGGGATAGATCAACAATATAAAACAAAAGATAGCGTGGCTGAAAGCCAAAAAAATGCCAAACTGCGATCAAATATCATACAGATGACATGGAACACCTGTTATTGAAAAAGGATGCCATTGATTTTGCCTCGATTGTAGCAGATGAGATGATAAGTCGAAGCTCAGGCCGGCGCCGTTGAATCTGTTTTCAAATAGTTAGTCTCAATAGAAGATATAAGATCATGACAGAAAAATGTCTTCAATAACAAAAGGCAAAAAATTTAAGAATCAGCAGGATCATCACCCATCTGATAAAAGCAAAAAGGTACCTTCTTCAAGAGACCTAACAAAATATCTGTCGTAAGAGAACGTTCGTGAGCTTCATCTACCATGATTATACTGTTTAGACAAAAGCAGAGGATGAGCCCCGACAAACTAAATACAGGCAAGCATATGAAAGAAGCAACTGAAAACATGAACCGTTTAGTTGGTTAATAAAGAGTATAAAAGGCATGAATAGGATCAGCCATTTTATACTACCTCACGTTTAATCATTCATCTACAATTTGCATATGCTACAATTTCTTTCACAAGCCAACGCTTTACCTGTACTTGCTTAATAGAGGATCATCCATCATTTCTCTAAGTAAGACTCCATCAGTGAGAAATTTTATCCGTGTTCGCTCCTGGTACCATAGAGGATTATTCATGGATAGTGTTAAGGGTAATCAATAAGTACATAACAAAAAGGTTCCTGGATGAAGAAACACTGCCGCAAACTGAGGTACAGCATTTCACAGCTGCAAATGGCTTGACAAAAATAATATATGACATAAAATCAACAAGAGTAAGAACACAATAAGCATAAATGCTCACAGCATCTGTAGTATCTTCAAACCGAATGGTGTATCCAACTTCTTCCCCAAGTTTAACACCCATCTCTTCAGAAACTCTTGAAGCAACAGACTGAACGCCAAACAAAGTTCAATTCTTGCAGAATACGAGAACAAGTAAAAATAAGAATTGTTATCTAAACTGAATGGGTGATGCATCATACCTGAACAGCCAATCGCCTTGGTTGTGTGCATGCTATCATCCGTCCACCCTCCGCCCATCCAGCTTCTTTCAAGAACTGTTCGGTTTCATCACATTTTTATAAAACTCCATAATCAAGAGTAAGAAAAATGCTAAATAGGTGTGAGCAAAATCAAACTGCAAAGCAAACCAAAGGTTCCAGCTGTTCTGTTTGGTTGAAAAATAGTTTCGGTTTGGTTTGATCAAAAATTTTCAAATCAAACTATAGTTTTGGTTCGGTTCAAATTAAGAGGTTTTGGGTTCAGTTATTTAGTTTTATATCATTATATTAGATTGAATTGTGAATTATCTTTATGTTTAAATCTATATATTAAATTTGCGAATTTTAATTGTGAAGTATGGTTAATATGTTGTGAAATAGTAAAAATATATATATGCAATCCAAAGTCAAAACTTCAATTGGGTTTCGTTCGAACATATGCAATCAGACTGCTCAGTTTGAATCATCATACATTGATTGTTTTATAGTTTGGGCGTTGGTTTTTAATCAAATTAACATTATGCTAACCCTTATGCTCAACAAACCGCGAAAACTTACTTAACACTTAAAGCAAAAGATAAAGAATTCTAATGTCATGCTCGAATGAAACAAAATCACATTCACATCCCCAATAATCTTGATAGTAAACCTGAGGTATCTGCGTAGTTTTTCCACTGCCTGTTTCTCCGACGACGATTGTCGTTGCGTGAGTCTCCACTAAATACAGAAGGGCAGTCCTATAGTTGTACACTGGAAGCCTCTGCCTTTGTCTCTCTATGCTCGCGTGCCCATACCTATTTTCACGAATAATTAGACATGAGGACTACACAAATTCGAAAAAGAAAACTAAAAGAGAAAAATAGATTATCAATTACCCGGAAGAAGAAGAAGATGCAGCGGCGGAGTAGAACAGAACTCCACCTTCTTCATCCTCAACGAAGCGAGGCTTCTCCGTTCCCGGCTTCCAGAATTTTGACATTCTTCTTTTTTTTTTCCAAGAACAAAGAATCAAGAAACTTACAATTTGTCCGTTAATTTACGCCACTTTATTCTTTTTTGAATGTACACCAACATATTTTAGTTAATACTATAATTCTCATAAATAACATCAAGGGTGGTTTTTTTCTTTTTCTTCTTCTTTTTTAAGAAAATAAAAATAATCATTTTTAGAATTGCTCAAAAAATTAAATTTAAATTAGATGAATTCATTTTCTGAATGAGTTTTAAAAAACCACTATCCAAAGTCTAAACGGTTAAGAAAATGTATCCGAAGAATGAAAAATATGTATCGGAACAATTGTTTTCAAAATTAAAATGGCGTAAAAAGAAAAAATTGCATAATTTTAACTATATCATCATTTTATAATAGTGAACGTTGATGTTTTTTTACTTTATGAAAAAGGTCATTGGTAATATTCAACACTTAATTTAACATTAATACGCGGGAGGATCATTGATCTCAATCATCTTGAGGGGACTCTTCTGATGGCATCTGCCACTTCTAAGCCAACAAATGTATCAAGCACAAAACAAAATCCTACAACCAACCTCTTCCCCTCGACAAAATTGCTCCAATACACACACTGATGCCGTCAAATCTGAGAATTGGTCTTATCTTACATTCATATCAGAAAACAAAGCTATCGGAATCCTTGTCCCCTCCCCCTCCCCCTCCCCCTTCCCCTTCCATGTCCACTTCTTCCTCCATATGATCCTTGAGTATGGCCATTTCCGCGGCCCCTTTTCGGTGGAGTGTTACCAGCACCATTTTGTGTTCCGGGACGCTTCCCCCTGCAGATGAAGAACATCACTAAATGTATGGCAGAGTGTGGATAAATCCTAAGAAAGAAAAATTAAGAGGACAGAGTGCATTTCTAAGCATTTAATCACCATCCCCTGAAAGTGAGCAGAGGAGAAAATACCCAGTGATGGAAGCAGTTGATGTGCCTGAAGGTTTCACAGCTTCCTTCCAAGACAAAGTGATTCTCTTATCTCCAATAAATGATGGTGTTTTCAAGTGTAGAGGCTGGATACAAAATAATGTAAAGCAATCAACTAAAGTAAAAGTTCAGCTCCAAATATTTTACTACTTCCACATACCTGCGTCATCGCCAATATATTATTGCAAGTTCTCAACCCAGTTGTGGTGTTTTGCATTTGTGTTTTCTGCAAATTGTAAATGAAACTGTGTGAGTTCATCAACAACACACTCAACATTTGCTTATTTGTCATGCTAATTCAACAACTCACAATGTTAGCCTTTGCCTCATCAGATCCAGCAGCAGCCAGTGCTTTGCTATGCTCTGCCATTCCTTGAGTCAATTTTTTCATGGTGCCACGGACTAGGTCCTCAACACACTTTAATCTGAGGCATTCAACAAAGTTTTATCTTTCAAAACAAATGTACAAGGTTGCCATATAGTAAGAGAACTTACGCATAAACAAAAGAAATTATGAACAATAAATTATTCGGGATGATTCTTGCCGAAATTATAAAAATGAGAGCGAATGACAAAAAATCATTCCATAGGGATCCTTTTCTTCCAAAAGTTTCAAGCTCAGGATAAGGTATCGCATGTGCATAGTGAACTCACCTCTCTAAGAAATCTTTATATTGACCAGAGAAGTCCTCCCCAAGCCTATCTGACGGTTGCCCAGTCACAATTTTGTAACCACATAAACTATTAGTCGCATTAGGTGCCTGTCGAACAAAGAAAGAGGGGTTGTGTATGGATGTGTAATTTTAATATGCTAGACAATTATAATGCAAGATAAGGAAATGGCGTTAACCTTGTGGGCTAGATGGTGGAATGTATATAGCAAGCACTCAACATAAGTAAAGTTCATTTCTTCCCCTGCTTTCCGTCGAGGCATTGTCGTCTGAAACAAGACAAAATAGATTGTAGAAGGCAAAAAAGTTCCATTTGAAGAATTCTAAACTAAAGTACAGGCATCCCACAGATATAGGAGCCTCACTAAAAATTTAGGGCTCTTGCTTCATCATGGGAATAAAATGAAAAGGGAAACAAATGGAGAACCAAAGCAAGGTGATTCTGTTAACCATACAAATAAGTAAGCTTGAAGGATATCCATCTAATCAGATAGCGAGTACCGTGAAAAATAACTAACATATAAATATTGGAATAACTAATCCAAAGAAGACACTCTTAAATAAGAAGTAAATGACAATTCAAAGATAACAGAAGACATTTAAGCACAATTCAGGGAGTTGCCTTTAGAAGTTGAACCACGGCAGGAAGAAGTTGTCTGGCGTCTTGTGGGGAGATGCAAGGAGAACCCTCACCAAGGTTTTTAAGCAGGTCCACTTTTCGTTCTTCAGGAAGCTGATGAACAAAGGGTCACATACTTTAGTGAGAAGTTTCAGCATGCTCTTTTGGAAATTGAGATTCGATTTTTCCTTGAAAAGCAAATAAATATTTTAGATATTCCAAGAGAACATGATGACAAGAACTAGAAAAACTAGTAAATATGCATTCAAGAATCAGTATGAATTGTGAGAATTCTATCCAAAGAAATAAGACCAACATGATTGTGCTTTTTATTTTAATGGAATACATTAGCATATAATCTCCACCCAACCAAATATGTAAGATCTGATATATTACATATTATCAGTAGAGAAGCTACATGGAATATGCACCTTGTCAAATACTGGGAAAATGTGCTTGTTTAAATAGTTGAAAAACTTGCTATTAGAAGCACCCCTCTGCAAGTAGATCAAAAGTCAGCTGAGCATAAAATCAAGTATGGTAAGAATGAACGAGAATAGCCCATGAGCTTGATATGAACCTCAAAAAATGGAATAGCCATATACAGGCATGAAATCAGTCGATCTATATGGTCTCCATCTGAAGCCTGCAGTTAGACCACCACATGATAAAGTTATGGCCCTTCTCCATCAAAAAAGCAGAAGGAATATCAGAAAAGTACACATCCTTTTTGGGAATCAACATCATTTTTGGATTTGGAGAAATTAAGTCCCTGAGCTGATAACCAAGTTTATGATCTAAGGACAAATATAAAGATAAATTTACTGGGAATCATTGTACCAAAATCCCAAGAAAGAACACGAATAGAGGTGCAAGATTTAAGAAATAAAAGCAGGCTCATTATTCAACCCTTTACTTGAAGAAACCAACACCTTCATCCATCCCAACACAGTGAATAGAATACATACATCAAATTGTGCATCCAGATCAGCTTGGCCTTCAATAATTTCAATTAGTTCTTGTATCCTCTCTGCAGGAGCTTTCTCTCCAAATATGCTCAGGCTCTTTAAGAAATCCATGAACATATTAAATTCAGCACCAGTGACATCTTGTAGGCTCTGCAAATTTAACACCAAGAAAGCAAGCATTTCTTGTTAGGAAAAAAAAAACATATTAACTAGAGATAGAGATGATTATTACAGTTCCAGTTCAAACAACTGAATAATATTACCCTGGCAGGAGAGAACAAAGACCAGAATTTGTTGCCATCCAAGAGAAGTGACAAAAAAGAAGGAAATATAGGAATACCTTTTTTATCAAATCAGTTAAGTGCCTTTCCATTTGCTCGGTGGGTTTCAATAGCTCAGATTTTAGTGGAAATACCTATATTGAAGAATGTGGAGCTGATTTCTCAAACATGCAAGTCATGGGATATAACAAAGGAATTCAAAATCTGTCTTTCTACCTTATCCCTAATGAAAAGTAGGGTCCTTTCACGTAGATTCTCATCTGTTATTTGCTCGTCTACACTCTCGATATGTTTAAATAAGGCTGTCAAGGAGGCTGCATAAAGAGTGCATGAAATAAAAGTCTCAACAATTAAAAGGATAAAAGACTAAACATATACAGGTATCAATACCATCAAGCCCTTCATGATGAAATTGCTTCTACGTGCATACCAAATGTGAGAATGCACTATTTGTTTTGGCCTTAGTACATATAAATATATTTTGACCAATATAGTTTCCAAAAGAACAGCTGCAAGAAAACCTTACTGCCTTTTTTTTTTTCAACCTTCATATTAATGCTGTGTTAGCATTTGCAAATGCTCTAACTTTGAAATATAATTCCTAAACTTACTCATTGTATCTCCCTCATTATCGCTACTACTAATTATTTTTTCCATCAATAATCTATTTTGTTATTGTACTGTACATTATTACGGATACCACACTGCAAGTAGCAAACTCATGTGACTCAAACAGGGAAACAGTTTAATGCAAAAAGCAACTTCAGGTCTTGGGCATGCAGCGGAAGTGATGTGATATCATCATTCCATATCTCAAATTTAATCGCCTCTTAGAGATGCCCAAATTACATGCCTAGAAACTCTTGTACAAGTAATTGAGCAGTAAAATTACCTCGAACATCCTGCCTCAATAAGGACAGCAGCGCTTTATGTACAGCATCACGCTCCACATTTTCCTCTTCAGAAAAGATAAAATTATCCAAACCATATTACATATTCATGAGTTACCATATTTAGTAACAAAATTGTATCTTAAAATACAACGTTGAGGAAAGATAGTTAGAGCAGTCAATACCTGCGGTAAGGAGCTGTGCAAGAATGTCAACAATCTTAGAGAGATGCTCTGGCGTATCCTTGCAGAAAAGAGGTAGCCCGCGAATGGCTTGAACCCGGACCTGGGATCGTGTGCATTAACACTACTAACAAATATGACAATTGTGCAATCCGATAGGAATATGAAGATAACAACAACCCATAATCTAGACGGAATAACTCAAAAGTTTCTAACAGAAGATACTTCCAAACATCGACAAACAATTTCTATTGTAATATAATCAGTAAAAGCTTACCCCTAACTCCTCAGCTTCGCACAAATCAAGATGCGCATCGACAGCACTACCCGATAGACCGGGGAAGTGCTTGAAGAACCGGGGGATTAGCTGCGCAGCTAATTGCCTGGCTTTCACACTGCTGCTCTTCGCCGCCTTTATTATGTTCTCGTAATCATCAGTATGCTGATTACAGACCAGAAATTAACAATGATTAACTTCCAAAGACCGATCCTTCAACAAATATTAATCAATTGCTGAAATCTTGGACGGCAGATATTGGGTAATAGGTAGATAATCAGGTACCTGCGACTTGTCTTTGACTTCGTTGAGACGCTCGCCATACTCGTAGAGCTTGTCAATGTCATTCGAATCATCGGAAGCCAGTGTCATTGCCAAAACTGCGTGATTGTGAGGAGTGAAAGCCTGACAATAGATATAGTGTGCCTGTACGTATAGGCGTGAGGACCATGTATCCGCTAGACAGTACAAGTCCGGGAACGAAACTGAGTTGACTCGGCATGGAATTATTATTTCTTTTTTTTTATTTTCTTATTAGGGATTTGTTTTTGTTGCTGGAAAACGGGTTTGGAAACGGAAAAGGGCGTAAACCCGAATTGTTCCGGGCTCAAATCATACGCCCAATTTTATTTTTTTTTTATTTTTTTAACACCATTTGGGTGTCAAAATAATAAATATAGGCAAATGGTTTAAATATATATTGATTGCAAAAATAGTTTGAATGTTATTAAATCAATTGAATAATTTAAAATAAAATTAAGAAAAATTCGTATATATTTAAAAATTTTGCCCAAAATATATATGGAAACAAAAAATAAACCGTGAAACGGTGAAAGTAGTAACTAAAGGTAAATTTCAATATTTTAAAATTAAAAATATTTTCAAGACTCCACGCACTAACGTTTCATTTCTAAAGATTTGAAATATAGAACATAATAGATGAATGAATGTTTATGTAAAAGTTGCACCCTATTATTTTTATTTTAGAGCATGCTACTGAAATTGCGAGGGATGTATATTCAAATGTAATCATATTTTAATTTGCTCAATAGGATAATAATTAAAATAAAATAAAAAATAAGAAACAATGATATAAAGAATGGAAATATGGGAACAAGGTAGTTTTTGAGTTTACACTAATCTTAAACACACACACCCACACCCACATGTCTGTCTTATTTTGATCACCATGTTTGTTTGAGTTCTCCCACAAAAAAAAAAAAAAGATTCCGTACCACTGGGACTACAATATGGGCATCTCTAAAGCTTGCAAAACATCCTTGAACTCAAATTCACGAGTCTGTTTGTTGAAACGCTCGACCAGTTTATACCTGACATCATTCAGGTAAAACGACTGAGCAGCCTCCAAAAGCCACTTTGCTTCTTCATCACTCAGCTTGCTAGTGAACACAACATCGCCACGAATAAGCACCAAGTCCTTGCTTTCCGCAAATTCTTTGTAATACGAAGCAGTCAAGTATGGAGCAGCTTGGGTTCCTCTTGCTTTATAATCTTCAAGCCCAGTAAAAAGCATGTGTGGCATCTCAACTGTAAGACAAACAGACACAGATGCCATGCCCAAGAAATCAAGATTACACATATTATCAACATCCCAAAGGAAGGAAGGGACAATCTTAAAGTTTGTATCATTATTATTATTATTTTCCTTCAACAATAGTCGCACTCACTTGACATGGGATTTAGTATAATCAGCATATTGGGATGCCCATATAGTAATAGCAGCCATCTCACCAGAAGAAAAGTTCAAGTCCATTTGCTCTTTTTTTTTTTAAAAAAACAATTTTTTATCAGTCACTAATTCCAGGATAATACTAGGATGCTCATTCAGCATTTAGGAAATCCTCCATAAAATAGTATTGCAAAAAAAAAGACAGAGAGAGAAAGAGAGAGGAGAAATTTCTTAACCTTGGACAAACATTGTTGTGTACCCACTTCCTTTCCACAATGGAATCACGAAATATCGACTGCAAACAAAAAGAAGACAAATAAGAAAAATAAGAAGGCAAATAAGAAATATAAAATTAAGGAGGCTACTACCAATCCGCAGCTCTTTGTTCCATCAGGTGGTACAGTTTTGAATTCATTGATAGACCAATATGACCCCTTCCCAAGTGAAACTGCAAAAACAGGAATTAACACCATATTACAAGTGGAAACTAAGATCTGTACAGAATAAAAGATTTTAACTGGTAATCTACTAGGACTAGCTTTAACAATGTACAGCTGAAGATTCGTTGAGCATGTATGTATGCGTAAAAGAGTACAACATGTGAATTTGGAGATTATGCCAATCTGTGAAGAAAGATGTGTAACGCACAATAACATTATTCTCTAACACCCTTAAGACTTAAGACATGATCCACACATTGACAACATTCAGGATTCACCCTTTGAATACAACAAAAGGGCTAATGTGTATCACATGACAAGCAAGTACCATAGCTCTCAGACATCAATTAATCAAATAGTTTAACAATATTTCATGCTGATTCATTATGAGGCACAAAAGTATAACACAGGAAAGTTATATTAGCAGACTTGGTAGCTATTGTTGTGCTTTTTCTGAATGAAGTTAACATGCAGAGAGAAACTGAAGCTAGAGTCAGTTAGAGCAATAGTAGTTTGGTCTAAAGCAACATACATCATCCCAAATGTCAGCAAGTTCTTCAGGTGATTTTGTTTTAGCCCTTTGAACATCAATAATTGTCTCCAAAGGCTTTTCCTTCAACGGTGCAAACCCAGTTGCAAAGCTCAAGTTTCTGCAAAACCCCAGCGATCTCCATTTCAAAAGATTGTGAGTAACTGGGATTTTCTGCATATTCTCCAACTTTCTCTGTATTGTAGGAATCATACTAAAATAATGGTTTGTGACTATCGAAGAACATGAGGCATTGTGATACAAAGTTCTTCCAGCTGAAGACAATACCCTCCTCGTAGCCTTGAACACCAAGTGATGCATCCTTAATTTAAAAAGGCGCGAGGCGAGGCTACTCGGGCGAGGCCAGAGTCTCAAGGATCCTTTAAAAAATAATATATACAAATTATATGTATATATTATTTATTACTCAAATTATGTATATCATGTCATCAAACAAATAATATATGAAAATATAGCAAACAAAATAGATTCAATAACTAAAATTTAAGTTTAACAATCCTAGCTGTTGGAGAAGCAATTGGAGCATAAGATTAAAACTTAATCCTAAAATCTAACTAAATAAGAGTTCAACAAGCTGCAGTCTTAACTCATCAAAAGCAATTGAAGCAAAAAAATTAACTAACAAGGTGCAGCAATATGAGAGGGGAAAATATGACACAGGCATGAATGTTTAAGAAAAAAATTAAGACTAACTAGACAGCAGTGGCGGTGCAGCAGGGCCGGGGCGTGGCTAGGAAGCGGCGGTGGGCTGGTCAGCAGGGGTAGGGAATAAATAGTGAGGGAATGGGAAGCCGACAATTTTAAAAAAGAAAAAAATAATTAAAAAATCGAAAGGCTGCAGGGCTGACCGGCGGTGGCACGCAGGATGACCGGCGACGGTGGCGCGCAGGACTGACCGGCGGCGGCGACGGGTGAGTGGGTAATGTTTGAAGATAGCGTCTGATATTCTTTCTGAATGGGTCGAGGGTTGGGGCTGGTTTGTTTTTTTTTTTTTTTCGTTGCTATAATTACGGTTATATTTATATAGATTTTAAATACATTTAAAAAAAAAAGAAAAAAGTAAAAGTCAAGATAGCTGATAATCCGCGAGGCGATTGCATCATCGCCTGGGCGCGACTCGTAGTACCTGCGTGCATCATATAAATTTTTCTGCAATTCCAGTTTAATTTATAATATCAAAACAAAACATACAATGCACAATTTCAAACTCCGACACACAAACCACAAACAGAATAAGCAATCAAATTCCCACACAAATATGCTTTTCAGCTCAATTCGATAATGACACAACAATATCAGGAAACAGGGGAATACTACTGGATTGCAGTTTCATGAGCTAATTGTAATTAGAATCACGATAAATCAGATCTTCTATTAAAATTGAGTTCCAATGGAGAAGAATCAAAAAACACAGAAGTAAAAGCAACGTGTACCAATTCCATCAAACAATTGAAGGGTTAAAAGACCATTATTTGCTTGACGAAGAGTTAATTAAGACGAGTTTCATAAAACTAATAAATTTCCTCTTCATGATAAATTACCAAAGGAGAGAAAAATAGAACAAAATACAAAAGGATAGTGTTCGCTGAGGAGCTTACCGACAGGCAACGAAGAAAGATACCGTACAATTGTTGGAACAAAATTTCTTCAACTCCATACAATCAGCGACCACAGACTTGAGAGAGATTTCCGTAGTGAATTTGATGGGGGAAATCAGAAACAGCGAACAAGATTCAATTGCAGAGGGGAGGGACAAGGAACGTCTACTGTGGCTTTTGGCACAGCGTGTTAACTGTTAAGCTGTGAAAAACGGCGACGTTTGTTGATCTTTCATTTTTTTTTTAGTTTTTTTTTATTATTATTTAAAAATTATTTTTCATGAGACTCTGTTGTGTTCATTATTTTTAACAATTAAAAAAAAATACAACTATTAATACAAAATTAAAAAGGGCAAAAATGCGGGCCTCATCAATTGGAGTTGAGTAATAAGGAATAAACCCAAGTATGGTCTCAAATTATGTTGGGTTTGTGCAATTCCAATGCCCCATCACATTTCGCTTCCAACTGGAAACCAAAGTAAGCCTAATTTCCCATCCACTCTCTACTATCGTACGCCGGAGGCGCTCAACTCGAGTTTGCTCTGGAAGAAGGAAGCAACCAGTCAAAGCAATGAGGGCCATCGTTCAGCGCGTAGCTTCAGCTAGCGTTGAGGTCTTACTATCGAATGTCGATAATTGCTTTCTCCGTCTATCTCAAAGCTCACCGCTGGTATTGCAGGTGGAAGGGCGCATGGTATCGGAGATTGGGCCGGGCCTGCTTGTCCTAGTCGGGCTTCATGAGACTGATGCTGACTCTGACGCTGAATATGTGTATGTATGCTAGAAAAGATTAATTTTTGTTTTTGGTGGGGTGAATCTGTTTGGACAATTGTTTTGATTTTATGCATTGCTATTTTTCCTATGTTGCAGATGTCGCAAAGTGTTGAATATGAGGTTGTTTCCCAACGAAAAAACTGGGAAAACTTGGGACCGAAGTGTAATTTCGTCGCATTTATTTTTCTGTTTGTTACTTCAGACTTTACTGAAACCTGATAACAATTTTTTGAGAATTATCTAGTTTTATGACCTTCGCTTTGAGTTTTAATTGAAAGTAAACATTCTTGTCTAACCATGAAAAAATAGTGGGAAAAAATATTGATGTTGAGATATAGTACCTCGATTAGTATTGTTTCCAGAAATTCTTGGTTTTCACATTTTTTTCCTCGAGCCGGACGAACCATTTAAAATCTAATATCCTATGAGAATACTTTTGGTAAATTTTTATTTTAGAGTGGAAGAAGCGATGTTGGGATTGACAATGTTTTGCAGAAGAAAATTATGTCTATGTTGACTACTTTGAAAGAATATGCTTAAATACAAAAAAGTTGCAAAATTTATCAGCCTGACTACTTTGCTTCTTGTCTTCAAAGAGGCCATTTCTATTTTAGCTCCAAGCATAATTTGGGTTTCAAATATTGATTATTCTGTTCCTACCTAAATGATAATTTTCGAAGAATGCTTGTAGTCTTGAAGAATGGCACTATGTTATTGCTTGAAGAATGAGTTCATGGTTTTAATGCTCATTGACAGGTTATGCAAAAAAATTATGAAGTCCTATTAGGTAAGACTTTGCCTTCTCTTTTTCTCTCCATTCTGGCTCGTGAAGAATCTGGTTTCTTAATAATTGGGTGCATTATTTAGTGGTGAGGCTGATATGCATGTTTTCATTTTCTGCAGTTAGTCAGTTTACGTTGTACGGGGTATTAAAAGGAAACAAGCCTGATTTTCATGTGGCAATGCCCCCTGATGCCGCAAAATCATTTTATGCTTCTTTGGTTGAAAGATTTCAGAAAGCTTACAAGGTCGATTCTATTAAAGGTGATTTGCATTTTCATCAATCCATCTGAACACTGTATCAGTATTGTCAGACTGTCAGTACTTGTACTTTACTCGACAGATTGACACACAAAATAGGATACCTTGTGAGTGATTTCTACTGATATCAAAGAGTAAACATATATATGCTTAACTAGTTTCACTTTCTGGGGTGTAGCACACTTGAACCGTCTCTACACTTGGTTGCACTCTCTTGTCAGTATCACCTTAGTTCAAAAAGAAATACAATGTTTGCGGTTAGATTTCTATCAAATGGAATATTTCCAGAATGCAGGATTAAAATGAATTTAGGTAGCGTTGAGTTGTTATTTCCAGCCATGGAATGTTGCATGTTTGAATGAGGGTTGCTTGTAGCTTCTACTAAATACTTGAAGAAGGTTTACGCTAACACCAATGGTTGTTCATTGAATGCAGATGGTGTATTTGGGGCAATGATGAAAGTAAGAATCACATCTTAGTTTTTATCACTTACTAAAACCCCTGATGGGTAGAGCTTATTCCAAACTTTTAACCTTTTTCTTGTCAAAACAAAGGTTAACTTGGTCAATGATGGTCCAGTGACAATGCAGCTGGACTCCAGGCAATCATCTAAGTAAGTGAAGATGAAGTGTGATGTAACTCAACCCGTATACATATATTATGTTTGAGACCTGGAAGTTCATGTATCGCTTATGTTGTTATTTCAGGAATACAAATGCTGATGAGACTACCGAAAACGAGCTCGATTTGGCGGGATGACTGGTACAGAAATATCTGAGATCATATATTACCACAGGCTACAAGCATTCTTTCAACTTCAGCTGTGACTTCTCTTTGGAGAAACTCCTCATCCTGCTTTGCTAATATTGTGCAATTCATTACGTACATTAGAGTATTGAAATTTCTACAATATAGCGGGAGGTATTATTAAGTATATTCTATTTTCTGAGATTGCCTACAAAGAAGTTCCAGAATGATTGGTTACACAATGAGCACTGCATATAAACAAACTGCAAATTAGCTTATAAAATTATAAAGAGGTTTCAAAGTATCAGCCTCTTGATTTGGTAGAATAGGGTAAGTGGTTCAATTCTCAGCCTAGCTCATCTATCATTATGAATATAGAATAGCTACGTGAAACAATGGAGGAGTTCTCATTTGAACTGGCTGAATTCAAAATCATAAGTAAAACAGGCTACTGCTATCGTCTTCATTGCTGCTCACTGTCTGACATCAGACCTGCTAACAAATTCATGACAATATAATAGCCTACCATGTTTCTTTTACAAATACATTATGCTAAAAAAGGTTATAGATATCTTAGGCAAAAAAGAATAAGGATTCTTGAAATATTGTGGTTCGATCTTCAGGCCTCTTGCTTCAACTGTGGAGTTACCCATAGACCTGGCAACCGTACAATGACAATGATCCTATAATGTGGTTGAGATGATGGTAGCAGCAGTTATCAGTGCTTGCTTGCCACAGCACAAAATTTCAGTGTTCCTGCACCAGGATATAATGTTACCAAATAAATAGACGTATATGAAACTAGGATAAATAAGGGCTGAAATCTCATAAAAGAGTATCTGCTACAGAGCTAAACTTCCAAATAAACTTCAATTTATTCTCAAGTATTCTACTTAAGAACATTAAGCCAAATAAACTTCCAAATAGCCTTTTTATTTATTTATTTATTTGCTACTTTTGGCTAGTTAACTTGGCTAGAACATTAAGCCCGCTCTATGAGACCTTGGGATGCTAAAAAGTAGAACTGAAACACAATCACTGTATAGGCTAATAAATCTTACGGATCTTCTTGTCTCAGACAAGTAAAAGCTGATACGATGTGTTTGCAAACTTCCACGACAGAGTTGCTATTGTCATCTTCCACCGCATCCATATTAGTCGAGACTTCAGATTCATGGTAGGATAGCACCACATATGCCTGGAAAAGATATTGAGGTCAGACACACAGCTTCTCTTATCCTTCATTTTACATCACAACTCTTGCCATCTCATTTCTCCAACGTTGATGTTGAAGGGGGGGATGAGTCCCTAGAGCTTAACACACAACTCTACCTGTGTACATTAAATGGTTTAGATAAGAAGAGGACCTACCCCGAAAGCATAGGCCAACAGCAATTGAATAACTTCTGTTTTGATCTTTTTAATGATAGTTCTAGTGCTCTTGCTGTTGGACAGATACTTTAAAACTCCACCTAAGTTCTCAGTATTGACTATACCACCAGATCTCCTAGTTTGAACAGAATGCTGCAACGCAAACAACAGATCAACAAATGTACATTTCAGGAGTAAATACTTGCTCTCAATTACCACAACTCTTTTACTGGCTTCTGAACTATGGTGGATTAAGAGCTGACTTAACTGATGCAAATTATATTCACACGCTATTCAGAATCAGCCCATTTGAAAGGTCAAACTACATTATCACACGCCATTGTGTCGAACTGGAGATGGGGACATTGGATTTCTGATGGTTCCTAACTTTTACATTTTCTAGATTGGTAACGAAAAGAGATTGACTGTTAGATGCGCTACTAGTAGGTTTTCAGTAAGGCTCAGCCAAACGTAGAACTCATTGATAGTACCTATCAACTACATTTTCCAATTGGTAAAGACAGAAAGAATGGCTGTTAGATTTAGTTCAAGTACGTGACAGCTTTCAATCAGGCTTGGTGAAAGGTGGAACTAATTGATAAGAAATAATAAAGAGAAAACATATGAAAATATGAATAAAGGAAAGAAGACACCTCAAGAATCTTGACAGAAACACAATTAAGAGCTTTTAAGATATATAGTTACTGGGAAATAAGGCAGAGAACCTTTGAAATGTACTTCTGAAAATATTGTATAATAATCTCAAGCCTCCATTTTGGGTCAAACACCTGAAAGTATATCGAATAGATCAGAATAATTTGTGATACAAAAATTTACAGTGCAAAAAATAAATGGATTGGATAAGTGCTGACAGTTGAAGCAATAGATATGACAAATAAATTCAGATGATCAATATGGTTGGTTTCAAAAAACTAACAAATAAAGTTTATCATCAAAACAACAGAAAATGAATCATATCATAAAGGGATACATTGAGGTTATCTAGAGAAGTGGGTATCTTCCACACACTCAGCAGAAATTAGTTCAATAGGTAATATTCACATTTGGAAGCAGCTAATTTTATCTTCATGTCAGTTCAAATGAACACACCTTAAGGAATGAACAAAGGGCATCATTATTGTAAATGAGTTCATCCAAAATGATCTCGATTACTGGTGTCCTGCAATGCATCCTGTTCACAACATATTCCTCATCTACAATAATAAATATTTTCCATAAAGAGAGAATACAACACCTTACACCATCAGCCCTGGTTGTAAAACCGTGTTGATCAGCTATCCTCCTTGAAGAATCTAGCTCCATAATCTATATGATGCAGAAAATTGTTAAGAAAATTTCATTTCTAGCATATATCCTAAAAACAAATGGCTAAAAGTTCACCATTGTGAAAAGTTTCTTCAGGATAGTGCAAGTAGACTTCTCTACTTCAGGCAAAGCTAATGTTATAACCCTATCGACTTCATGCAGTAGCTCTCCCTGAGGTATGCCATTGTATCTGTTCTCTTGAGAAGAATCAGTAGATCGAGACATGTAGCACAGGATGGACAAGGAGTCCTTTATTAATCCTTTGTACACTATTTTTCTTGATCCCTGAAAAAAGACATTTATAAAAATGTCAGAAGGGATAAATTGTTAAATTTATTGAAACCAAATTTCAGGAAATCATAGAGTGACATACCAGAAGCTTGTTAAGCAATGACTCCCTTAAAATGTTCCAGTTCATATTTTCTGCAAGAATACAAGATCTGAAAAACAGATTCGCTAAACCCTTCAAAGAGAAATATGGATATTTAACCTTGATAAGTGCAATTACGAGGCAGAAAATCTCCTTCAAGGACAGTGACAAGATATTGAAGCAGCAACATTTTCTTCAAGAACTGAAAGAAGGGTCCATAATTAAATGCTACATTTAGCATTTCATCACTAAGTCTTGAACACAAGCACATAAATATTTATGCATGTGTGTGTGTGTATAGTAATTAGTGAGAAAAAAGGATAATTCTGAGACAAGATGAGGTATTTATATAATTAAGAACAAAATGAACAAAAGAAGTATGCACAATATAATCAAACCCTCAGAAAATAGCTTATCACTCAGTTATGGGTATCATTCTCAGTTCAGATTACATCTTTGTGTCAGGACCAAATACCAACCATGATTTGGGATGTTCAGATGCACCAAGAAAAGGTATAAGATAAACCAGTATTTTCAAACAAATAACAATATAAATAGATAAACTACTAATACATAAACTGGAATTTTCTTAATGAAATTGTACACGCGAAAGAACAAATTTCACCCATATATCATTTCTAACTAAACTAACATGAACTTGAGGATTTTTCATTCACGGTAAAGAAGATGAACTTCATGAAAAAATAAATGTAATTTAGACTCTTAAGAAATAAGAAGCCTAGTTGAAATAAAATTTTAAAAAACAATTGTAAATATATATCAGCAAGATCAGCAGCAGAGTGTCGAGTTAGAAATGTTAAAAAAAAAAATTTAAAAAAAAAGAATACATGGAAAACAACCATGAAGGGAACTGTGCTGATAGTGTGCCTGAAACAGCCTTCAAGTTAAAAAATAAAATTCGTTTAGAAATAACTAACCCTTACTTCCATAGCTCCAGACTTCATTTCCTTGGCCACATCAGATATTTCTCGTATAAGACTGTGAAAACCCTGATAAAAGCACAATGCTGTAATCAAGCAGATAACAATGAAGCGAATCATCAAGGAAATGTTTTCTTCTCTAAAAATCTTATGTTAGTAGAAAAAAAGGAATATCAGAGAAGTAGTCCGTTGACATACTGAAGAATCCACTAAACTTCCTGAAAGAATTGTAGCATCCCCCTTCTCGTTGTAACCGTCCATTCCAAAATTAAAAGGTGACCAAGCCTGGTACGCAGCAGCCAAACAAGTGGTAAACTATAGTTTCATTTTGCAACAAAATAGGAGAGCCATTTAATAGGAGAGAATCGAATCACCTCTTCAACCATAATATATTGGGAGGTTTTAGGTGAAGATAAACCTGATTGACCTCCGTCGGATGGGTATACTCGAGGGAAGCGCTGCATGTCAAAGAAAATAGTACTCAAAGGTAAAGCAACTGTCTAAAAGAAACTGTCCCTTCAATGTAAAACAAGGCAAAAGTAAAGTGATATCAAATACCTTATCCAATTCAACAAGAAGTTGGTAACTTTGAATAACCAAATCAAGTGAATCCGCATCCTTCAGGATATGAAAAATGGCCTCAAACATTTTCCTGTTAACTCAAATTGCATATAAGATCTCCGTCAACCCAATCAACATACTATATCGGAAAATTGAACTAGTACAAACAGAATTAATATATTACAGTCACGTTGTGATTTACAACCACCAGCACAGTTGGTTTATGGTTCGCAGTGGAGAAAAGAGGATATGTCATACCACGTAGGTGCGCTTCCATTATCCGGCAGAAGAGAAGTAGTTCGCACTGCTTCAAGAAAAGCAAGCCCTAAAACACGAAGATATATCAAATATAAAAACAAAAAAGGTCCTTGCGAGAGACCAAGTACATAAAATATTTTAGGGCTTATGTACTCACGATCGTCGTCAAGGTGGTGAGAAATCTTGGAATGGTTGAAACCCGATGTGTCGAGCATTGCCATGGTGTTCTCTTCGACTCCTCGGTTGCCGCCGTCTCCTCCGCTTCTCCTACGCTTCTCCATATTCCTCGTAATCTTGTCGCACTCTCTGTATCCTGCGTCTCCGATTAATTTGAAACCCCAGGGACCAAAAAAAAAAAAAAAAAAAAAAAGAAGAAAGAAAGTGAATGGGTTCTCTCTTTCACAATTTACCGCCGTAACAAGAGTCACCGGTTTCCCTCGAGTCAAAATAGATATATTTCAAATATTTTATATTATAGTAAATATTTATTTAAAAAAATATTTTCTGCTGGCGGGACTTGAACCCGGGTCTCTCGGGTGAGAGCCGAGTATCCTAACCAACTAGACTACAACGGAATTATGAAAAATAAAATATTATTTTAAATATAAAAAACATATAGTAAAATTACAATAATTATTGGTAATCAATTGGTGTGGCTATATTACTTATATCAAATTATTGAAATCATAATACATTTACATAATAATGAAAAAACACTATAATAAAAGGATGGTTGATATTCAAAGCTAATTATTGAGAGTTATGTGATTCTTGCGCAATGGGCCAAAATCATTGAATCTTTGAACATTTATTGTATTCCCTCCGTCCCGTCCTATTAGTCTCATTTTCCATTTCGGTCCGTCCCAACCTATTAGTCCCATTTCTAATTTTGGCAAAATTAAATTATTAAAATAATAATTTTATTTAATTAAATTTAATAACCTAATAATGAAATTACTAATCTACCCTCCTAACCCTAAACAAAATTACCCCCCATACCCTCGCAGCTTTTAACCCCTCCCACCCAACTTCTCGATCATTCACTCCCCCCCAACCCTAATCCTATCGTTCACCCCCCCAACCCTAATTCGATCCGCCGCAACCCTCGATCTCTCTCGCCCCTCTCTTCTCACCGCCGGTCATTCTCCAATTTCGCGATGATGAATACCCCCTTCTCTGCATCTCTGTCCCGCGAGGATGACGAGTCGACGATGCTTTATCTGTCTCCCTCGCCGCCAGTTGCTGCTGCCGGTGACGCGATCTACCCCGACGACTTCGTCGCTTCTACCGCCGGGGGCTTGGAGGCGGGGAAGGTCGACCGGATCCATGAAGAAGCCGCACTTCTGAGCGACGACCACCGTGCCTCCCCTGCTTCCCCTCCGGCCGTTGATAATCTGTCGCCCCCGCCACCAGTCTTCCGTGCAGGTGACTTTCTTCTAACCGACGGCTCCAATAGTCCTTGCTCTATTATGACGTTTTCTAAATACCCGCCTTTCTCGCATCCGTCTCTTCTCACCGCCGGGGTCACGGAGTCGTGGATGGTCGAAAGTGAAGAAGCACCGTCGGAAGGGTTCGTTGCCGCCGGTGACTTGGAGGCGTGGATGGCAGACAGTGAAGATGCACGGCATCTGAGCGGTCCGGTGATCGAGGGAGGGTGTCCGAGAGAAGAGATCTTGGCCGTGGTTCGCATTTTCTGGGAAATATACTTCTCTAACATCCGGTGAATCCTCTCCTTTGGATCTTATTTTTTCATGCTTTATCGGTCTGTTGCATGTTGGTTCTGGGCTCTGTGGTTCGATTGATTGTTGGATCTGTGGGTTGATTTCATCTTGGCTCTGTTGGCTCTTGGGTCTATTGCATATTGGTTCTGTTGGCTCTTGGGTTTGTTGCATGTTGGTTCGGTTGGCTATGTTGTTCGGTTAATTGTTGGATATGTGGGTTGATTCATTGTTGGCTCTGTGGTTCTTGGCTTTCTTGGCTCTGTTGGCTCTGTTTGTATGTTGGATGGGTCTGTGTTGCATGTTGGTTGGCTCTGTTGGCATGATTGTTGTTGGCTGTTGGTTGTTGGCATGTTGGTTTGGTTGATCTGTTGTGGGATTTTGAGGCTTTTGATCCGAAATGATAAAAAAAAATTTGGCCACACACTTTGTAAAAAACAAACACATTTTTGATGAGCTGAGCAATGAAATGTGTTTTAAGATGTTTTGATCTGGTTCCATTCATTTCCTGGGTAAACATTTCAGATAAGCAAGCTATAGCATAATGCATTACATTCATGATTTATTGCTTTAATTTTGTTCTTAGCTTCAGGATGCATGCATTACAAAAATGAGCTGCATGTCTATATATGTGTAAGCTTTACAAAAAAAAAGGTCAAATGCCTAATTACTGTGAAAACATGTCTTCCTCTTGCATCCCTAGGTCAAAGATCAGCCTCTGTATTCCATCTGTTTGTCCTGCATCAATTAACAACTGAATGCTCTCTTGAACCAATTCCTTGGGTATTTCTAAATTTGTTGGTAATTCATTGGCCAATAATAATGAATTCTTCTTCATGTGTTGAACCTTGTATGAGTTGCATCCCTTCACTTTCAGAATTTCATGTAGGCAGCATTGTAATGATAAGAACACCTTGTTTAGGGTCATTGCTTCAAGTGTGTTGTAGCTACTTATAATTGCACTCACTAGCTCCTCTGCATCCCTGCATGCTTGTTGCTGTTGTAGACTCTGAATTGCTCTGAAAAATCCTAAGTCATTCACATTACAATCAGGACTATTTGGTGGTTGTTGCACTAGAGATATGTTAAACCCATCAGATTGTGCTATTGCTTGAAAATCTAGGTCAGAATTGTTGATATGTGGCTTTGCATTGTCTTGTTGTATGTAGATTGTCTTACTTAGACATGCAGGCCATTTTGCTTTAATTTGTGGTACAATCTGAAAATATAGGCATTAATTTAAGTGAGTAGGATGAAAATTAGACAAAATAAACATGCATGACAATTTTAAAATGCAAACTCTATACCTGATTGATTAAGCAACCCTTTATCACTTTCTTAGTGATTGGATTTATTGGTTTAGTCTCCATAGTCCCTGCAGCCCTCTTCTTGTTGTTTCTTTTTGCCATCAACTCTTCAGTGAATGGCCAAATGCCAATTTTACCATCAAACACAACACTGCCATCCTCTGAAAATACAGGCCTAGACACAGCACACATAAACATAACCTTTGGTATGAACTTCTTGCTTTTGCATGCTCTGTGTACTTCTTGTTCAGATTGGGTGATGTAGTATCTGTGGGTCGTTTTGGTTAAATAAAACCATTTCTCATCAATATGAATGACATTCTCCATTGGCTTGAATCTTAGAATGTTCAATGCATTGTCATATTCTATAGCTTGCAAACTGAAACTTAACCTAGAGAACTTGTTTGGAGCTGTCAAAGCTGGCTTAATGGCATTTGTGTGTGCTTTGATCAGATGTGATTTTGCCCATCTTCCCACCACAGATTTAGGAACACTTAAACTGTCTGCTAATGCTCTAATTGTTCATCTTTTTTGATAATGTATCTAAGCAATTTGATCAAAGTTTACCTGATGTTTTACTTGTTGGATTCTCATGAATCTCTTGCCCACAACATGCATAATTTCACCTCTTTCTCTTTGCCCTTTTGCAGTTTCCCAGATGCGTGAAATTGTTTTCCGGCATACATTGAAGGTTGCAGCTGCTTCATTTACCTTGCCCCTTCCAGGCTTCCCATCAATGTTGTTCAGTAGCAAAAACTGCAGAATTTCTTCTTTTTTTGAATCTGAAACATCCCCTTTTGCCCCCATTTGAATGTAGAAATTCTGAAATGTTTAATTTCATAGAGAACATCTTGTATTTATAGAAATGTCCAGCTTAGGGGATTGTAAAATTTGAAAATTGGCTCCATTAATTTTGGGTCGAAAATTTTCCTCTGAATTTTGGAAATTTTACCCTTTTGGTAATTTTGTGTATCCACTAACAATATTTTGCTGTTTTTTAATGCATTTTATTTTTGCTTTATTGACTTGCCTTGGTTCTGTGTCCCTTCCTATGGGACTAATAGGAAGGGACAGAGGGAGTACATTATAAAATGTGTTCGGGATTCTGAGCAACTTATGATTAATAAGTAGTTGTGCGGGAAAAATGTTGTTGGCAGTTGCTCAACCGTCGGAAAAATGGTTCTTAAATTTGAAAATTGAATTTTAGATTTAAATTATTTGAACGTGCAATGGAATAAGAATGTTCTCGGATGGAACAAAATATTTGCTATATATCAAACATGAAATCTTGAATTAAAAAAATGGGCATGCAATAAGTATATATTCTTCCGTTGTATATATAATCTTCAAATCTCAACGTCACGTTCAACAAAAGATGATAGATAATGCTCAGCTAGCCATTTCAATTGCCGATGAGAAGATCGACGGCGGGGCGAAGGGATTGAAACAGGAGCTCATATGTTCTTTCAGTGGGATGAATGGAATCAAAATACACATATTTTGTTGCGTCGTTGCAAACGGTAAACCTCGAGTTGCACAGAAATGATGCTTCCACCATGCCTGTCCCACAACATCCACTGTTCACCTCATCAAAACCTGCACATGCACATGTACATGCATGAATTATATATATATATACATAAACCTCAAATTAATCTGATTTATTTATGTATTTAATTTGATTGCAACTCACCGGATATATGACCTAAAGCCATCTCCTCCAGTGGCGAGTAGGCATCGAAGTAAACGATTCTAGCGCCGGAATCTGCTACTTGAAGTTGCATGGCGTTCAGTTCTTTTTGTAGAAGTTGGTTATAATCTCTAG
Organism: Plectranthus barbatus; assembly: GCA_026898455.1. Classification (NCBI taxonomy): domain Eukaryota; kingdom Viridiplantae; phylum Streptophyta; class Magnoliopsida; order Lamiales; family Lamiaceae; genus Plectranthus; species Plectranthus barbatus. The sequence continues at coordinate 258,832 of JAPKLW010000874.1, forward strand.
CTATGGAGGAAAAATTGCTGACGCAATCGCGTTTGAGGATCGGGCTATCTGAGTATAGTGTTATCACGATTGGCAAACAACCCATTGCCGGCAATCCCACCACTCCGATCCGGCGAGCTCCTTCATCAAATAATGCCTACGTAGCCCCAAAATGATATTATATATAATTAATAAACAAAATCAGAAATATGGCTAAGTAGCTAGAGACAAGACAACCTGCACAAACTGGCGGGCTCCGCTTATCACGAAATCCGTGTAGCTTTGGACGGTGTAACTCCGACGTCGAATTGGTACGGAGAAATAGTTGACGACGAAGTCATTTGTACCGGCACTCACGAAGTAAACGGCATTACTTATCACCTCCTTTGTCTTCTCCTTCCCAATCGCCGCCTCCAGTTTTCCCTTATATTCTTTGAAGTAATCTAGCTGACTCGACATTCGGATCACATTCTGATGATATCAATACAACATGACGTCATTAATAGTTTTAACACATTGTGTGTGAGTGTTAGAGAGAGAGAGACGCTTATGGTGGGAGTAAGTGGGTCGAATCCGGATCCAGCCGAAGCAAAAGTGACGCCAGTGATGAGCTCGTCAATGGTAAGAGTTGGATCAAGATATGGAGGCACGTTCCGTTTGAGGCCGATGTAATCAGCTGCATCAATTCATATATCATTATGGTTAGCTTGAACAATATATAGAACTAGCATTAATCATGATCAGTCATCACCAAGAAAATCATTTGCAAGGCGTCCATTGGAAAATCTTCCAGTAGGCGTGTGGTTAGGGAAATCTCTTCCATAAGGCGAGAAATTGCTCTTGAATGGAGTTCGGATGAAGTTGTTGTTGCCGGAGTCCGCCGTCGAGTCGCCAAATATGAGAACTGACGAGATAGACGCCGAACTCCCCGTTCTCACACTACCAATGTTTCGACCTCTAATAGCTCCACACTGCAACAAAAGGTATATCAGAAAAATAAACAACCCAAAATTAGGCTTTGTTTTTGTAAAGGGCATTTTTGTTGTCATTGCCCAAAGTGATACAAAACTTGAAGCAGAAGAAAAATTATTGAGCGATATATATATAAATTTCTTTGGGTCAAGTTGCACGAAAACTTGTTTTAGTTAAGAGAATGTACGAGCCAAAGTTTTGTAAAATAAAAAACAAAAAAAATGGTCAGTTTGAGTCGACTTCGGTCATTGTAATTTCGTGTGGGTTTGAAAAAGTTAGGAAACCAACTTGCAGAAATAGTTTATGGGTCCCAACCACCCTTTTCTAACTTCCAAACCCAATTAATTAATAAATTAAGTTGTTTCTCCACAATTTATTAATCGGGTATAGCCATATTGGGAACCACGCAAGCCAACTTTCTGGAAATTTCTATATAGATGTAAGACTATAAATCCAAAATTAGTAAATTTAATAGTGGAGTAGGTACGAAATATAATTAGAAAGAGAGTTGTTATACAAATAATTAAAATTTTTAAAAAAAATATATGGGTAATCAAGCCTTGATGAAACTATCGATTAAGGGGCGGAGGCCCTGAAAAACATAAGTGTAAGCGGCTTGAGTCGGATGCACGGCGTCCCAGAACAGATACTTGGAGTCGTCGGAGCAGATCGGAGAGTAAGGATTGCACAACACCGAGAACTCAATCACTCCACTCCCGCAACATCCCACGTTCACATTTTCAAATCCTACAAATTCCAACCAAAAAAAAATCAAATTATTAACTTCATTAATTAATTGAACGGGTTTTAGAAATTACCGAATTGGTGGGGTTTTTTAACCATGACATCAATTGGTTTGTATATGTCGACGTAAACGAGTGTGACGGAGGGGTTGCGTTTCCGCAAAGCCGCCAATTTGATTTGGAGCAAGTGATTGTAATCGCGGGCGACGGCTGAGAGGCGTTCGATGCAGGCGCGGTGAGTGAGAGCGTTGTCCGAGTTCAGTGTTATGACAGCTGGCACGCATCCGATTGGCGGCAATCCCACCCATGCAATCCTCCTCGCTCCCATCTCCATCAAACCCTGCATCATTAATCATTTTTCACCTATTTTTCAATTTTATTCATATCAAAAACAAATATCATGAATTTCTAAGGAAATTGAAAAAGTGAAAGAAAAACAATTACTTCTTCCGTCCCACTTCAATTGTCCACCTTTCTTTTTTTATCTGTCCCATTTAATTATCCACTTATTTAAAATGAAAAAATAATACTCACTCACTAATAAAATACTAATTTATTCTATCTTTACTCGCATTGGTTATTGTGCCAAAAGTAAGGTGGACAATTCATATGAGACAGAGGGAGTAATATTTTTTGTTTTTTATTAAATTTTTTTTTTTGTAAAATTATTAACCACGTTTTATAATCTGTAATAAGAACCCGGGAGAAGAAATCTTTATTTTTGGGGAAATTTAATGCGGCCCACCTCATAAATATTACGTTTAGACTGCGCGCATCAGAATAGTACAAACTATCTTTACCCACCACTTAATTACTCGAGTACGGCTGCTTTACCCACCACGTAATTACTCGACTAAAGTATTACTCACTCCGTCCCAGGACAGTCGCAACATTTTCCTTTTTGGTCCGTCCCAGAACACTTGCAACGTTTCCTTTTTTGGAAAATTTTTATTAATTAATTATCCACTAAACCTACTCTACTCCTACCTCACTATCTCTCATACCCCACTATCTCTCATAATCATTAACCTACTAATCTAACCCCACTAACTTTTCTAATCACTTTTTCTTAACCTCCGTGCCGGGTCAAACGTCTCAAGAGACCCGGGACGGAGGGAGTATTATTATTATTATTATTTTTATTTTTATTAATAATCTCATTTATTTTTGACATAATAATCAAGTTATTTGAGTGTTGAATGAGTTAATGAAATTAATATTTTATTGATAAATGTGAAAAAATTACGATTTTTAGAAATTTGACTATTAAATTGGGATGCACGAAAATTGGAAATGATACTATTAAAATGGGAGAGAGGAGTATTTTTTTAGAATTTCAAAAATAAATTCTGTAAATTTGTTTTTGGCATGTAAGAAAAAAGATTTTATGTTTGCACAAATGAAAGATAAGGCACGCACATTCGCTTGGATTGGTATGTTTCTAGAATAGATTGTGACTACTGTGTGGAATAAGATAGAAAGGGGGAAGTGATGACCGTTGAGAGAGAAAGTAATGGTACCTGAATGAGTTGTTGGGCCAGCTGTAAAATGAAGTTATGATAATCGGAGATATTGTAGGCCTTGCGTCGAATTTGCAGCGCCCCATAATAATTTACCATAAAATCGTTTGTGCCCGCGCTTATTAGGAATAAAGCATTACTCATTAGTCTTCTGGTTTTCTTCTTTCCAATGTGGCCTTCTATTCTTGATTTGCACTCTTTGAAATATTTCAGTTGATTTTCTATAGGAATCACCACCTGCAGTGAATTAAACCTAAACATTGGAGTACATATTGTTTCAAATAGACTGAAGAGAGAGAGAGAGAGAGAGAAGGAGACGTTGATCTGAGCGGTGAGGGGGTCGAAGCCGGTGCCGGCGGAAGCAAAACAAACTCCGGTCTGAAGTTCGTCGAGGCTGAGCGTTGGGTCTAAGTAGGGTGGTATGTAGTCTTTGATCCCAGCATACGAAGCTGTTTCATAAATTTAAATCACAAAACATCAACTTAAATTACACGACGACACTACATGTAATGTAATGTAATGTTGTTGAGCATGCAAAGGCAAAAATTAAAGTTCAACACCCACACCGCCACAGAAGCTCATCATGTACAAGGTCTCTGTCACCAGCTTCATTTGGGCCCCCACAGTTTAGATCTCATTTTAACGCTATGTCGGGCCCCCCCCCCCCCGGCGGGCAATAATTGCTAATTTGAAATTACGGCATGCATGATAACAAACAAATAAGTCTCAACTATAGTATTTATGCGGCATCTACGACTAGCTAGCAGATATATATCTTTTTATACTATAAGACTTTTTTGTAGATATGCTTTATAGCTGAAACTAAAGCTCGACTCCAGAATAAACAAGTCTAAGACTTAGTCTCAAGAAACAGAGGTACTTGCCCAGAAAATCAGTGACGAGCTTGCCGTTGGTAAACCTTCCAGTAGGAATGTGGTCGGGAAAATCCTTGCCGTAGGGGGGGAAATTGCTCCGGCTAATAGTTTTGATGAAGTTATTGTTGCCGGAATCAACTGTAGAATCACCGAAGACGTACATTGCAGAGAGCGAAGTGTTGAGCTTCCGACTTTCTGCAAAAACTACAACCACAAGAAGAAGGAGGAGGAAAAGCAGGGAGAAGCGAGACATGCTTCCTGGAATAAGAGAAAAAACTGTTTTTACCGTTTGAGGAATTGAGTACATCTGTTTATATATATTCATATATGTAGCATGTTTTTGTATGCAACATTAAATTCTATGTTATTATTGTTAATATAAAAAAAATAAAAAAGGAAAAAGAAAGAAGAAAAAGAAGAAATGTATGGCCAAGAAGACTGGAAGTTTTCTTTGGGAGGAAAATATATTGCAAGGCCATCACTGGCTCAACTGCTCCACAGATCATTAATTAATGTTTGACTGACGGATTACGTGGCACCTATATGAAATTTTGCTACGGCCATATTACCAAAATTAATTTCCTAGCTAGGAAAGGGAAAAATATTAAAATAATAAAATACTGGACATATTTAGGGATGTAAATGAATCAAACAGTTCGTGAGCTATTCGGATCTCGGCTCAATAAAAGTTTGTTCGAACTCGTTATTAAATGAACCAAACTTGAGCATCAAAGTATTCGACTCGTAAGCTCGTGAGCAAACTCGTTAGCCAAAATTAGTAAGAAATGTAAAATAATTAATTATATAAAAATAAATTTTTAATGATTTAATAGCAATAATAATGATATATCTTTCTAATAATGATAAAGATTTTAATTTGAGCATGAAAATAATATTAATTTTGGAATAAATAATGTTTTCTTTCAAAATAATAATGAATACTTTAAACATATTCTAAATTTAGAAAGTTTATTTAGGCTCGACTAAGGCTCGATAAAGTTCATGAACTTCAAGGTATTCGATAAAAAAGCTCGAAGCTCGACTCGATATTAAACGAGTCAAACTTGAGCACGACACTACTCAACTCAGCTTGGTTCAATTACACCCCTAGACATTTCATATAAAGAAAAATATTAAAATTATTAAATTTTTGGTATATAGTAATTTTTATATGGTATTATATCGCATCAAAAATTTTCGATACGGTAATGGTATAACCATTAGGGGTGTGCACGGTTTGGCCGAAACTGGCCGAACCGGCGAAACCAAATTAATTTGGCCGATTTGGCTGGTTTGAAAAAAATTATTGGCCGGGTTGGTTTGAAAATTTTCAAACCGGATGATTTGTTTTGGCCGACGGTTTGAAGGATGAAACCGGCCGTTTCGGCCGGACCGGCCGTATAAATAATATAATTTTAAATATAAAAATGATAATAAAATATTATTTGATAGAAAGCTAAAATATCAATTATATTGATATATATGTCCGATGCTTATATTCTTTCGAATTGTAACCCTATAAATCAACTTATATATAATTGTTTTTTGCAATCATAATATTATTTATTTATTACATATCTCATATTTATAATTAATGACAAACGATACATATTTATATTAGTTTCATTTTGTGTATCATTCTTTCATTAATTTCTAATAATAAAATTGATATACAAGTTACATTTTTTTGTAATATTTTTAGTTGAATAATCTTCAAACCGTTTAAACCAGCCGAACCAAACCGTTTTAATATGGTTTGGCCGGCTTGATTTAAAATAATTATTTGGCTGGTTTGGTTTGTGAAAATTTCAAACCGTACCCATTGGTTTGGTCCGTACTTTGCCCCTTAAACCGGCCAAACCGGACCGTGCACACCCCTAATAACCATCATAATATTTACCGTACGCAGCACATTATTAAAATATAATAATATTTTTTCTTTTAAATTTATAAATTAAATTGAAATCATATATATCTTCTGTTGGGACAGGCTCGCGAGGCCTAGGCCCAATCATCGGCAATTCAGCGGCCCAAAGCCCACACGTGAGGAGCCCACGCGGAAATGGATGCTCCCCATGGCGCCTAAGGCACAGGGTTGATGTCGACTCCACATTCTCCTCGACATCGACCACGGTTCGGACTCTCTGTCGAGGAGGAGAAGCTTTAACCTAGTGACCTAGCAGCGCATGACCGTTGTAAACCCTTACTGACCCCGAAAACATTGGGCTGCTCTGAAATCCACTGCGACCACGAGCTTGTCGACGGCTAGGATTTAGGCAATCATCTCTCTCTTATTTTATCTATAAATAGGGGTAGATAGTCCATTTCTTGCATCTTTTTTCATGCCCCCAAGCTGTAACAAAACTCTGTCAAAACATATTAAGATTCTTATTCTCCTACATTCGCCCATCTGGTTTTTTTTTTCCTGCTTTAATTTTGCTTACATTTTTATTTACGTTCTTTTGTATTGTCAATTCTCATAACCCGTTATTATCATCTATTTTTTTTCGTTTTTTCTTGTTATCTTGTAACGATTTCAAGAGCTCCATTTATACCGATAAACCGAACACCAACATCTTCCCTTTTCACTTAACAATATTATTGATATAAATATATTTCTTAAATAAATATCTGCAGAAAGAACCATAAAATTAAAGTATATTGAAAGTTTTCGTTATGCTGACAATATACTTAAAGACTGATAAGATAAATGGTATATAAATTATGTCATACCAAATTCAAAATAAAATCATATCGAAAATTCGATATATCAAAGTAATGCTATATATAATCTCACACATGAATCATACCGACTCGTACCAAAACCGGTATACCAAGCTAAGGCATACTAAAAACTTAAATACAATAATATTATCGATTTTTCTTATACTATAAGATATAATGAAAAAAATCAAGTAGTATTTTTTACCAAACCTAACCTCACATCACATACACACGTGCATAATTTAGTTATGTTAGTATGTCACATGTCTGTATCTAGAACCTACTTATTGGAGAATAATAATGTCAAGTATGAAATTACTAAGATTCTTATATGAATATGTGATTAGAAAATTTATCTCAGCATATTTCAATATTATTCTTATTCTTACTATATATTATAACAGTACCATAGCATTTTACTGAAAATGATTTGGGCTGTCAACAATATCTAGCTCTAATAAATTAGAGACTTGGCGGTAGTTGTGCCAATATTGTTTCCTTTTAATTTTTATTTTTCGTACTCGCCCAACTTCTGTAGATATTTTAATAATACTTTATTTGAGTACAATATCTCTTCTGTTTATGTTATTATTTTCAGTATCTAAAAAAAAGTGCTATTATTTTCTGAAAAATAAAATAATACTAGTATTCTATTAAATTTAATATTGTGTCGGACTCTGAAACCAAATCCAAGCATTCATAATCTGTAAGAGTAAATTGTAAAACTTTTCACGTAAAGTTGTGTGCAAGTGAATCCTATTGAAGTCGTGAATTAACTACATTTTGGTTTAAATTTCTAAATCCATATTTGCTCATGTGTGCTGATAAATATATATAAAATATTGGTTGTAATATTTTTTAAAGGAAAATTATCAAAAATATAATTTATTTTGGAGATCAAAACAATATGACAAAAACTTGCGTTAGGCAGACCTAAACGATTTAGGCTGGTTTTATCCTATCCAAATGGGTTGATCCATCACAAATAGGGTTTATTAATCCCAATTAGGGTATATTATATGGGTTTGGGCTTGGGTTAATGGATAAAACTCACCTAAATCGTTTAAGTCTGCCTAACCCAAGACTTTCCCAAACAATATTATTTTTTTAAGAATTGGGAAAATAAATGGGCACGGTGCCCCGCAATAACTTCAATCAATCCATGATTAATAGGCCATTAACAAAGTTGAAATTGGGACCAAAACAATATTTTTTCGATATCACATGGAAGAAATGAGATTTCAACTTGCACTAATTCAAGGATATAACAATTAAAAATAATAGATTGGGGTCATAAAATGATTTTTTTTCAATCTTAAATTAAAAATAAGTATCTTAATAATAAGATAGATTAATAGGAAATAATATTAGTGATGATGCAACATTTGGATGGAAAATGATACTTTTGTAATTTTTCAATCATGCAAATATTATAGATTTAATAAAAAGTAAAAAACCCCAATTATTTGATAATATTTGGGACTTAGTTTCAACTATTTAATTAGAATTGATTGAAATTTAATAGTTTTCTATTCCCTCCGTCCCTTTGGCATTAGTCTCATTTTTCATTTCCGTCTGTCCCACCAAATTAATCTCATTTCTTAAAATAGAAAAAAAAATTCTCACACTAATAAAATATTAATTTCACTATACTTCTCATATTCTTAATTGGTGAGAGTGCTAAAATTAATTATGTGAAAGTGCAGTTGTACATGCTTTGATGTTTTAGGCAATGCCGTTTATAATCGGAAATCATAAATTTGATTACTTCAGCGATTTATCATATTATTTAACATGTCAAAATCATAGATTGACATTTGATATTGACTAAGAATTGTAACATAAATAAATATCATATTGTATTGGTAGAAACAAACAAAATTCTTCGTAAATAAAAATTGACGAGATTAATATTTAGAATCTAAAAGAATTTAGTGCCCGAGTTTACTATTAACATCGAGGTGTTGAAGAATTTAACACTGCAGAATTCAATATGCCTGACTAACAGAGTAATGTTAAACAGAATGTTATACAAAGTTTAACATGCAGCGGAAATAAACGCAGATACAAAGAATTAATTTTCACGAGTCTAGGGTTTCTAAACTCTCGAGAGCCTCACAGCCAAAAACAGATTTTACTAAGATAAAGAAGTTTACACAGCAAAATTGAAATAATAAATATTCAAAACCCTTCTCGGTTCACTCCCTCGAAGAACTTTGAATTTACATAGAAGTAGAGACTATAACTATGAAAGGCGTACTTACGAAACCACGATTCAACCCTAAAAACTCCTCTACCATTGGATTCACTCTCCGGAGGCAGGATCCTTCTTCGGTTTGAATATCTTCGTGAGTTGAAAGCACTAGAACAATGAACGAAAGCTGGAACGCCTTGCTTGAATAATATCTTGATGAATACTCTAAGTCGTCCCATCTTTCTTCGCACCCCAGCACCCTTTATATAGGTTTAGATGTGTGTAGCCTCGTGCTAGATATGTATCTTTGTGTATATATCTCAACTGCAAAGATTAGAGGAAGTTAGGTAAAGATATGTGAAAGATATATATGAAAGATATGAATATATTTTAATTTATCTCTAAAGATTAGGAAGTAAATCTATTCAAATATATCCAAAAGTCAAATCTATTCGTTCCTAAATCTTCATAAAATATATATCTAGTCTAGAATAAACTGAATATACGAAAATAAATAAATACGAATAAATAAGGAATGATAAGATTAAATCAGCAGGACAGTCTAACACTACGGTGTTAAACATAGCTTCGACTTTAACACCAGCGAAGGTTAAACATTGCATCTTTAATCTCCCCCTTAAGCTTATCATTCCTGTAAGCATTTCAACACAACACTTGTAATTCAGTTCTATTCGACATGCACAGTGAGATATTAAACTGCACCATAAAAGATATTAGACTTTTCAAACAAACATAAAAATTAAATATTCTCCCCCTGAATGATTGCAGAAAATAAAAGCTTAAGATTTCATGAAAAGTCCTTATCCAACACCAAGAGATTCAGCCCACAAAACATCCAAGTTCACTTGATCAAGAAAAAGGGAAACTGAGTTTAACATCAACTTTAACACCCCTATACTTCTGAACAAACTGTGACACCAAAGTACTCAACAATGATTAAAGACCCCTTTCTTTTTCTCTCTCTTTTTTTGTTTTTTGTTTGTTTTTGTTTTTGTTTTTGTTTTAAATAAGGAAACGAACAGAAACTGCAAGCCTTCAAACTTTAACATCAGAGTGTTATATCCGTATAAAAACAGCCGATCTGATAAAGAACAATGTCATGTGCCATGTTCCACAGAGATAGTGTTCCTAATAACATCCTATCTCCAGTACTTAGCTTGTGACATACAAATTTAGCATGTATTACCTCATCATTCAACATGTTCCACATAGATAGTGTTCCTAGTAACATCCTATCTACAGTACTTTGAGAAATGACGATTGTACATGACAAACATACTCAATGTTTTGACATTAAGGCCTCACTCTTGTGTCTACCGTCTTATAAGATGAGTTTTATAATCCATGTGTTGACATTAAGGCCTCACTCTTGTGCCTACCGTCTTATAACATGGGTTTTTTTTTTAATTTTTTTTTCAATCAGATCTTTAACACAAAAGGATATCACACAACCGATGATAAAAAATCAGGCAAACAGAACAAAAACTGAATAACAACTGAATGTCGATCGACTCAAGATTTACAATGATCAACATCCTACTCATACGAATTTAAGGAGCATTACACATACCAAGAGATTTTCTAAGATAAGAGAATCTCTCAAAGTCAAGGGCCTTTGTAAAAATGTCTGCAATTGGATCTTTAGTAGGAATGTGTTTAAGTGAGATAAGATCTTTTTCCACTAAATCTCGAATAAAGTGGTGTCGAATATCTATGTGCTTAGTTCTAGAATGTTGGACTGGATTTTTTGAAATCTCAATAGCACTAGAATTGTCACAGAACAATGTTAAAGTTTCAGAAAACATACCGTAATCTTCAAGCATTTGTTTCATCCATACCAATTGTGTGCAACAACTTGCAGTAGCAATGTACTCGGCTTCAGCCGTTGAAAGAGATATACAATTTTGTTTCTTACTTGACCAAGACACAAGATTTCCTCACTTCAACCTGAAGGCTAAGCGTACAAGGAGTTCCTAGGCGAGTGACCACAACAGACCAAAGGACGGAGCGCTGACGGGCCGTACATAGATCGTAAGGAAGCTTGTAATATACTTGGTGATTTTCCAGACCAAGTGTCTAAAGAGTGGACGTAGGATTTTAGATTCGAACCACTATAAAATATTCTGTGTTCTTTACCGCTTTCATTTAAATTTTTGTTCTTATTAAATTTTGCAAATCTGCTTTTAAACCTTCAATAATTGTCCAAGTATTGAAGTATATATTCTGTGGAACTTACTAAACGAGCGTCAGACCTAAGCTTAACACCTTTTATAAACCTTAAACTAAGTTGCAGTTAGTTTAAGAGAACAAGTGCAACTCATTTTTACTTCCGCTGCATATTATGTACTCTGATTTTGTGACCAACAGAATCAATAGTGTTTTATACGATTATGTATATAGTTGTAATCAAGTGCTAAAATTAAAGTTTGTGTTTAATAAGAATAAATATCAATCATCAGATTGAAAATTTAAGCATAATTTTCGTTCGTATTTAATAATTTTATAAATCATACTTAATCAATTACGTATGATTTAAAATAATTAAGCATGAAATCTTGAAAAAAAAATTAATTTCAACTATTGATCTTTCAATATGAATGGTATAGATTCATTCATATTTAACACAAACTAACTTATATATATATATATATATATATATATATATATATATATATATATATAATATAGAGTAGTGATCATATGAGAATAGTTTTTAGTATGAGAAATGAGAATAAATCTCAGCCTTTGATTTTGTGATTTCAACGCTCATGATCTATTTCACTCCGTGTGCAGTTTTCCTCGATTATCCTGCAGTTTTGCAAAATTAAGGTTATTTTTGTAATTTTAACTTTTTTTTTAAAATCTGAAATAGTATATCATTAGATTTTTTATTCCTTTCTTTGCGCAATTTGATTTCTTCTTCCTTCTTCGTTCGATTTGATTTATATTTCTTCTGTCGATCAAATTTTTTTTTCTTTGTTTATGGATTTTGCATTCGTGTTCGGTCTCGACTTTGTTTATTGTGCATGAATATAGTTTTAAAAAATTTGTTTTATTTAGATCGACGTTCATTTTTACTATTATATTGTGCATCTTTAGTGTTAACTTTGTGCATTTTTGTATCTTACATGTTCATTTAATCCAAAGTGTGTATTCAAATCGACGTTCATTTTTACTATTATATTGTGCATCTTTAGTGTTAACTCTGTGCATTTTTGTATCTTACAGGTTCATTTATTCCAAAGTGTGTTGATGAGATGAAGCATTTTAAGGGCAGAGTTTTTAGAACTGTTGATGTTGATATTGAGTTTTATAGAGACTACGCTCGTGTTGCTGCTTTGAAGAAGAAGATGTTTAATTTTTTTTTAATTCGTATTTATGTAAAAATGAAGTAAATCGGGCTAAAAATGAAGTAAATTGGGCTAAAAATGAAGTAAATCGGGCTTAAAATGCAGGTTGTTGTTTGTGTTTGAGCTTTTTTACAGTTTTAGCCTTTAAAGACTAAAACTGTAGGATATTGGGACAAAAATGTCGCGTTTTTCAATTTGCTGAGAATGAATCCTGTTCGTCGATTTGATGAGATGGACGCGCGAGATCTATTCTTATTTCTCATAGTAACTCCTATTCTCACCTGATCACTATATTTGAGTAGTTTTGAAAATACCCTATAGTATTGGTCAACTATGAAAAATACCATAATGTTTGCTTTTCTTGAATAATACCTTAACGTTTCATTTTGCCCACTAAAAATACCCTTTACTATAAAATATATCCTAAAGTTTCTCATATCATTGAATTATACCACAATGTTTGATTTTGTCAATTAAAAATACTCTGCGTTGCTAATGGTGTTAAAATTTCAATACAATATATGCCACATATATACCAAAGAAATGGAAGTGTCACATATTATTTAATTTATGATTTATAAAAATTTTAACATTATTGACGATTAAGGGTATTTTTAATAAATAAAATCAAATATTTGGGTATAATTCAGTGATAAAGAGAAATATTGGGGTATTTTTATAGTTGATGGTATTTTTAATTGACAAAATGAAACATTAGGGTATAATTCAGGGAAGGGAAAATAATAGAATATTTTTTATAATTGACCAATACTTTAGGATATTTTTCATAATTTTTCCTATATTTGAATATCTGAATTTGGATACGAAGGATCTTAGAATGAAGTGGGATGGTTGACAGAACTCCATATTAATTTTTATCTATGCAACAAATTAAACTAATTTATTTATAGTGCAGCTGCAATTTAATAAATTCTTATTTTTGCAAAAATAATACCTAAGATCTGCAGATCCACATTTTGATTTATTGTGAATGATGACAATAATAATATATTAGGGGTGTAATCGAGTCGAGTAGTGTCGTGCTCAAGTTTGACTCGTTTGATATCGAGTCGAGCTTCGAGCTTTTTTACCGAATACTTTGATGTTCACGAACTTTATCGAGCCTTAGTCGAGCCTAAACGAACTTTCTAAATTTAGAATATATTTAAAATATTCATTATTATTTTGAAATAAAAAGTTAGTTATTCCAAGATTAATATCATAGTCATGCTTAATTTCAAAATTTTCTCATTACTTGAAAGAATTATCATTATCGTTACTCTTAAATAATAAAAATATTACTTTTATAAAAGTAATTATTATATATTTTTAATAATTATAGCTAACGAGCTTGCTCACGAGCTCACGAATCGAATACTATGATGCTCAAGTTTGGTTCATTTAATAAACGAGCTTTACTAAACGAGCTCGAACAAATTTTTATCGAGTCGAGATCCGAGTAGCTCACGAACAGTTTGGTTCATTTACACCCTAAACATATGAATTGTAAACGAGAATTCAAGAAACACAAGAACACAAGATTTACGTGGTTCGGCAATGTGTTTACGTTCACAACGAAGAAGCAGTTCGATCTTTATTATTTTGGAACAACGGTGAATATACAAATACATCAAGTATTTATATTAAATTCTACGAGGTACAAAAAATCTAAAATACCCTGTACCATACCACGACCTATTAATCTATCCACGGCAAACACAAGGCAGATGACTGCTCCGCTTCACAATTAATCTATCCACGGCAAACACAAGGCAGATGACTGCTCCGCTTCACAAGCATCTACCTGCCCCTTCGTTGTTGATATATGAGCCATATCAACATAATTTCTATACATTATTATGTTATTTTCAAGAAAGCAAAATAGTTAAAAATCTAGCCAAGCTAGATAATGAGCTCAACAATTGACACACGTCACTCACTGTACGAATACTCAAATTCATAAATACACTAGCTAGCTATTATACCCTGAATAAGATAGAGAATCAATTCTATATTTGGACGATTTAATTAATTTTCTTTGTTTTCGTAATATTATTAATTCAAGATCTAAAAATTAATTTGCTTATTAATTTATAATTCAAAAATTATAAAATTCTCAATCCATATCTTAACTTGACAATTTAAAAAAAAAATTAGGTCCTAATTAAGAATTCTATCTTTTAAAATTTGAATTAATAATTAATTTTTTTAGATTATGTATTAACAGTGCTGGGGAGTTGTTGTTGTTTTTTTTTACCCTTTTTCAAAGTCATATTTAATCAAACTCATTGTGATGAATTAAATCGTAATTTCGTGAATGTTGAATTTAAATTGTGATGTGCATGTGTAAGTTGGTATCATTTTAGGAAGAAGTTATTTGAAAAATATGTTGTGGAAGAGAGATGTCATGTCATCAATATATCATTTGGCTATTAATGGAAAGGTAGAAAGATGGGGTAAAATTGTGGCTCCAAATGAGACACCAATGAATCTAGTGCACGTATACAAACACTGAATAAATGAATGGCCTCACCGCCCCCGCAGTTAATACGACTTCGGCGATAATATTTAAATTTCAAGTGAAATGGTCCCATTTTCATTATTCTACCACTACCACCTATTTCTTCTTTTTTCTTTTTTCTTTTTCATTTATATTCATCATTTATGGCATTTCTCCATTCTCTTGATCCTGAACATTCCCATATTTTTATTTTTATTTTTTGTTTTTATCTCATTTTTTGGATGAATTTCTCATACTGTGCCGCGTCTCGTAACATTTTCTATTTTAAGAAAATACTTGAGAATCGCGAGAGTTTCAATGGTGTTTTTTTTTTTTTCGCTCAGTAAATATATCTATATATAACTATTTTTTCAATGAAATGAAATCACTCTGTCTTTCGTTCCAATCACCAAAGTTTGATAGGCTGAATTAGAGATGCTGACACAAGTAAAATTGATTCTCATTAAAGGTTTTCTAATAATGCATAAATAATAAAAGAGACTTATAAAAATATAAAATTTGCGATGCTTAAACCCGAACGAAACGACTTCATATTCTTGACTTATCTTTATTTTTTAAAAAAAATTAAAATCATAATATAATATTACTCCCTCCGTCTCATTAGATTAGTCCAGTTAAGTTTCGGCACAGAAACCAATATTTATGAGTGTAGTGGAATTAATATTTTATTGATGTGAGAAGATTTTTTTTCCATTTTAGGAAAATGGACTAATCTGGTGGGACAGAAAAAAATAGAAATATGGACTAATCTGGCAGAACGGAGGGAGTATTATCAAGAAGGGATTAATATAACATAAGAATTGAACAAGTATCGTAAAAAATTTAAATATCTTGCCAGAACAATTGCATAATAACATGTGCAAAATAGAATACAATATGTGTGTACATGTATATAGCCATATAGGTAAGTATTTGTTTTTGTTTATATTATGAGAAATGTGACACCTGGAAAACGCTGGAAGTTGTTAAAGTCATTAAAGTGAGTTAATTCTATTGTTGTTTGATGTTTGCAAAATTATTGTTATTATTGTTATTATTATTATTGTTTAGTTTCTAAATCTTATCAGATGTATGTAGCATGAAATAAACTAGTATTGCACCCCAGCACCCCACGCGATGCGTGGAAACTTTAATTTTTTGTATTAAAATAATATTATTTTATAATTTATTTATTATAAAAATAATATGCATTTTGTTTAATATTCATAGGGATTTTAAAATTATTTTTTGTAAGCCTCATATAAGTTTTTAATTCAAAACAATGTTTAAATTTTTATTTTCTTGAAAATCCAAAAAACATGTATTTAGTTTCTTGATGTGGATGTGTTTCTCCACATAATTTTTAATTTTCAATATTAAACAATATTTTTAGTGCGTGATAACTTTCAAATTATTTTACAAAAATATCTTGAACGTTGAACTTCTTATTTCTTTCTCTCCATTTTTAGAACAAAAACACATTTTTATTATTGATTATGCAAATTATTTTTTTGCATCATTGAATAAACATTTTAATTATGTGCATTGATGCATACTTGATACATATTAATAAACTTGTACCTTGAACTTCTTGACATGCAACTTGATATGCTACTTGAATGTATTGAAGATTTACACTAAATCTCACTCACTTATAAACTCTTTAATATTTTCAATTATTATATTATAATACGATCATTGTTATTGTACTTTATTGATATGTTTTATGAGTTTTTGGTAATAATTTCAAGGAGCACAAGTATTATCACCAATATCATATGTAGTAAGCATATGCGTTCTTGCCAAAGATAATTTTGCTATTTGAATTTCTCATAAAAAAAACTCATATTTTCCGATTGACTATTGTAATATTGTTTCCCGGAAATACAAGGGTAGATAAGCTTGAGTATCATGGATTGATTGTAAATGCACATGATCGGTTGCTATTTTGCATTAATTTATTTATGACCGCATTACGACTTCATCTATATTCTTTAACAAATTACTCTCGTTTTAAAAATAATTAATATTTTTTTTAAATACTAACTGTAATCTAATTATGTGATTGATATTATATTTGCGTCTATTTTGCGATTTCTTTTAATATTTCGAAATAACAAATAATTATAATTTTTAATACATTATCTTAATATATCAAATGTCTTGTTTCCTTAACAAAAATTTTGCATTCAATTTAAATATTGATGTTTATGATTTTATTGTAGATATTGTTTCATCAATTAATGAAGAATCATGTGTTCAAACTTATTGATATCTTTAATTGATAATTACGAATTATTGTTTATATATCAACATCATACAAAATGATCTTTAACGATTTTAAATATCATTAAATATTAAGTATGATTAAAAAATTAAAACTAATAACTTTGGATTAATTTACTATTGAAAGCACTAATTTATAGGCTTAAATATATATAATTCACAAACAAAGTAACAATCATTAAGTTTCAGCATAATCTTCATTATCGCTGCTTTGTAAGTAATGTTATTAGCAAAATATTTGCTAATAAATCTAACATCTTATGTGATATTTATTTGTGTAATAATATGAAATTATATTTGTTTAGCATTTAATTTTATTATCATTTGTTGGCAGAATATTTGCTAATCAATTTTGTTTACCTTGTGTCATAAAAATATCATGATAAATATGTTTTGATTTATTGTCATGTTTATTAAATCATTTCATAATACCATTTATTATCATAATTGATTAGTTGTATCAATTACTCTTTTTATTTTTTGTGATTATTTGAGAAGTTTTGTCTAGGCTAGAAAAAATATTTTGGATCTTCTTTCTGTGGATTATGTAAATATATTTTATTATATAATGATAAATAATCAATTAATCGAGTGTTGATTGTTTGTGTTTATGTTGGTTTAGATTATTAGAAATACAAAAATGCAACATAAAACTTAATTATACCTCAAAAATATTATTTCAGCAAATAATTATTTATTTTAAGAATGCCACTCCATATTTTTATTTCGCACAAATTCAATCACCACTTGTGATATAAACACATTAATAATAAGCATATTCATATTAATTTTGTTCTAAAATTAATATTAAATTTTGTAATAAAAAATATAAAATTAACATGTACTACGTAATTCTATTTAATATATACACCAACACTCATTTACTTACTATTAATAAAAAATTACTTATATATGTATTATTACTTCTCACAATATAAAATAACTCAACTTACAATATAGTAGTACTAATTGAAATAAAAAGCGAACAAATAATAATAAAAAAATCCTAATATACAAAAATACTAAGATAATAACTATAATAATCATTAATCATTTCAATGATGTAACAAATTAATAAATCTATGTCGATATATTTCATGATTATGAACTCACTTTTTATGAACTTAATATTATATGATATAACCCACAAAAGTAACTAAAATTACATAATACATGTAAATCTTAGTAAAGTAAAATTAAGAATATCGTGTTTAACCATTTGAAATGATAAGATAAAAAATGTAATATTAAGAACGCCCCAATTTATTTATTCTTGGTCCTTCAAACACACTAATTTATTCAAATGTGATCGAGTTGTATTATAATTTAAGAAAGCATTTTATTTTTGTTTTCTTCAAAATAATCTTAAAAAATTAGTTTAATTGTATCATATGGATAAAAAAGTTGCAGAAAAAATTCAAAAAACATAAGAAAACGCTAAAGTGTATTACAAAAGTTCCTTCTCCATGAGAAAAAAAATATGAAATATAAAGAAAATACAATGCAAATTACAATTGGCGTGTTGATCTCCCATTTAAATGGAAAACTTCGAGCAAATGTGCATTCCTTTGTTTCTCTCACCCTTTTTACAAAGTATTGAAACCCAACATGGTGTATAATAATAACAAAAGAAAAGAAGACTAAACTAAATAAAAAAGCAAAATACTAATTCGCATTTGAGATAAGATAGAGAACTAATGAGATTGTTAATAGATAACTTGTATTTATAGTGTAAAAATAACAATAGAGGGTCAAGATTTTGATTTAATTATACCATGATTTGAGGATCGTATTGAATTTGATTATCAATTATTGCCATAATATTTGTTAATCAATCTTGATTTTATTATGTTTCCAAATAAAAAAATAATAGCACTTTAATGAAATTTCCTATCATATTCGTTCAATTATTTCCAAACATATTTTATATTATTAAATTAGATTTGTATGACATTAATCACGTGAATAATATATATTGATTATCCAATAAAGAGACTAATTTATAAGAATTTAAACTAATTTGTTATTGAAGACAATTATTTTTAACTGTTAACTTATTTAAATAAAAGTTGATCTATTATAAATTAATTAAGCTAACACAATCAACTCGGGTGAGGCACTATTTTATGTTTTATATTTCTTTACTTATAATAAATTATATATGATTATATTTTAATTTGATTCTTAATTGGAAAAGTATTTTATAATCAATATTAATTTATTGTGTTTAAAAATCACGATCATTTCCATTAATTTATTTCTATCATATCATTCATTATCATAATTAAATTTAAAAATAATAATTTTTAAATTAAATACTTTCTAGATTTTATCTAATTGATGAAGATTATAATGCATGATTATAGGGAAATAAGTAATAATTAAGGGAACATCAATCTCTTTAATTTAGGTATATTTTCCTAAAATATATGAATATAAATTCTAAGATTGTAGAGTATCCCCAATTAATGAACTAAGAAGTTTAATTAATTAACAATTAATGTAAGTGAATATTTTCATATATTGTCTCCGGTATTGTTTTAATATATATATAGATGTCACATTTTCAATTTATTATGTCCAGAAACAATAATATCGACTGAATTAGATTGCGCGTTGTGATATGTCTTTTAAGTTATGGGTCTGGCCCACTTTTTTAATAGCACCACCACGTGCTTCTAAGTTGTAGATTGTGTTTTGTCTTGTATTTTAGATCTCATTTCCCATCTTATCTTAAATTTTATTTTATTTTTTTAAAACTCATTCCACATCTAAATGATTCAAATAACACAAATCATTTTATTTGCATCATATTTAAAATATTAATGTCAATTCAATAATTATGTAATTATTTACACTTAAAACATTTAAAAGTACGAAAGATAACATAGTTATATATTTCTTCTCCTCTAATAAGATTTAAACTCTTTTTACATTTTGTTCTTGATATCAACCCAAAAGGCCTCATACTAATGGAGTTGGGTGGACTCTTATGTAGAATGAATTCCATCATTGTTTCTTCGATGTGGGACATAGGTTAGCTCAACCCAACAATCGTCCCCTCAAACCCAAGGACCATAGTATCGTGTCATTTCCCTCGATCACAATTCATATTCTATCGTCGTTAACTAACAGGACCCACTGCCTAACCACCACTGTCAGGAAGTTTTTGACACAAGGCATCCATTGTATCGGGTTTTGTCGAGGGACTCCTCCCCTCGAGCCTTGATCAGTCTCAACTCATCTTGCATCATCGTAAACCAACGGGACACGCGGCACACGCCGCCTGACCACCTATCAAGAAGCTTTCGACACAAGGCACCCAGAGACGACCCCCACACGAAATTGAGGGCTTCCCACATCACCAGAGTTGATACGATCCTCGCCGGGAGGGTTTAGATCGCAACCTAGGAACTCGAAGGAATGGACGCAGACACAACGCGGAAGCAATTGAAATTGAAAACAAGGGAAGATCCAACACCTTTGGATTCGAAAACCCTCAAGTACTGTAGTCCAGAATAAATTCTCCTACGACCCAAGAAGCGAATTGATCCAACAACGAAGGATATGAATGAAGACACCACCAATGGATATGACTGTCCAATTGATTAGTCGAAATCGAAACCCTATGGATGATAGGAATTTTCGAAAATTGAGCTTTCAGAAATAAAGGAGAAAACCTCACAAATTTTATTAAACTGAAAACTGAATAAATTTTTCCATAACAAGGCCTATATATAGGCAAACTCAAATCCTAATAAGGAAATCAAATCATAATCTAATAAGGAAATCAAATCCTAATTTCATAAGGAAATCAAATCCTAATCTAATAACGAAATCAAATTCTAATAAACTAAGGAAATAAAATATATCTAAAAGATATAATCCAAAATTAGTTAAATAACTAACTACCAAATCTTATCAAGATAAATCAAATCTTCAATCATATCTGCAGTGAATCTTCTGGAAATATCTTGATAAATCTTGCCAACTAGATCTCCATCATTCCCCTCTTCTTCAAAGGGATTTGTCCTCAAATCCACGTCTGCACTGGACTCAATGGACCATCTTACATTGCCCTTGGTTGGCTTGTTTGACACATCATCATGTTCAAAATCTGGCAATTGCTTCTCTTCATGCATCTTCATTTTCAAACCAATAGTCCTCACAAGAATGGACTGAACTATGTTCCTCTCGATCAACTCCTCAACTGACTTCATTAACTTTGACTCTGTCGTCTTCTGCACTTGACAGTGGCTTTGGATACCCATAACTTGAGTGTAAATGACAGAGAGTGTAGCCGGAACTTCGGATTCTTCATTGTCTTCAATATGACTCTCCAAGGATGTAGCAACTCTCACACCCTCTCCTTTGGTCTCTTGAATTGGCTGCATCGACTCAGATTGGGTTGCCTGAAGTGCTATATTGTCTTCCTCGATTTCTTGAACAGAAAGTGGTAACGATTGAGACTTGGTTGCCACCAACACCTTCTCCACCGCCTGCTCCACCTTTGACAGAAACTTATCAAATGGAGAGGAACTATCTGGTCGAGTCTCCCACTTTGCTTGTCTATATCTCATCTTTTTGCTGCCCAAATAATCATCTTCCAATGCGTCAAGCCGTTGATGCAACATCTCCATCTCTGACCTCACCATCTTTCTAAAATCAGATTTCAAAAACTTCATCATATACCTCATCTGAATTTTAGCATCATCATCTAATTTCTCATATTCGATTTTAGCCATTCTACTCATGGAATGTCACGACAAAGAAGTGACACTTGTAGATCTCGTTGAGACGTTTCTGAAAAGTATAATTGCACTGAAATCGGACACATGTAGCAAAAGTTATGACCAAAACAGTTTTTTTTTCTCTCTCTCTCTCTCTCTTTCCTTTTTTTCTTTTTTTTTTCACGATTTTTTTTCTCTTTTTTTTGTATATTCTCTTTTTTTTTTAAATAACAAAATTCAACAAGGAAAATATCAATAAGGAATATTTGAATAATGTAATTACCAAATTACTTGGTAATCAAGAAGGAAAATATGGAAAAGGAAATATTTAAATAAGGTAATTACCAAATTACTTGGTAATGAAGAAGAGAAAATATGGATAAGGAAGAATTTTAATAAGGTAATAAAAGATAAGGAAGGATTTGATATTATGGACAGATTTGACTAGATATGGATGGAAAGATTTGAATAATTATGGTATGGTATTAATAATTCAAATCTTGACTAACAAGAACCCTAAATTAACGACTCAAAGACATGAAAATATACGAATCAAGAACGACACAAAAGACACGACAGGAAACAAGATAAGACTCGATTCTTTTTTATTTTTTTGACACAAACACACGAAATTGAAAGACAAGGAAGAGGAAGGACACGACCTAGATATTGATACCAAAATGATAAGGAAAAGAATGATACAACCTGGCTCTGATACCAAAATGATACGATCCTCGCCGGGAGGGTTTAGATCGCAACCTAGGAACTCGAAGGAATGGACGCAGACACAACGCGGAAGCAATTGAAATTGAAAACAAGGGAAGATCCAACACCTTTGGATTCGAAAACCCTCAAGTACCGTAGTCCAAAAATAAATTCTCCTACGACCCAAGAAGCGAATTGATCCAACAACGAAGGATATGAATGAAGACACCACCAATGGATATGACTGTCCAATTGATTAGTCGAAATCGAAACCCTATGGATGATAGGAATTTTCGAAAATTGAGCTTTCAGAAATAAAGGAGAAAACCTCACAAATTTTATTAAACTGAAAACTGAATAAATTGTTCCATAACAAGGCCTATATATAGGCAAACTCAAATCCTAATAAGGAAATCAAATCATAATTTCATAAGGAAATCAAATCCTAATCTAATAAGGAAATCAAATTCTAATAAACTAAGGAAATAAAATATATCTAAAAGATATAATCCAAAATTACTTAAATAACTAACTACCAAATCTTATCAAGATAAATCAAATCTTCAATCATATCTGCAGTGAATCTTCTGGAAATATCTTGATAAATCTTGCCAACTAGATCTCCATCAAGAGTCCACTCTAACAATTCTCCACCTTATGCTCAATATCACCTCAACTTTAGCTCCTCAGTACTTCGAGTTATCCAACAATTTTGATTAGCCTCAGTAGTACTCAAACATAGCACTAGCTACCCGCAGAGTTTATCGAGGTCATTGACATTGTGTAGCAACACTTATCCAATCAAACTCTTTCTTGTATCTAAAACATCCTGCATAGTCTAAGTCTACGAATCCCTTGACTGCAAGCAACTCGTGCTAGTCCCTTTGACTGCAAGCAACTCGTACCAATCCTTATGACTGCGAGCTTCAAAACAAGCCCTTTGATTGCAAGCTTCGAACTCAAACCAGTGCCACAAACTGTGAGCTTCGAACTCGTACCAATTTCTTTGATTGTGAGGCTTTGAACTCGTGCCAGCTTCTTTGATTGCGAGTTTCATGCTTGTCCCATCACCTTCGATAATAGACTTTTTTTTACTGTTCCTCGTACATGCTAAAGTTGCTCCATCGAACCTGATCGACTCCAGCGAACATTGAGAGCCCTGCTACATCGAATTCGGTCTACACCAGTAAACCTTGAGAGCCCTGCTCCATCAAATCCGGTCTACACAACCTCAAGAGTCCTTCTCCATCGAACTTGGTTCTTCGCTCTAACAATCTTCGAGAGCCCTACTCTATCAAAACCGGTTTGCACGAGCAAACCACGAGAGCCCTGCTCCATCAAACTTGGTTATCCACTACAACGATCCTCGAAAGCCCTGCTCTATCGAAATCGGTCTGCACCAGCAAACCATGAGAGTCCTACCCGATCGAACTTGGTTATTTGCTGACTCGCAACCTCCCTCACATCATATAGCCCATTGTGTGAGATGTACAACTTGGATTCAGTATCCAATTTAATGTCGGCCCCAAAACTCCAATTGTTGATTGTTCTGTCCACACCTTTCGCAACACTGTGTCTCCCAGGCTTAATATATCTGAGCTCTACAAGCTCTCTCCAGTGCATCCTTCTTCTGTTGTTCCGTAATCTTGTTGGTCAACATAGCCTCCTCCTTTAAGGTATGTGCCAAGCCTCGCTGCACAACACCGCTCGCATCTTTATCCTTCATAGATCGAAGTCGTTTGATCATGTGAAATACTCCACCTCGAATTTGGCTGAACCTACTGCAATCACTTTGACCACGTGTTCATTCCACGTTCACCGCACAATAAGATATACACCATATATTTTTCATATCTCACTCAAATTACTTCCATGTTTCTCCGATGTGGGACATGAGTTTGTCAAACCCAACAATCACAGTAAACAAAAGTTAATTTATCATCAACCGATGTGGCAATACCATATAAAAACTAGAAAAATAAAATTAAAGATATATTAAATAATAATATTTACCTTATAATCTCTATCTCATTGCCACATCAAACATGGAATAATTAAGTTTGAAAGTCAGAGTAACCTCAACTTTCTCATTTTTTAAAAGCTCAAGTAATACCTTAAGGCAAAAACTTGCGTTAGGCAGGCCTAAACGGTTTAGGCGGGTTTTATCCTACCCAAATGAGTTGACCCATCCCAAATAGGGTTTATTAATCTCAATTAGGGTATATTATATGGGTTTGGACTTGGGTTAATGAATAAAACCCGCCTAAATCGTTTAGGCCTGCCTAACCCAAGACCTTACCATACCTTAATTAATGAACTATATTCATCAATCCATTGAATCAATGAACTTGTCGCCGCAATCGCATAAAATTTCTTGATTTTGCTTCAGAGAGAATCCTGATTATTACATCCTGTGAGCGTGTGTGAACATTTAATAATGTTAAGCGTGTGGTTTTGCATTAATTCCCAAACAAGAACCGCGTCCAAATTTTATAATTAATGTATGAGATATCTTAGGTTTGAACTTTGAAGCAATGCCATGCTTCAAACTCAGTAAACCTTTCAGCTTTCACACCGCGGCTCCCAAACTCGTCATATTATATGATTCAATTTTTTTTTTATAACTAGGATACTTTCAAATTCAAAATATTTTGATCTTCTATATATGATTAATGCAATCACCCTATCTTCAGATTTCATTTGTTGATAACAAAATCATTTTTGGTGTAAAAATAGCGATGATAAGATTTGAAAGCTGTATAGGCTAGCATTAATATATACATGCATCATGCATGCATATTAATAAAATAATAATAAACATTTTTGGGGAACGGAGTTTTGAATTTTCTGCTGCTACTTTTTCCACTTCACACAATCTATAATCTTAATAAATGAGCAAAATGGAGGAAGAAATCAACTTCCATGGTGGCATCACGTCACCTCATCTCCTCCTAATTAATCATAAGTCCTACCTTTTCTGATTTATGGCTGCATTTACACAACTATACATCCATTAAAATATACACTACCAAGATCGCTTGTTCCTCATACAACCCTAAAAAATGATAACCATACATCCAATGGATGTCTTGTCTTGCCACACAAGTTTCCTAGCCTAGCTAGGAGAATAAAGTCAGCCTTGATCTTCATCTTCCACCTCAAATCTGAAACTGATGGCTGTGGAAAGCGTACCTACGCTATCAGATTCAGAAGCAATTCTTGAGAATGTATGGGCGAATATCATGGCGAAAACAGATGCAGACAGTTCATCTAAGTCGTGGGACAGAGATGGATCGACGCAGATATTAGAGAGGCTGCCGAGTTTAGGGAGATGGATATCCATGGGAGCCGAGGAGTGGGACCAGATTCTTCAAGGGATCCATCCTCCTCCCATGGAAAAAGAAAAACCACAAAACGCCGCCAGAGCTGAGACTGAGACTGAGACCACAAAACACTACAGAGGGGTGAGGCGGCGGCCGTGGGGGAAGTACGCGGCGGAAATAAGGGATTCCAGGAGAAAAGGAGCGAGGATTTGGCTTGGGACGTTTCGGACGGCGGAGGAAGCTGCCATGGCGTACGACAAGGCTGCTTTACGAATTAGAGGCCCCAATACATATTTAAATTTCCCTCTCCAAAACCCCATTATTTCATCCTTATCTTCTTGTGATCATAACCGCAAAAGAGCAGCAGATGATGTTGAACAAGTATCGTTGGTGGTTGAACAGACTCCTCTCAAAAGATCAAGAGGTGATGTGTTAGAATTTGAGGATCTTGGAAATGAGTATTTGGAGAGCTTGTTCTACTCTCTATGATATATAACACACACTTCCTACATGAGAAAAAGTTTCTGACAATAATAAAATTGATCAAAACTTAATTTATTTTGATTCATTTCGATATAACACCACTTGAAAGTTGAAATCCTCATCATACCTTTTATGTTCCACTTCCTATTTCATTATTAATTTTTATTTAATATTTTTTATAAATTTGATTTATTATAATTTGAATTAATTTTATAAATTTATTTGTAGGGTTAATTCCATTCAATGGGGTATATAATATTTTTTTAGTAATTAATTTCAACTAGATTTACACCCGTGCGTTGTACGAATTACATATTTAATATCTTTTTTAATTATTTAATAAAAATGTAAAAATATAAATAAAACATAAAGCTTATGAAATAAGAGTTTGTTTTACAAAATTAACCTATCAAAAAAATTTTATTTTAACATTATACTTGTATTGCATTAAAATGTAAAATAAGATAAAATAGTAAAAATGTAATGTTTTACTAAAAACGGCTAATATGATTTTGTTAAAATTATTATTATTTTTTATTAAAATATATGTATATATATACTCCATTCGTCCCATAATACATTAGTTTCGCTTTCCTTTTACGTCTGTCCCACTATATTAGTCATATTTTCTAAAATACCAAAATCTTCACACACACTAATAAAATATTAATTTCAGTACGCTTACAAATATTGATTACTGTGTTCAATCAATATGTGACTAATTGAGCGGGACGAAGGAGTAATATAAAAATATATAAAGTAAAACAATGTGATGTGATAATTTAAACTCGCACTATGAGCGGTGCCTTATTTTACGATAATAAGATACAATTAGCAATGTTATGTTGTTTATTATTTTAAGAGATTCTTAATATATTTAATTAATATTATTCATACATTTAATATATTGTAGTATAATTTATTTCTATATTATACATCAAATCATATATATAAAGTTAATGAAATATATAATAAGTATGTAAAACACAATATATTGAATTTGATTTAAATATTATCTCATAAAAGATATTATATATATATATATATATATATATATATATATATTATTTTTAAAATAGTATCTATAACAAATTAGTGAGATATAATATTTTAAGGAAAAAATAAACAAATAGAATTTTG
>JAPKLW010000874.1:286476-321927 GCA_026898455.1 Plectranthus barbatus
GATAGAGTAAAATTTTGGCACGGTTATATGTTGACTATTCTCTTTTCATATATTATATAGATTTTACCTAAATTTTAATTACTAAAATTGATTAATTCGTACTTATAAAATTTGATTTTTTTTATAAAAATCAGTTAGAATATATTATATTATACTTACTTTTTTCGTAATAACAATTATTAAAATTAGTAATCAAATCAATGTAATAATATATCAACACTACTCGGGTTAAAACAAAATTCTAAATATTACCATAATATTTTTCGTCATAACCACTTGTTTAATATTACTATGTGACCCTCGATAGTTGCCAGTTTAAATCTAATATGAAAATAAAACTAACTTGTATTTTGAATATAAAAAAAATCAATTCAAGGACTATGGAAACTCTTCCTACAATTTATCATATTTGGAGTCATCAAGGGTCACATCATTGTTTGTTTTAAAATGTAGTCAAGAGTTGTTAGGTGCTTGCTAGTAAAATAAGAAACTTCAACACTTTTCTTCATGAGGTTACATTCTTCGATGAATCAAAATATAAAAAATAGATAAACCCAGATGCCTTTGACAATTCTAATAAGTATAGAGATAGATTGTTGACCTCTATTTTTTTTCCCTTAAAAAATATGCAATGATATTAGAAACATATAACTTCACAAACATTCAGAAACAAGTCAAGAAAAACTCACATATATGCAAATATATTAGTGGCAAATGCCTTTTATTTACTCTAGCTAGTACATCCATTATTGTTTATTGTAGCCTATTCCAAAACCCCACCACCATGACTAATTGTATGAGTATCCATAATCCCCACTTGATTTGGTCTAGGAATGGCCCGACAACTCCATGTCAAGTGTGATCTGATTTCATGGATTATAATCTCTCTCTCAAGTCGGTTATACATGAACAACGACACCACCATCAATAGATGCTATCCATAGAGAATCAACAAGTCATCATCTCATATAACGGGTCATTGAAATAGGCAGTATAAAAAAAATTGTGTGGAAACAAAAATACAAGCCCTAGAGGTGTGGAAATTAGCAGTATTGAGTAATTTAATACTAATTTAATTAAGTAAAAGGAGATTAACTATTTTTTATTAAAATAAAAAAAATTCGCATTTAGAGAATACATTGTGTTTTTAAAATTGAAATACAAAATAGATTCCCTCATCCCATCCCAATCGACAATTGAATCCCTACACAAACCACACCACCACCATTCAACCGACCGTCGTTCAGCCTATCGTGCGCCCCATCAACCACCTGCATCGCCTCTTTCCCTGTGTCTCGGCCGTTCGCCACCGTCGGCGTTCAGCCACCTGCATCAATAAAATTATATGTGAAAACTCAATGTCTGCCACCTTCGTGCTGCTGCGAAGCACTGGTTCTCTCCCCTGGTGGTGCACCCACGGGTGCCCTGTAATCCCACCACCAAATTTGCCATTGCCGCAATCGATTAAAGCTGATACAAGTTGGTTTTGGAGGTTTAATTGATCAATAATTCAATATTAGAGTGAATTCTGAAATAGTGCTTGTTAATTGTGTTGATAGTTTGTGGAATTGAGATTTATGAATATTGATTGTGAATTATGTTAGTTTGTGTGAAAATCTGGATTGAGGTTGATTGTCAATTATCTTAGCCTTCCAAATTTGAACTCTTTTTGGTTGTATGATTGCAAAGCCTTCTCTTTTTGGTTGTTGTATGAATGCAGAGCCTTCTTAAAATGTGTAAAATGATTTCACGAGTGTTGGTTCTTGTAGTGTTTACGATGAACGTGACTGCATGGGACATGATTATTTTGTTTTCCTTATTTGGGTTTTTTTTAAAGGAAAACAAGATAGTTAAGTTCTTTTCATAACTTATTTTTCAATCAATGAGGTTGTTAGTACTCTAATAAGGTGTGATTTATTTAAATTTTCATACAATATCTAAAGCTTTGATTTATTTTCAATGGTTGTTGAATATGAATGTATTTTTTTAGTTAAGATGCAGATGAATTCATGATATTATTTTCAATGTAGATAATGGATTTTGGAGGATCATCAACAGGTGTAAGTGTAGGTGTAGTTAACCAAGACCCTTTAGTTAATGATTTGTTACATTGTCAATACAACCATCGATCTAAGAGTGTTTTTAATAGTGAAGAGTGGACTTCAGAATCCATTACATGTAGGAGATTCAATAGTAAATTGTGGTATGATTTTTTGCCATTGATTTATAGTGACAGGAAGACGATAAAATACCTAGATCAATAGAGTTTTGGTAAAATAATTTACTTAGGCATATTATGTTAGATTGGACTTTAATTCAAGCTTTGATTGAGAGGTGGCGTCCCGAAATGAACACCTTTCACTTCAATTTCGGCAAGGCCACAATTACTCTACAGGATGTGGAGTGTCTATTAGGATTAGAGACTGATGGTTCAGCCATCACCGGAAGTGGCAAGGAACCAAATTATGGTTGGGATTATTATATCCGTGAACATTTAGGAATTAAAGGGGGAACTGTTAAAAAATGTTTAAAATTAGTTGAGGTTGAGAATCGAATTTTAGAGCCGGCGATAGTGGAGTATAGGGAAGTCTGGTATCTGTAGCGAGTCCAAGTTGTGATTATATATATTTTGGGAGGATTATTGTTCCCGGATGGGAATGGGAACAACATATACTGCCACGTTGTTCGTGCATTACTTGAAGATACTAAAAATGAATTAAGTTGGGGGCAATGCCGCATTAGCAGTCAAGGCATCTTTGAAAAGTAATCTATGAATATGGGAGGATGTCTCGTACTTCTACACGTACTAAGAACAAGTTTATTTTTTTTATTCTAAAATATATTTTGAAGTTATATTAATTGTTGTTTTACTCTCTCCAGACTTGGGCATGGTACAAAATTGTGTTTGTGCGACCACATCAAGTGCTTCCTTTAATCACGAGCTTGCATTTTTTCCACATGCAGCTAAGTAAATATATGGTATTTCAAGTTGATTAATAATTATATTTTTAATTATTTATACTTGGATGTTAATTTGAAATTACAGAGGGTGGGACCAAAAGTTTATAGACATGTTACTTCCCCCGATTCGCGAGGCTATCGTGATCAGTTGACTATGCTGACGGAGTTGGAGTTAAACTAAAATAATATTATTTTTTTAATTGTAGTTAAAAATATTTTAATTCTTGATTTTAATATAACAAATGCACTTTAATTTTTCTCCATATAAAGGCCAGAATGAATATGTCCAATGTGTCCCTCCTTGGACCTTGACAATGTACTTGATATTTTTTGAAGTGGTCGAGGGTCATCATCTCGAAAGAGTGAAGCGACAGTATGGTCGCATTCAAGACCTTTTAGATATTGAGTTGCTTTGTCCGAAAGATGACCTCATTTCTAATCACAATATAAAGAGAACGAGAAAATTCAGTGATCGGGAGGCCAATCATTGTTGCTACATTGAAATATGGAATGATCGTAGCATTGAGAGATACCACCTTGGGAAAAACCCAATAGTGCCTGGAGAAGACACAGTCACCTCAGACTACCTTAGTTGGTTTGCACAGAAAGCAACGAGATTTATAAGTAATCCATCCCATGATCGCCAAGAGGCCGTTCCTAATGAAGGATTTATGTCATATTCTGAGAAATTACAATTCATAGTTAGTTATTATTCCTTTCTTTTTATATTTCCTAGTTTAAATATATGATTTGGCTGATATTTTTTTATTTTGATTTATTTCAAGTTGATTCACTTGGTGACTTGAAACTGAATATAGAGACTGCAATTAATCAATATTATAAATTGCCTCCAAATAAGCAAGAAATGTTACAATGGATTGATAATATTAACAAAGTGTATGACTTGTCTTGCATGGAATTGCCAGTTATGCTGATGGGTTTTGTATACTGAAAGCATTTATTACAATGAGTATACAACGGTTTTATTTCTCCTATCTGTTAACAATCGTACATGTATGAACAATGGTATCCTCTTGTCTCACCGATAGGAACGATCATACGGCGTGTTGTAGATCGTAGAAGATAGTATGATCACTTGAGCTAGTGAGACATAAACCTGATCACAGCCGAGACAACGTATGAGGATACGTCTGTCCGGATGGCTGCGGCATTGTCGGAATAAGTAGTCTGTCTTGGTTACTTCACATGCTGGTACGCAGAGGTGGCGTATTGATGGACCGCAGTGAGATGTATTCGTCTGTCTAACATCAGCGAATACAAGATCTCGTTATATTGATTGAGTCCAAACCCTAACGAAGGCTCAGGGGTTTGCACGGGTTGACTGTTGCTTTGACTTGCCATGGTGGAGAGCCTAAGTAACGTGCTCGTATATCCGCATCTTGGGTAACAGCAGTTCGTGTAGTACCGCCTGAGACTGAGTTTAGGTAACCATATCCGAGTAATAGGATGGGGACATTCCCTGAGGAGCTCAATAACATTCATCGTGCCAAAGTCCTGCAGGCTGATTAAGTTCAGGCACGAGTGATAAGGTTTGAGTGGTACTACTCAGGAATTATAAGATATTAATTAATTGTAGTTAGAGCTTGTCAGAGGCTCCGATTAATTAATGGATGTCCGGTAACCTTAAATATGAGGATTCTCAATTAATGCAGCATGTTCTCATAACGTGGTAATAAAGGGGTAGTTCAGTATTAATTATGTGGTGAAAAAGAATTAATATTAATTAATTAATTGTGTCCTGGGTTGTGGACATGAGAATTAATTAATTTATAGGCCCACTTTATTATTTGCATTAGGTCCCAGGTCTGGCCCAATTAAATATGCTGAATTGAGCACAAAATGGCCCATTAGGGTTTACAACCCTAGGTCTATAAATAGACAGCTCTCTCTCATAAGTTGTAACACAGTTGAAACACACTAAACCCTAGTGAGAGAGAGGAGGCGCCGATTTTGGAGAAGAGGGAGGAGAATTCCGATTTTGGTCATGCTCAGAATACAGATCTACGGAGTCCTCACCAGTAGTAGATCTGAACAGCATTGGGACACAGCCGTGAAGATCTAATCTGGAGAACAGATTTCTCTTTCTTTCCTCCCTCCTTATTTTTGATTTTTTCTAAGAAATTAGTTTACTAATTTCTGCTTCCGCAGATTAAATCGAATCGCGTGGTTGAATTGAGATTTGGAATTCAAACGCGAAAGATCGGTTCAGACTCGACGGAGTTACGATAATTCCTCAATCCACGATATGTATTAAATTTATAGGAGCATGCTAGGTTTTTGTGAATATTAATTATGAGAAATATCCATAAATCGATCCGGTTCATTTTGGTTTTGGTGATTCGGTTCACAGAAAAACCCTACATATGCAGCCTTCACAATCGATAAGATATCAAGATCCCAACGAGGAAAATTGTGATATTAGTGATACAGTGTGTGTTAGACACAGGGAAGAGGTGGTAGGGTTGATGGACGGAGAAGAAAATGTGTTCTTGTTCATGAAGCTCCGCCAGAGCAGTGACCTCTACCAGAGCAGTCACCACCACCAGAGAAGTCTCCGCTACTAGAGTAGCATTCACATGAGCAGACATTGGATCAGATTTTTGGTGGTATGGATCAACGGTACTTCTGTGGCCAAACTGGTGAGAATGCTACACAAGGTAATCAATAATAGAAATGTTATCGTTGTATTTGACTTTATCTACTATTTTTTAACTATTGATGCATTTATAGATATGGATGTGCACGATTACACATTTGATCACAGTGCAAACTATGTTACACCCTTGACTGGAGTGGGGACTATGCGTGCTACAACAGGTAATAATATGTACAAATTTTATTGTAATATCTCATTTTACTTATTTAAAATATTTTTGTTGTATTTGTATAAAATCAACAAGAGAATCCATCATCAGTTAAGGGATGGGTTATGCGCAAGAAGAGGCAACAATGTTTCATAAAAGAGCCCCCGATGAGCCATTTACAAATTTATGAATGTAAATTATAGTGTGATTAAACGAGGATTCTTGTGACAAAAATATGTTTGTATTCACGAATACAAAATTATGTTTATAATAAAATGCTAGCATGTTTAGTTGGTATGTTGGTTAGTGTTAAAATCTGGCAGGTTTGACAAGTCTTGATATGCTTAGGTCATTTTCACCACCCATAAGAAGCACACAATGTTTGGGGCCTCAGCTCTAACCTCCATAAATTTGGTATGGTGATAGGTCGAAAGAAATGTATCACAAGCTCTGAACTCAATTTGAGCAGTATCAAAGACGGGTGTTGTCTTCAGAAGGGTAGAATTAACCAATGCTTTGATAGGCAAAAAATGCATACATTTGAGAGTATGTTGTAATTCTCAGAGACATTGATTGTTGTATTGCCCCGACGACCTCCATCCTTGTAAAGGATCCACTTCTGCTCTGATACACCCTGGAGCCATTCACAGGCACCCGGACTTAGTTCATACATCTTCGTCCAAGCGCTGCTATATTCCTCCTCCGATAGGGCTTCACCAATCCGAAAGCAGATGTTCTTGATACCCGGACCCTTGAATTATCCAGCAAGTTAGTGCGGGTGTGGCGAAAGTAGTATCGATGTCATCCTACTCCTTTGAATTGTGCATAATGTGCACGCCATGCTGCAAGGAGACCGGCATTGTGATCGAATATAATACACACTCGCCGATCTTGGAGAATATTCAAGCGGATGTGTTTCAAAAAGCAATTCCAACTATGGGTGGACTCTTCATCCACGACGGCATAAGCGAGTGGTAATATGCGGTTGTTTGCAGTCTTCGTGACTGCTACCAAAAACTTGCATTTGTAAGAGCTACGAAAATGTGTCATCCACCACAACGACCGGAAATGCGTGCTGAAAAGCTTGCACACAATGACTAAATGCCCAAAACACATATCGGAATGTTAGACACGGCTCATTCTTCTCATTTTTTGGAAATTTCTAGACCACTTTTGTATCCGAATTACGTTGCACGAGGAGCTCCATGTATCCTGGAAAATTGCGGAAGTTTGTCTCCCAATTGTCGTACATGTACTCCAGCGCTGTTCTTCGTTTGTGCCAAGTCTTTCTATAGCTCACATCCATATTAAAGGTTTCACAAACATTCACCCGGATATCCGAACCTTTTACACATGATTCACTTTGATGTGACCTAATATCAGAGCAGATATCATTTCGGACGTGATATTCCGAGCTTGTTGCACCGTATTATTTTTGGAGCAATTGTGTCTAGCCACCCAGTGAGTCATCTTCTAACCACCAACATCAACCGAATGGACGACTCAGGCTCTCCACTGGCACGAAGTGTCTTGTCAAAGATGTGCTGGATATGAATCAGTATTAGTGATGCAACGATTATCCCCAATTTTCTTAGTGCTTGTTTTGGTCCCGTAGGCAACACCCTAATTACCAGACTAAAGAGCGACAACCTGTTGTACAACATCCTTTGATCGAAAATATGTACTGGTTGTAATTTCACACAGATTGGCATTCCACATTATTGGTACTCAAAAGGATCCGTGGTCACTAGGATCGATTGTCCAATGTTCGTGTAAATATACCTCCATCTTGGCTCTTCTGACATAGACACGCCAACATCTCCATGAGCTCTCTGTGTCTGGCATTGAATCCCAACCATGGCTGGACTCACTATTGGAGGAATTTTTATCACCTCTCATTTCACCTTGCCCGAGAGAACTTTCACTATCCACAACACGTCGTATAATCTGTATAGCCAGCGATAAATGGCTATTTAAATATATCGCATACAAGTTGCTATCATCGTTAAGACTAACGGATATAAACTGGGCCATATCAAGAAAAAATAAATTTAATTGTAGCCCCACAGAGTGTTGTTCCAACCAGTGGCTTCAAATATTTGGTGAACCAACTGCGAGTGATACAATGGTCATATTTGGTCAATTTGAAATCAGGGTTTTGCCTATCATTACTCTGCCATAAACAAAATACCTTAAAATAGCTCATAGTGAGGGAAATTTGGGTTATGAGAATAAAGAGGAAAGATCAAAATGTGGGAGAGAAAGTTTTGCTTTTGTGAATGAAGGAATGATGCTTACGGGGAATTATAGGGAAGATTTCTCTAGCAAAATCGCATTTGCTGAATGCGTTTTATGGTACATCAATAATACACCTGCAGCTGCAATCACCACAGCATCGTGCAGCAGAAGTAATTTCTTAATTTCTTAATTTTGGCAATGCGATTTTCTTAATTTTTTAAAATTAATTTCTTAATTTTTTTAAATAATTACGAAGCACTAATTAACAATCATCGTAAATTAGGGTTTAGCATAAACCGCATTCTCAGAATGTGTTTTTAACTGTTTTCAACTAAAAATGTATTATGAGAATCGGTTATACTAGTGTTTTCCACAAACTCTTGGTATATTTTTTTATTTTCCACAAAACAAGGGTTCATATTATGTTGTTATTTGATCCCTCGTACAACGTCTTAAACCGATAAATTATAATGAAAAGCAGTGTAGCAGCTTAGAAAAAGATGAAAAAAATTACGACGTGACCCTTGTTTTCTAAGACTCCGAATTCGATAAAATGTAGGGAGTGGTCTCGGTACCCCTTTGAATTGATTTTTACTCAAAATAAAGTTTTTTATTTATTTTTTATTCTACATTTTAAGTTTTAAGCTTGTGTAAAATAATAATTTTAAAAAAATTAATATAAAGGAAAATAATGTGCTTATATTCAAAATTATCCTTAGCATTTTTACTTTCAATTTTTTCCACAAAGGGATCGCTTTTCAATATAACAAAACAATTATGATAATTTAAATCATAACAATCAAATTATAACAAAGTGAATATTTAAAATAGAATAATAATGTACTAATAATTATTAAGAATTTAATTTTAATTTTATTCTTAAAATGTCTCAATAACAAAATAAGTTGAACGAGGGAGAATAAAGTATTAAAATTAGAAAAATATTAGATATCAATATTTATTGAAATAAATATATATGATTAATAATATTGTTATTATTTAAAATAAAAATAATATTTATATATTCGATACAGTATGTAGACGATATACCTTATATTTTAGAATCTCATATCGTTACCGTACCGTAAATTTACGGTACGGTATCATTAATGAAGGTATATCAAAATTTCGATATTTCTTTCATACGATATGTATGATATATTGGGTTTTTCGATATTTTTCCCACCGCTAGTTAAACTAGAGCTACAACAATTAATTCCTAAGAATAAGGGAGAAATATCTTCATAAAATCATAGAAAATATCGTATGAGATATATAGAAAAGATCCTACCTAATATTCCCTTTGTTAGAAAGAAACACCGTGTGTGGTATGTAGATGCGAAATTCCCAGCCCAATCATTATATTTATTCAACATGGTATTGGGCTCTAAGTGGGCCCAAAGACAACTTGTTTCTTTTTGGGGTGAGGGCTGTAAAATTAATTTTCAAGAATTGAGGTGTAAATGTAATCATCCTTATGGAGAATGACAGATGACTTACAATTAGGAAATCTTGGATTTTATTTTGAAAAAGATAACGATAGTACATTAGTTACAGATTAAGCAACCCTCTACTTTTGATTATTCCCTTTTTTTTTAAAAAAAAAAATTATGCATCGCTTGTTGGACACATAACCAACGAACTCTCACCACCCCACCTAATTCTGTTGTCTCTGTTCTTGAATTGAACTCAAAGAAAACCACAAGTCGTTTAAGAAATCATGATCTCCATGAGACCCAGTGTGATATATAATATATAGAAGGAAGCAGAGTTAGACGCAAAAAGTAAGGATGAGCACTGCTAGGTTCATCAAGTGTGTGACGGTGGGCGATGGCGCCGTGGGGAAGACTTGCATGCTCATTTCCTACACCAGCAATACTTTCCCCACCGTAAATCATATCAATCAATCCTACTCAACTCAAATCGAATCCCACA
Organism: Plectranthus barbatus; assembly: GCA_026898455.1. NCBI lineage: Eukaryota > Viridiplantae > Streptophyta > Magnoliopsida > Lamiales > Lamiaceae > Plectranthus > Plectranthus barbatus. The sequence goes on from JAPKLW010000874.1 coordinate 296,436, forward strand.
ACTATTTATGAATTTATGATCTGTGTTGTTGTTGTTGTTGTTTCAGGATTACGTTCCCACCGTCTTCGACAACTTCAGCGCCAATGTGGTGGTCGATGGAAGCACCGTCAACATTGGCCTCTGGGATACCGCAGGTTGTCATGCCCTGCATTCATTTTTTTAAAAAGAAAAAAGAAAAAAAGGGTTTTATATTTGTTGTTGGTTATTGTGATATGCAGGGCAAGAAGATTACAACAGGTTACGGCCTCTGAGTTACAGAGGGGCTGATGTTTTCTTGTTGGCATTCTCTCTCATCAGCAAAGCTAGCTATGAAAACATTTACAAGAAGGTTCTTCTTCTTCTTCTTCTTCATCATCAGTCTTTTTCTTGGATTCTCAAATCATTCTATTCTAATTGGATTTCATGCAGTGGATTCCGGAGCTAAGGCACTATTCTCCGAATGTGCCCATTGTACTCGTTGGAACCAAAATGGGTAATATATATATATGTAAGACACACCTATTTCTTATTTGATGGTTTAATTTTGGTGAACAGACTTGAGAGAGGATAAGCAGTTTTTGAGTGATCATCCAGCTGCAGTTCCCATAACAACTGCGCAGGTTTGTTTATGTGCAAAATCAATTCTTCAAAAGCAAAAGTGAATGTGTGTGTGTGAGTGGGAATTCAACAATATCCATAGAGGATATGATGTGATTGTTGAACAGGGAGAAGAATTGAAGAAGATGATTGGAGCAGTAGCTTATATAGAGTGCAGTGCCAAAACTCAGCAGGTATAATTATTTAATTAATAAGTAAAATCTTCTTAATTACCCTTGGTGAAAATGGCAATTAAATAATTATTTGCGAAAATCAAAGGATTTTTACTGTGATTTGGTGGCAGAATGTGAAAGCTGTGTTTGACACAGCAATAAAGGTCGTTTTGCGACCACCAAAAACGAAGAAGAAGAAGAAGGCCCGCAAGTCCAGAAGATGCAATTTCCTTTGAATTAAATTCAACTTTCTTTTTTTTTTTTTCCCAGGCCAATAGTACCACTTTTATTTTATTTCATAGATTTTTTTCTTGGGGAATTATGGCATCCTAGATTCACTCATATCTTGTAACGTATTGAGGGGACTATACTCTACATTCCCCCATTTAGTTTTCTTCAGATCCAATCAAAACCTTCCATATTATGCTCAGATTTCACAATTCTTTTTCTCAAATTGTTGTCCTTTCTAAACTATACATTATCAAAATGAAATAAACAAGAAAGAGAAGCTAGTGTTATTATGTAAAACCAATGGTGCAGTAGTTGATTCATTTGCAGCCCTTAATAATCGCAGTTGTGTAGTCAATTAGGAACTAACTGTTTACCAAACTTACACAGGGTAGGAGTCCGATCTTTTTCAACCAATTAATCATCTTCTCTCAAATTGAAACCAACTTCTTTATATAAATTTTTTATAATGCCTAACATTTGTTATTAGCAATATAAGATAATATATCCAACAGTTGCACAAGATTCATAAAAATCTTGAAATTCTATGAATTAGATGAGCATCTGATCCTAGCAGCAGCAGCAGCAGCTGCTGCTTTATACAAACCATTCTTGAATAATTCATGTGCCTACCTCAATTTCCCAGAGAGAGAGAGAGAGAGAATTTTAAGGCCTAATAAAGGATGTGTCCGTGTTTTGCGGATCATTCAATTCATTTTCAAAAACAAATATTGGAAGGATGAATGAATCCCAAAGTGCGAGAGGATAAAGTTTGTTTTTGGATGAAATTAATGTATGTTTTAAAATTGAGGGCGATGATAAAAAGTCTAAATTAAGTAACATTTTATTTTTAATAAATTAAGATAATCTTTTTTATTTTTATGTTTGTAAAGTATTATTGCTCTTTATTCGAAAATCATAAGGTGTAAAGTTTATCAGATCGTTTCGTTCAATTCCTCCATTTCTATTAAAAATATTTAGCTCTCTGGTGTTTTTCTTTTTCAATTGCAACATAGATTAAATTGCAAATGCATAAATATTAATAAAAAAGTGTTGGGTAAATAATGATGGAGAAGCATGACAATATTTTCAGTGCCACATGTTAACTTTGATCAAGTTAAATAATTTGTTGAATAAAAAGGCAGCTGGAGTATTATCCTGAGTTGCATGTGATGTGCACCTGAACACCATTTAGTATTTACTGCCACCATCTTTGCATTTAGTGAACCCTGTTGCCGCATTTTGCGCTACCAAATCTTTTTCCCTTCCAATTCCAACAACGCCTCTTTTTTTCCTTATTTTTTTATGTTACATCCACTTTCCAGTGTAATAAATTTTTAATCATACTTTTATTTGTCTTATTTTGAAGGAATTTAATTATTCCTATAATAATTTGTTAAATCAACTTATTATTAGCTTTTATTCTAAAAATATCCATAATTCGAGCGGCAATACATTTTTGTTTCTAAATATCTTCTTATATTAACTTGATGTAGTGTATTTATCTTTTAAAAAGAGTAGGATGTAGTTTGATTTTTTTATAAATAAAAATGGGGTGATGGGTGGGCAAATTTACGAATCATGATTCGCATTGAAATAAATAATTGAAAGAAGAAAAGATGAATTTGTTGCATTAAAAAGGGGGTAGGAAGGGACATGGGAGTGGATTGCTATACAGACACAAAAACAAAAGTAAAACTTTTTGACCCGAATCCACAAGTAAATGTAAAAATGCGGTAACACACAAGCCACCAATCACCATTCAATTCAATTCAATTCAATTCAATTGTATCATTGAATTAGTTCGTCCATTTTTGCAGCAGACAAATTGAAATAAAAGGAAGAAGCAATCCATATGAAAGAGGAAATGCTGATACATATATTCAAACTTTATCATCACTAAAAGAAATACCTCTTTTCTCCTTCTGAATATCCCCACCATATATATGCATGCATCCATTATTGAAGTGCAGCAGCACTGCACACGTTCGATATATGTTTTGATTTCATTCAGTTTTTTTTCTTTTTCTTTTTTTTTAAAAAAAGGGGATTAATTGATGTAATTTTTTTAAAAAAAGAAAAAGAAGTGGGGGGTAAGTAATTGAATCGTACAATTATGTGGAAGGAGCAGAAAGAGGAGCAGGGTGAGAGGGTCAGAGCAGAGCAGCACCGATGATGGGTGTACTGAGCGAGCGAGAGAGAGAGAGAGTTGTGATGGGATTGTGCGTTTTGCCCCTTTTCCATGACACTTCCTTGTCCATCTCCATCTCCATCTCCATCTCCATCTCCATTCCCACAACCTCCAACCTTTTTGACCCAATCTCTCTCTCTCTCTCTCTCTCTCTCTCTCTTCTTAATGCATAATCTCCATCCCTCTTACATATATCGTGTTATCTATATGATTAGCAATGAACAACACTTTGAATTTGAATAGGTTGATGACTGATTTTTTTATTTTTTATTTTTTATTTTTTAATGGCTAAAAGTAATTGATGAAAGATAGCAACATAGGCTGAAATGCTTTGAAATTAGCACATATTCAAATGTGAATATTGAAAATAATATCATTAATGTGCATCTTGAGTTTATTCATGCAAAAATATTTAAATTTAATACATAAACTTTGAATATATTTCCATTGTCCCATACCGAAATTTTGATGCAAGCATATGTATTGAACTCAATTAATTAGTGTTGGTCATAAATTTTCAAAGTTGAAGTCTTAGAGTGATTGCCCTTAACTAATTGTTTGTAATTCAATTGATTCTTAGAAAATTGATTGTTTTAATTAATCTAGTTGATTCATAATATACGACAACAACTTTATTAGTTGTTGAGTTTCAAACTAAGCAATCAGGTAAGTGAAAATTGGTGAGTAAATAACATAGAAAATATAATAGTTCGGATATTAAACGATCCTACGTCTACTCTTCGATCAGTTGGATACAAAATTCACTAGAACAAAATTACAATTACAAGTTGTAAATATGAACTCTTCCAGTTGCGGGAAGCTCTTATGTCTTCCGGCTTCCGAGCAGCTTCAGACAATGAGCTTTACCACGAACACAGTGGTGATAGGTTCTTCGGCTCAATTCAGGCTAATAGACTTTATCATGAACACGTCGCTATGTTTGAGAGCTGCACATACGTGAGTTTGAGTTCCTCACATAATTTGGAATCGGTTGTGTGATTTCAATAGCTTTCTGAAAAAGATTCAGAAAGCCTCTTGGATTCAATATCTTAGAAAGATCCTAAACTTCGGGGTTCTAAAGCTAGAAGCTTTGAGTCTTGTGTATAACAGAGTTGAGAGAGAGAGATTTTAATCACTTGTGATACTTGAAATTCAAAGTATAAGTATTCTTGTCTCAGACAATCTACTAGGTATTTATAAACCTGAGAAGACCTTCAAATTCAAATGCTAGTCGTCCTATGTCTGATTTGACACCTTTATGTAATATGAAGTATTAATTGAAGACTTGTTGTCGTTTACAAGATTTTTGGTCTGAACGGCTTTATGTCAGTTAAAGGAATCTCCAACTGGTGCCCTGATTTTTTGGACTTGCTAAGGTTGAAACGTTAGTTCTGTTTGTCTTATCTTGGTTCATCGTCTTTTTTTGACTATCTTGTTCTTGTTTTTCTCATCTAATTTTATTTATATTTCCTTTATATTTTCTTGAGCTGGAACTCAACTGATATCTATAAGATTGGTTGGTAGCCAATTTAGTATTGCATTTCGCATATTCTCATTTTATACGATGAAATGATTCCTGATATATTATAAATTAATAAATTTATATAAGGTTATTAGTTTGAATCACTTTAATTACAAGTCCAATATGACTAATATGACCAACTAATTTTAGTTTGATACATCAAAACTTACTTAAATTTCCAACCATTAGAATGGATAAACTCTAATTGAGATGTGATACTCTGTAATCATTATAAAATTGAAACTTTACATGAAATTGTAGTTGAAATGGATGAATGATAATTGAGATGAGAAAATGCTCAATATTTGAACCTAAGATCATTATATTTAAAATTTTAAATAATAAAAATAGAAGAAATTGGAATATTCTTATAATGTTATCTAGTTACATAAATGAAGAGAAGTGGAAATGGACAAATGATTAAGGTTAATCTGATTGTCGGAATCAGACGGACACCAAATAGACCAAACAATTACTCCTCTTAAATTTAACAGTTTCACTTTCATAGGGAGTTGCAAAGTAAAATTTTACGCACACACATTGAGATCTCTCTCTTTCTCTCTCTAACTAAATCCAACCAATCCCTATCCCTCCCTATTGGATCGTCCAAAAAGTAAAGAAGCCCTTCCAACTTTCCTTGCCGAATTATATTTTTGCCTCTATCAACGCACTTTCCCTACTCTCGAGTCAAAATCTGCAATTATTACATTCAATCCCACCTAATAACCAATGCCCCAGCTATATTACACTAATTTCATTCACTATAGTATATTTTTACTATTTTTGTCTGTAATTGAGAGATCACATGTTCTAGCTGTCAGAGGAACATTTGGGGGTGTGATTTAAAATTTATGTACACTTATTTAAAAAAAAATTGAAATGTGACACCTATGTTGAATCATGAAGACTTATGTATCCCTCCAAAAAAGCGAGATTTTTTTTTTACCTAGTGAAATGATTTTCTACAATATAAAAAGTTTATATAATTCCATTTGTGTTAAATATTAAAGTTAGATGCATTGGCAGATCTAAAAATTTAGAATTGTGGGTATAATTTATAAATAAAATTAATTGGGGTACATTTGATAAATATATATAAATAATTATAAATATATATATTTGATTAAAAGAATGAAAATTGAGGGTACAAATGTATCCCATTATTAAGGATAATTCTATTCATAGCCCCCAATTTCTTATTATAACCCGTAAAAAATTTAAATTCAAATAATACTTTTAATGGACATATTTACCCCTTAGCCCCATTTATAATTTCTCGTACACGCAAAAAAACCTTGAAGCCCCCTACATCTGCAATGTTTTGTTTTTTTTCTTCTTAAGAATACAATTCTCCTATTTTCCGGTTTTTAATGGTGTCGAGTTAATTAAAAAACAATAAATTCATTATGGCAAAAACTTGCGTTAGGCAAGCCTAAACAGTTTAGGCGGGTTTTATCCTACCCAAATGGGTTCACCTATCCCAAATAGGGTATATTATATGGGTTTGGGCTTGGGTTAATGGATAAAATCCGCCTAAATCATGGATTAATGGATAAAACCCGCCTAAATCGTTTAGGCCTGCCTAACCCAAGACCTTCCCATTCATTATATATTTGTTGATCAAATTTCTCTATTTTTCATTGTTCTATTTCTTCAAGTTAGCTTGTCCTTAATCTCTTTCAATTCAAATTACTCCCAAATTTTAGATAAATTACTACTTTTATAAAATAATTTTGTTATTGTCTTTCATGTACATTGATTCTTTCACAATTGTATTTAAAAGATGATTTAATTGCATTATGTATTCATGTTATTGAAATTTGTTATGAAATTTGTTTAGTAAATTTGCAGAAAATAATTTTGAAACTCCACCAAATTTATTCACAAAATAAAATTACTTCCTTTTTATGAGAAACGATGAACTGGAAAATAAAAGAAAAACGCCGAAAACAAAAATGTGAAATGAATCAACGGTTTATATTTACAAATAATGAAGAAGACGTTGGTGGGGATAGAATTTTTTGTTAATGACAAGGAGGGACAAAAAAAGTCAAAAAAAATAGTGATTTATATTTTAATTAAATATGGAAGCTATGAAGAGAAAAATTAGGACTATGAATAGAATAAACCCATTATTAAAGGTGCATCCGCCTCTGGTTAGATGTAAAAAAATGATAAAGTAGTTCCGTTCAAAATAACAATATCATACTCCCTCCGTCCCGGTGAAGTAGTCCCTTTTCTTTTCGGCACGGGAATTAAGAGTTGTGAGTGTAGTGGAATTAATATTTTATTGGTGAGTGTGAAAAATGTTGCCATTTTAGGAAAATGGGACTATTCTATGGGACAAACAAAAAAGGAAAGTGAGACTACTTCAATGGGACGGAGGGAGTATTAATTTAGGAATTGTGATTGTAATATTTTCACCACTCTTCTAGAACTGTAGATGACTGCTTTGACTTTGAAGCGCCCTCACATTTCTTTATTCATATTCTGATTCCCAATCCCCACCACCAACCTCTTCGCGTTATGTTATTGCACTGACAAATACGATACAAGTAATCTTTATTTACATGTTATGCATCATTCATTTCTTCCTCTATTTATGCCCACTCCATATCTTTAAAGAAAACTCAAGAAACAATTGAAAACTGCACACATACACACACAAATCTGCAAAAACAAAGAGACAAACTGATCAGACACGACCCATCTCTCTCTCTATCTATACATATACATATATATGTGTGTGTGTGCAGTTGGTGATCAGGTCTGCTGCAGCAACCCACCCTCGTTCATTTAGGGCTCTCTCAAGGTGAAGATTCCAGTATAAGTCCAAAGCATGTGCTTCTTTCAATGTCTCTCTTTGCATGAGTAGACAACAAGTATTCTAAATTTTTTTTATGCATTTTCGTAAGGAATGGGTATGGGGCTGTACTCTCCTCCTTTCACTTTTTATTCAATTCCCTTACCTTTTTTGTTTCATTTTTTGCAGGCGATTCTTGTTGAGGTTTTGTCCTTATTTATTTATTCACTTTTCATTTTTTTTTTTCATATTAATATTATGCAAACTGTTTTTTTATTTAATGCTGGTGGAACAGAATGCAGGAGTAGTAGGTTAGGTGATGCGAGAAGAATTGTATAAGAGGAGAGATGATGTTTTCGTTGTCACTAAAACTCTAGCAACTGTGAAGCAATCTCTGTAAACATAAACTTCATAGCTTCAGTTTCTGCAATCATGGCTTCATCAAACAGACACTGGCCTAGCATGTTTAAATCCAAGCCCTGCAACTCCCCTCACCACCAATGGCAGCCTGACATCAACTCTTCTCTCATTTCATCCACTCCTTGCAACAACAGATCAGCCCCATTTGCATCAGGTATACATAATAGCGTTTCCATTTTCCAATTTAATAAAATTTGATTTTGATCCATTGTTTCATTATTAGGGCACGCATGTGAGGAGAGAACCCCAGAGCCGAAGCCGCGTTGGAATCCGAGGCCGGAGCAAATCCGGATTCTGGAAGCCATCTTCAACTCCGGGATGGTGAATCCACCGAGAGATGAGATCAGAAAGATTAGGGCTCAGTTGCAGGAGTACGGCCAGGTCGGAGACGCCAACGTCTTCTACTGGTTTCAGAACCGGAAATCGAGGAGCAAATACAAGCAGCGGCAGCTCCACAACTCCAAGGCTCAGCCACAACCATCCGCCGCTCCTCCACCGAATGTTGCCTCCGCGCCATCTCCTTCTTCGTCGTCGTCGGACAAATCTTCTCCGAACGACTCCAGCGAGAAATCGATCTCTGCCGGTCCAACCACGGTGATCGACTTGCTAAATTCACCTACTGCGTCGGTCAACCAACCATTTCTCCACCCTTCTACCGACTTCATGACCGAACCCTTCTTTTTTCCGGTGCAACAAAACACGGGAGGATCACCGCCGTCTTGTAATCTAACTCAAGACTTTTGCTTTCCTCATGTGGCGGACCAGAATCCGAGTTTTTTACTCAGTGAGCTGATGCTGATGAGCAATTGCTCTTCAAAGAAGGATGAAGAAGAGAAGATGAAATTTCAGCAGCAATTCAGCTGCACGGGTGGTACAACGCCGGCAAACCCTCCTAGTCAAACCGTTGTCCCTCCATCTTACTGCGTCCCTTCTCCTCCTACTGATCATCTTCTTCAAGGTAGGCATATATGTGTTCATTTTTAGCAAATAGCTAGGGTTTGTTTTTTAATTTTTAAAGGAAATAAAACTATCTAGTCAAAGACGTCTCGTCATTGCATACTCTCCAAAATATGAGCAGCAGCTCATGTCATTCAATGAAGTGACTGATATGGTAGAAACAATATTAAACACTCTTTTTGGCATTAGTGGATGGGTTATGATGGGCAATTATATCCCATATAGAAAGAGACAAGGATAGATTTGTGTTGAGTGTGTGCATGGATTGACTTATGCATAGCTACCAACTGTTGTGAAATCAAAGAGTGATGGCATGGCATGGCATGGCATGGTGATTTGATTTGATGCAGGGTGCGGGACCACAAAATCAACGGTGTTCATCAACGATGTGTGCTTGGAGGTGGGCGTAGGGCCGTTCAATGTGCGGGAGGCGTTTGGGGAAGACGCGGTTCTGATTCAGTCGTCGGGGCAGCCGGTTCTCACCAACGAGTGGGGTGTGACGCTGCACCCACTCCACCACGGCGCTTTTTACTACCTCCTCCGCCCCTTCACGCCTCATAACCAAAGGGCTTTTCACTTGGTAAACATTTACAGTAGCATTACTGAAGAACTATGTTAATTAATCTTTGCTAAATTATTTCAATTACTCTTTATTTTTAATCTTGAATATATATATTTGTAATGCAATGCATGTATTTGACGCAGATATAGAAGAACTGAGGAAGGGTTGGCAGAATGAGTATTTCTAGTTTTGTAAGGTTTCACCATTTTCTTCATAATGATGCCAAACATTGGGTGATCAATGTTGGAACAATATCTACAAGTATTTATGTCTTTTATCAAATCAAATTAACTCAAATGGGACCATGTTTTACTATGTTTCGAAAGAATCACGTCTTTATCATCATTTCATGTTAGGATGTTGTGTGTGTTTTTAATCTAATCAAAATGCCTCAGACTTGGTAGATTCAAATTAACGTGACAACTTCCATGGCCTTGTTTTTTCAGTTGTATCTAAATCATGGTTTTCGAACTATATATATCAACAGTAATTCTACTGTACGAACATGCAGTGTGCTGTCATGAATCTCTTCGGCCTTGCAACACTCAACATGCACCATCTTATTACCGTCTCTTGTAATCAAGCTTTTTAAAATGCTGAATTTAGAGTATAATAAACTATTCACCAAACTATATATATATATGTGTTTAATTACTGCTTAGTGGAAGTAGCCAAGGGTATATATTTTGTTCATAAATGGTAAATAATGTTTCATTTCTGTCTCATATACTTCAATTATGTTTACATTTGTGAAAATGGTTGATTTTCCAGGAAAAGAAAAAAGAAAAAGAAAAATGAAAGTGTGTGTGGGGTGGGGGGATTGAGTGGTGCAGAATGATTACGTGCAATGTTGTGAAGGAAACAGTGACATATATATAGATAGATTTGTGTGATTGATTGAGTTCGATTCATCAATGAGAACTGCAAAAATTCCTCTCCTTTCTACGTCACTCTCTGATTTCCAGTTGTGGGACATTCACACCCTCACTCCCATTTTATATTATGGCCTAACTATGTGTTGTTTTCCATAAACAAAAATGTATGCATTTTGATTTTTTTTTTCTTTATTAAACCAAAAAAAGTAATTATTGATCGTTTACTCAACACTCTAGATTCACTTTTTCGTTTTTAACCCTCATAATATCGAGTTACGGACATTGAGTGATATATTTTACTAATATTTCTATATGTGGTCTATCATAACTTGGTAAGTTTTAACTACCCGATGTGATACTCTCGTATATATATGATTTGTAGTCTATACTATACAAACAAATCTATTGCAATTAAGGATTTCGATGATCACTCCATCTCCTTTAATGTTCTTTCCCAATGTGTAAATATGATTCTTATTTCATATTATTTACACATTTAAAAAAAATTGAGATACCATATTAAATTGTTACATGAAGGGTTCGACACTAGATTCTTTGACTTGAGAGTAATTAAATATTATAGGAAAGATCTCAGGTTAGGCACGCCTAAACGGTTTAGACGAGTTTTATCCATTAACCCAAGCTAAACCCATCTAATATACTCTAATTGGGGATTAATAAACCCTGTTTGGGATGGGTGAATCCATTTGGGTATGGATAAAACTCGCCTAAACCGTTTAGACGTGACTAACGCAAGTTTTTGTCAATATTGTATGGTGGTAGTGGAGTGAAAATATTATACGAATTAAGTCTGTCCTCCTAAGACTAAGCAAGTTTGCAAGGTGAGTGACAGAGAGAATGGAGTTGGAACAAATTTAAATAGATATGAAATGGACACACTCCAGTTCCAGTCACACCAGAGATCTTAATTGCATATTCCACAATAGGTTGGTATGTTTAGTTGAAAATCCCCATTTGTGCGAAATGCTTTAATTTCCCGATTTCAATAAGACAACATTCATTCAACTTCATTTGTTTGAGAATTGAATTTGAAGGGTTTAATTTGGATTGGAGCAAATTCTTTCGAGTTATACCATACCATACCATGTGACAGTATGATAAAGTCCTTTAATCTTGACCAATATAATAATGACTGTGGTGTTTCTGGACAATGCTCTCTAGCTATCTATTTTCTCTGTGGAGTCGAGTCGAGTCTTGGTGTGGATAGAAAGACAAATGGCTTTGGATATTCCCAATGTGGGTAGTTAGTTGATGACATGGATGTATGATCTGTGTTTTCCGATCCGATTTGATTTGATTTGATTAAAGGAACATAGCCTCTATGGCAATAATATTATCTTTAATTGCTATTTCACACATCAATAGATATGGAATAAAGCTGGACATTTGGATATATACATTGAAGTTGTGCATGTAATATTTTACAAGCTACTATACTATATTCTAGTTTATATTTCAAAAATGCCATATTAATAGGGACAAATATATTATGCTAATTAGATGCCATAATTAGAACGCAAATATCTCCACAAACTTACTTGATAGACATAATTTATTTCTCCGAAATTAGAATAACCCCGAAGCCTTTGTTTTGCTCAGCAGAAGACCATGATATAAACCACCTGCGACTGAGGTAACAAGGTTAATTAATTTGCAATATGGAATTCGGAAATGACTTCCAGTTCCAGATGCTCATATAACACAATAATTTGCAACCAAATAACAAGAGCCAAAGCTTGTTTGGCAGAAAACAAGTGCTCAAAGCAGCAATTTGAGCATATGAAAAATAGGCTTTATTTACATTTACAGCATAATATAGATTGTTATGTCCACTGACAAAATGCAAGAGAATTTGACCCATGCAACGCAACATATATATATATATATATATATATATATATCATCTCCAGACAGAGACACCACAAAGAAACAATCATAAGCATAATTGTGCTGCTGCCACATACATGTGAAATGGCGACGCAAGCAAATTTCAAGGTAGATACCCTAATTATGTATATCAACAATTGCGACTAAATAATATTCATATTAATCTAGAAGGGAAAAAAATTGAACAGAGCATCACATTCGAGAAGCGATTAAATCCAGAAGCATAGAATCAAAGTTGCAAATTAGATTTCGGGAAAAAAAAAAAAAAAATTGAAGATGAAGATGAAGAGATTACACGTTACATTAGAATTAATGAGGGTGGGGCGCAGGCTTGTCTTTATCAGCATCAGTAGCGGAGGGGAGTGGATTGGAGCCTTTGATGACCCAACCCAGGATGAAACACGAGACACCGGCAAGAATAGCGGTGCCCCATGCTCGAGAGTACCACCTGCTATACTGTCTAATAGCAAAGCGCCATTGATCTCTCAGAGTGGCGGCGTCCGGATTCACCGTCTCAGGTGGGTTGCGAGGCGGGGGCGAGGTAGAAGGTTTTTCATTGGGTTGGATCTCGCTCATACTTTCTAGTAGTGTGTGGTTTCGACTGGATTACTGTGATCGCTCAGCAGTTGACAGGCGTTTTTAACGTCAAAAATCGTAAACACTAGAACTAACTATGGAAACTGGTCCCCTGCTCCGGAAAGGGATTAAAATGGATCAAGGGATTGGGCATTCAAAGTTTCTTCCAATTTCCTTTATTAATAGACATACATTTATACTCTTACACCCAAATATGAAACCCAAATATCCCGAACTTGTAATCGCTTGGTCTAGGACATAGTGCTTTCACTACTACATCCGGACAAGTTTTTTCCAAATTTACAATATCTAAATGTGCGAGTTTGAATAAATGAAATTATACTAAGCAAAAAATTGATAATGATGATGATAATAATAATAATAATAATAATAATAATAATTCAATAGAGATGACATGAAATCAAAAGTAGAAGCATCAGAAAATACACCAGTTAAGGATAATGTAACATTAGCACCAGATCCATAGAAAGTATAGAGTTTGCATAAAATATATGTCATGTCTGAATACATCCATCCATCCATCCAAGAATGGAAGAAATTAAAAGGGCAGAAAGATAACAGCATAAATAAAGTAAGAAGAAGTTGTGTAATCAGTTGATATAACAAAGTACTTGTTTGAGCACCATGTCAACATCACTTGCGAGCTTCCGCCTTCTTTTGTTCCTTGGCTGCCAGAAACAAAGCATCATCACAAGGAGAATGAAATAGAATTTGGCCAGCAATAGATAGTAGAATATTACCAGCTTTCTCCTCATCACGTTTCTTAGCAGCTTCTGCTCTTTGCTGTCGTATAAGAGCCAAACGTTCTGTATGTTTGGAAAAGAACAAGACATCAAAATTGAAATTAAAGAAAGAATATACATATTGATAATTAGAAATAAAGTTAACAGTAGTTCAGAATCCATGGATAGGAGGGGTAATAGTCAGGGATGTGTAAAACATATGCGCAAGCAGGACTTTAACATTACCCAAATCCTTCTTTGCTTGGTCAGTCTTCCCTTGTTCTTGCAGCCTCATGTACCTTTCATGAGCTTTCTGTTTCTCAATCTCCTCCCTGAAACAAAACAAGTATAACAAATCCTTCATAAGCTTTCTGCTTCTTATTCTCCTCCCAAAACAAAATAAAATAAACAAATCTCTATTTTAATGCAATTCAGAGAGAACTGCGACATTTAATGTTCAATAAGCATTGAATTAGGAGTAGTAAGAAGGCCACTGAGGAATAGACTTCACTATGGCTCTGAGAGAATGTCAATCCACAGAAAGGTCACAGAGGTCCACACAATAGAATCTCTAGATGTAGAAAGACTTGCAAATGCAAACCACTAACAAAATCTGAATAAAGACAATAAAAAAATAGTGAGAACTTCTTCTTATGGTTTTCTTGAGTTGTTTTCACCTAGATAATAATACTCACAGACAAAAATGCCAAATGGAGGATGAAGTGTCAGGAGAAGGTTTTGGAGATCTTACGAAAAATATATATAATTCAAGAATATATAATAAACAAAAGTAAAAGCTTCACACAGGTACATACCTTTCACGCCTTGAAAGCTCTGTTGTTTTCTCTAACTGCACAACAGCAAAGCAAAACCATTTTGGTGGTCATGGGGAAGTCATAATACCAAAAATCTAAAAGAATTGCTTTTTCTTGGATGGAAAAAGAAATAGCTTTCTTGAGTAACTTACATCAACATCGCGTGCTTTCAAGTTCTTTGGCTTTGCAAGGTTAGGATTTTCAATCTGAATGACTCCCTGGGTGCCTTTCAATTTCTACTAGCAGCAGACAAAGTTAAAATGCTTTACTCGCTTACCCACCTATTGAAAATGAAATTCTCCAAGAAATAGAAGTGTTTGCAATAAAGAAGATTTATAATTATACTTACTTCAGGTTCATCATCAGATTCCTCTTCTGACTCTACATCAGATGTCTCACCTTCTTCGGCCTCAGCCTCTACCTGGAGGTACAGAATCACACTTTACTTAATAGAAAGAGATAGATTGAAGCTTTTACATTAAAAACCACATACTTGAGATAAGAAGATGCAGTACCTTTTTGAATGTGCGAGGACGAGCAGAGCTACCAGCAACTGAATAGTTGAATAAATATATAAATAAAGAAATGGTGAGATTAAATCAGTAATATGAGGGAAAACAGCAATTCCAAGAAAGAGAAAAATTATAAATTCCTCGTTGCACCTCTCTCTCTCTCTCTCTCTCTCTCTCTCTCTCACACACACACACACACACACTAAATATATAGATATAGAGAGTGGGTTCGGTGCTAAAACTCATTTTCGGCTAAATAAGAATGAGTCCACACCATACATCTATACTGATATATTCAATCAATGGTTAATCTACGCATTTTCACAATATATGCTCTGCTTAAAATATATTGTACTTTTTTGTCATATATATAGTATGCCTAAAAATATATATATTTTTTTAATATTTCATCCTTTCAAATTCATTCATATTTAGCACAAACTTGATTTTTAGCATATCGGATCTAATTTCTCTCTTTCCATTGACTGAACGAAACAAATCCCACAATCATAAACAGTTCCTTGAGAGCCAATGCCCAAACCTTACATAAAAGTTCTAATATCTACGCTAAAGGAGTAAGGACAAATAAAGTGGAAACAATAAAGTTACTGGATCAAATCGTTTCTCCAAGAAATGCCCCCATATGATATGACTTATGAGTTAACATGAAGAACATTTAGGGGAAATTAGAAACTATACTACGCAGAAATCTTAATGTCATAGCACATTAGTACACTTTCAAAGTACCAATCCAATTTAATGATATGTAATTATGAATGTCCTTACCAAGGAATTTCATGAGATAAGAACTAGCAGCTGTAACACATGACAACAGGTTACAAGAACTCATAGGAGATTCCTAGTCTAGGAGAACTGAACTGGGTGTTCTTGGAGTGCTATGCCTAGGTAAAAAAGAGGATGAAAATCTTCTTCTTGAGAAGGAAATTGCTAAATTTATGCTCAAACTTATGATGTTGTATCCTTTTACCAATTCTAAAGGAGGATCTTAATATTAAATGAGAACTGTAAGTAGGATGACACAGTTCTTCGAGCAACCAGTATCATTATATCTCTAGTCATGCGTAGATGGTAACCTGGATGATACGCTTAGATCTAGACTGGCTGAAATCTTTCTTTCTGATGAGGGGAAGTTTGTTTTCTGTGTAAGAAAATACTGTCTCAATGCCGCATACAATTTTTCCCTTTTTACTTCTAAAGAAAGACGGTATTTTTCAGTAGTATTCAGTTAGATATGCTACAATGAGATGGTAACACGGTTATCTCTGCTTCTTTTTTCTTTCTCCGGCCCCCGCTTGTGAATCAAATTTCTGCACTTTTATTCAGTCAATTTTGAGTTATAAAGTGTAAACAATGGTTAATTATTACCCACTCAAAACTCACCAGAAAAGGGACGAGAGAGAATGCTATTGAATGATAAGAACATCCTAGGGTTATCAGTTCTGCAACTTAAAGACTGCAAAACCGTATTTGAAAAAAAAAAGGCATGCCCCTTTGGTAATTCACAGATAAAACAGCAAATGAACATGGTTCATAATCAATAATTCTCCTCCAAACGAACACAGGCCCCCCTTAGAAAAAATGAAATATTTTTTATACATTAATCGGGCGGAGTGGAAAGCTTACTCATCTCTTCGGGGGTGGAGAAATGGCGGCGGCCAGTGGGCTTGCCCTTAAACTTCCCTCTTCCCATTTCGATCGCTCGAGGTCTCCCTCTCTGCTCTGCTAAAAATTTGGAAGGGGGATAATGGGCGAATCTTGAATAATAGAAAGAGGGCAGCAGATACGATTAGATTGTATTTTGAGGGGCAGCTATGTTGAATCAGATTCTGGCCCTTTTACATACCCTAGTTGGGGAAAGAAGTGTGATAATTTGAGATGAGAGCGCGTGACGTGTTGGAAGAAGTATTCAACGCTCTCTGTAATCTAATTTCGGTGAAAACGTTGATAAAAAATACTCCCTCCCTCTCCGCTGAAGTGTCCCGGGTTGACCGGGCACAATAACCAAGGAGTATGAGTGTAAAGTAAGTTGAGTGAAATTAATATTTTATTGTTGAATGTGAAAATGTTGTCTTTTTAAGTAATGAGACAATTGAGGTGGGAATGACGAAAAAGGAAAGTGGGACAATTGAGTGGGATGGAGGGAGTATGCAACTTTATCCCCCACTTTTTTTATGGGTACAATTTCAAATTTAAATTTTGAATCAATTCTTAATTTTATCCCAAACTTTTAAATATAATAGTTTTAGTTTAAATTTTAATTTTTTTTTCATCTGTTAATATTTAAATATTGAAAATCTTACATGAATACAAATAATTACACGTTATACCCAAAAACCCTACACGAACACTACTCATTCATAAATTATTTGTTAAGAATAATAAATTTTAGAGTAATATATTATCATAAAACTCATGATATCTTTATTAAATATAAAGAACTTTGGATAAATATATTTGATAAATTATTAAGATATGACTTGATTTTATGTCTTTATTTGTTTTAATATTAGAAACAAATAAATTTAAAGTATTATCTTAGATCTTAGTTTAAAATAAATCATTCACGAAAATAATATTCTTTTAGAAAATTATCTTAATTTGAAAGTAGAATATATAATGAAGATTAATATAGTATAACGTGTAAATATGTGTGTCCACGTAAAACTTTCGATGTTTAAATATTACCAGTGAAAAGAAAATTGGGAACTCATTTAAAATTTAGTCTGAAATTATTATATTTAAAAAATTGGGATAAAATTGGAAACTCAATCAAAATTTAAGACTTAAATTATAATATTGAAAGGTTGGAATAAAATTGAAACTCATTCAAAGTTTAGAATATATTTATATATTTTTCCCTAAAATATAAGCAACTAAAACATTTACTACACTTTTTGGTAGAAATACTAAATTACAGTTTTCGCATGCCCATATAGGTACGGTCTAAAGAATTGAACTATGATTATGGAATCACCAAAACAAAATAAGCAATAAAAAAAGATGTGAATCCTCTACCATAATTTTGCAGCACTGTATTATGATGCGTGTTGGAGTAATCAAAAATAGATTTATCTTCGCCATCTCCTCTCATTGGTTTTACAGAAAAAATTAAATTTATACCCGCACATACATTTTAAAATAATATACAAATAATCTTATTCATAATATTATTCATTTTATTGAATAATAATTTATGTTTTTATTGCAAATAAATTATCAAATTAAAAATTACCATTTTTATTGCAAATAAATTATCAAATAAAAAATTACCATACTTTAGTAAAGATATTATATTGTAGTTTGTTTAAAATAATACTACTAATTACATACTATATAAATATATAAAAATAAATTTTAAATATAAACAATGTAGATTCATTTTTTTTTAAAAATACTTTATTTTAACATGTACACATTTTAAAATATGTATAGATTAACATATTTCAATTATCAACTAATAATTGTAAAAATATCATTACTTTATTTAATAGTGTCATTTTAATTGTCCCTCTTTTCTTTTTCGTCCGTTCTATTTAATTATCCTCTTACTTAAAATAAAAAATTAATATGCAATCACTAATAAAATATTATTAATTTTATTTATCTCTACTGCGTTATTGTACCAAATCTATGGAAACGGAGGAAGTACTTTTTCTCATTGCAGAAGATAAAATTGATATTGTCAGGCAGGATTGAAGAAATTCTCCTTACAAAGGTGCACAAGAAGTGCAAGATTTGTCGCCGGCTTCTAGCAGTCGCAGTAGGGTAGGGGTGGTACTTCTTAGATGACACAAACTATTAACAAAACATAAGCATGCATGTTAATCTCAGATCGCCACACCCTTCTAGATAATACCAAGAAAGTAAACACTTCACCACATGCCATTGCCATGCCTGGAGGCCGAGTGATGCAGATTATATATACACTACTTGGATAAAAACGTCTCTTATACTTATTCCTCACGTTAAGTAGTACCCATCGACATCATCCACGAGATAATCAAGCCCCCCTTCACCTGGACTTGCCGCAGCAGGAGCGCTGTAAATTCTTACATTTCCGACCTTCAAATTGGTTTTCCCCCTTCCTTTCACAATCCGCTGCTGCTTCTCATTAGGGAATTCTGCGGTCAGCCTACCCATTTGCTTCTGCAGATCAGCAACAGAATCATTGCCTACTTTCCCTTTCGGACTTTTCTTCCCATCAACACGCTTCACTTCCAGTCTATATAATGCGCATGCATCATATTTGTTGATCTCGTATTCATACAGGTGCCATTCAAAATTTTCCATAGGCTGAGGGTCCATGTAGTAGGATCTCTTCAACCCTCCGAATTCATTCATCAATTGTTTCCGAGACTCATGCCAACCCCTCCCATTATAATCAGGAAGGGATCGCTGCTTCCTGTTACCACTCTCAAAGGCTCTGCGTGGCTTATCAAAAAAAAGCCACTCTCTTATTGTTTCGCCATCCAGAACAGTGAGATCAAAGAGCTCTGTTCCACAAATAGAAAAAAGTTAAAACGTCTATCAATTTGAAAATTGAAATAATACAACATAATCATGAAGGGACGACAACCAAGCATACACGAGAAGGGCAACACGTACCAGGTGCATTCCAAGGTGATTTAGTGGTAGCAGCACCCTCGCATTCAGGAATACCTACATCTTTTCCTTGTGCCTTTGCACCAAGAGCAGCAAAAAGTAAATTATCCTTTAAACCAATGCCTCCAGGTCGTACCACAGGAGGCCTACCTGGAAAGCCTTCACTAGGTGCAAGCCCAGCATGATAGATACTGCAATAGTCATCAGACTTTTGACACCAATCTAATCCCAGAGCTGGTCTAGGACAATCCCAAAGGGCACATTTTGGCCCCAAGAAAGCGGAAGGAGGGGGGCTGATATTTGATTGATAGCCAGACATCTGAGGCATAACATCTTCAGCGATGAAGCCCGTACCATCAAAGCCCATTAAATACGGCTGTTCAAAGTCATGATGGAAATCAAATGAATGATAGTCCAGCTGTGAAGGCATATTCATATTATTCATTTCCATATTAACTCCCATTGCAGCATTTTTGCACTGCTCAACCGACTGGAAGCCTTGTTCTTGATGACCCTTGGGAACATTAAAATTCTGCTAAAAAGGAATTAATAACATGGTCAATGATATGCAGTTCACAACATAATCGGGAAAGATGCCTGACTAGCCACCCAACTTTTGGAACCACAATTACATCTCCACAATTCGCATTCTACATATTTCACACAGTGATGCTTATAATAACCAATAAAAAATGAAGTCAACCAAATACTAGAGGAACTTACTATGTAAAAGAATAAAGCCTTCGACCTAATCCTAATGCTTAAGAAGTCACAGGAGATGTGAACATTACATTTTTATATCCACCTTATAGTCAAGTCCTTAACAACTAATGTTTCCACTTTTAGGGGGAAAAAATTAATCAAATGTGAAGAACTCAGATGGCAAAATGTTCACATCATAACCATAGTGAATTATACTAGCATTAAGATTAGGTCCAAGGTTATCAGTCAAGGTATTAAGAATGATTTCACCGAGATTGAGAGAAGAAAGCAAAATTATCAAGCAAAAACCACTAAGACAAAAGATACAGTTGCATATTACTAACCACTTGAGAAGTATATCCACCCACAACTTTTTGAGCATCAGGATCTGGCTTTGGTGCACATAATGCACTGGTTGCATCATCTTCCTCTTCACAGAGCTGCAGCAGCCGACAAATCTCTGATGAAAAACCAAGGCTTCCCCCCTATACATTGATTATCCATCAGTTGAAACTAAAGAGTCCGATCATTTCACAGGTAAAGGTCTCCCATCATTTGCACGATAACAAACAAGGCAACCATTAACACAGCTCCAAAAATATGCCATCTGGCTGAGGAAGGAACACACATGAAAAGGCCTGTTCACTACTTTCCCAACAAGCAATCATAAATGATAGTTTGAAATCAACATGGAAATAAAAACATGATGTTAAAATGTACATAAAAGAGCACGAAGTTGGAACAATCAACAAAGGGACAGATACAGAAGGCCAAGTGGCATCCCATAAACTATGAAGAAAGCAACACAACAAATTGTAATCAAGCTGGCATCATTTGAACTGACCCGTCCAAATCCAGATTACATATCTCTGTTATCACAGAATTCAAGAGTAGATTTCATCATGAAGTGTCCATGCAACCATAAGCATAAATCTACACCTTCAGCATTCTTGGCTAAAAAGGATTACCTGCTGCAGAGAAGAAGCTGGAGAGGGCTCGTTAAGTTCAGCCTTCCATTCCCGAAGCATCTGGTGAACCTGCTCTTCAAGCAAAGCCACATCAATGCTCCGGCTATCCTTCCTAGCTGATTGAAGATCGCTAAAGACACCCTGCAGATCATCCACACGATTCTTTGCCCTGTCCTTGAAGAGCTGGTGTGATGAGGACTTGCATGCAACACTCTTCGAACCCTTCCCCATCCAAGTAAAACTAGAAAATCTCTCCCGCAAATCTCACTGCAGATCAGAGGAAATATAAAGACCCATCTAGAGAAACTTCAATTCAGGCAGAAGTTCCACCATCTCAGAAAACCAACACACACAAAAACCAAAAATAAATAAATAAAATTTATACGCTACGAAAAAGAAGAACATGCAACCGAGGGTTTTAACGAAAATAAAGAATAAACGTGTTCCACGGAAAACTAAATCTATAGGTCCTCGTTCTAGTAAACTTTTAAAAAAAAATAAAAAATCCCCACGAGCAAGGCAGAAAACTATCGACCTAACGACAAAAAAATATCAGATAAAATTCAGATCACGAAATAACATACATAATTTTCAAAGTTAAAAAGCGATACCAGATGCAAGCCTATTAAAACATAAAGCAAAAAACAGAACAATGAACAAGAAATCAGGCTAGAGAGTTCAAACAAAACAAAAACCAAAGTTATAAACCCTAAATTGGACAGCAACCACGCAATGGTAGCACAAACAGTCGCGAAATTGAGGCGAAGATACAGAAAGCAAAAACTCAGATAAGAAAGGAGATGGAGAAAGTCTGGAAAAATAACATATAAAAGAAAGGATCAATGTGCCAAATAGAGAGCAGAGCAATTCGCACCTTTGTGTATGTGCGTGAGAGAGAAGTGAGAGTTACCTGATGGAATAGGCGAGCGAGGGAGAGAGAGAAATAGAGGGATGCGAAGTGGGTTGTGTGGCGACGACTGTGGAGCAGAGGGTAAAAGTAGTGGTGCATTTAATCCTTCAATTTTTAATATATTTGGGAAGAGGATTGATTCTGTGCGCAGTCGGTGAAAGCAATGCCATGCCATCACGTTGCGCGTGCCGAGCTTCCCAATTTGCCCTCCAAATATGTTTGATTTACCAGACCCACTACCTTCAATGTTTTTAATAGGTATGCTGACAGAATTGACTTCAGTGGGGGTAATAATATGAACTTATGTATGTGATAGGGTTTAGATATATTCTTATGAGGTAGGTTATTTAGAAATTAAATTTATTACTATTTTCTTGAATCTTGTAACAGGAATAATTGATTTCAAAATTATCATTGAAATATGTATAATAAAATACTCCCTCCGTCCCATTATATTAGGCACACTTTCCTTTTCGGT
Source organism: Plectranthus barbatus (assembly GCA_026898455.1). Classification (NCBI taxonomy): domain Eukaryota; kingdom Viridiplantae; phylum Streptophyta; class Magnoliopsida; order Lamiales; family Lamiaceae; genus Plectranthus; species Plectranthus barbatus. Next base: position 318,978 of record JAPKLW010000874.1, read on the forward strand.
TTTTCCCCTTTATTAGACACATTTCCCTTTTTGGCAAAAAATTAACAACACTTAATTATGTTTAGCTAAAGTGTAAATGACATTTTCACCCTTATTTTTCCCCCTATTTACAACTTTACCCTTCCCCTTCTCAAACCCTAATCTTGTCGATCATTTCCCTCATTCTTCACTTGTGCGCCGCATCTCTTGTCGATCTCTCTTCTCCCTCTCTCTCAAACCCTAATCTTGTCGATCTCTCTCTCACTCACCTGCGCCGCATCTTCATTTCCCTCACTCTCTACGGCCGAACCTCCGCCGCCCTCCTCCCTGATGCTCTAAATCGTCCGCCCCTCTCCTCTCTCAAACCCTAATTGTTCGATTGCCCTACATCGCGATGATGACACCCGTGTACCCTCTCCCTAAATCATCTGCCGCGATGATGTCCCCTCTCCCTAGCCCTTCTGTCCAGCGTGCTGGCGGCGACCCCGACGGTGGGGTTGTTGCCGCCGCTGCCGTGACGGTTCAGCGTGCAGACGACGACTCCGACTGTGGGACGCGGCCAGGCGACAGCTCCAGTGATGGTCTCGTTGCCGCCGCAGACTCCATCGCTTGGTGGGATGACAGTGATGACATTGGAGGGCCGGTGCTGAGCGGATTTACTGAGGATACGGACCTGTCTTTCGATTTGGAGAAGGAGAGGCAGTGGCTGGCGGAGGTTGCTGCTGAGTTGGCTTTTCCTCACGCTATAAAGATGGAAGTCGTCCGACTGTTTTGGGACATTCAGTTCCCAAACATCCGGTGAATTCTCTCTTTGTTACCTTCGTTTTCTTGAAATATGGTGGTCTGCATATTGATGTTCTGTCTGTTGAATTGTGTTGGTGGATCTGTCTGTTGAATTATGTTGGTGGATCTGTCTGTTGAATTGGTTGTCTGCATGTTCATTCGATGGTCAAAATGTTGATTGGTGGTCTGCCTCTTCATGTTATGTGTTTTTGGTGGTCTGCATGTTGAATTGGTGGTCTGCCTCATAATTTTATGGCTGGATCTATGTGTTGGTGGATCTGTCTGTTGAATTGGTTGTCTGGATGTTGAATCTATGGTCAAAATGTTGATTGGTGGTCTGCCTCTTCATTTTATGGCTGATTGGTGGTCTGCCTATGTCGATTATGTCGATTGTTGCTATTGCTGCTCATCTTCTTCGGCCATGAGTGGTTCTGATTTGCTCTTGCTGGTTATATGTGTTGTTCTTGCTGGTTTAATGTGTTGCTCTTGCTGGTTTTCTGAGTAGCTGGTTGAGCATGATGATTCCCTGGTTCTGCTGTGGGTTTAGGGTTATTTCCTGAAATGATTTGAACTTGCTCACACATCCCATACACATTCATGAAACATTTTCTGTTTGAAATGTGTTCTCCATGTTTGAAGTGGTTTCTTGAAACTTCATAAGTTGAATGTGCATGATTACATGTCAATATGCTTTACAAAAGAGTCATGTTCACTACAAAAGACTACATGTGCTTTACAAAAGAGTCATGCGCACTAATCCTATCTATCCTTACAGTAAAGAAAAAGCTAAACCCAATTGAGTCATGAAACATTCCATATCATTTCCTTCATGTCCATGCTCAGTCATATAGTGTAGACAATCTTTCACTAGGTCAACTGGTACCTCTAGATTTCTGGGCAAAGCATTTTGCATCATTAAAGCATCCTTCTTCATGTGTGGCAGCCTATAGCTATTGCAGCCCTTAACTTTCATAATCTCTATGAAACAAGCTTGTAGGGATATAAACACCTTATTGAGAGTTACTGCTTGTAGGCTGTTATAACTTGTTACCACTGCATTGACTAGCTCTCTTGCATCTTGACATGCTTGTTGCTGCTGTAAGCTTTGAATTGCCCTGAAAAAACCCAAGTCATTGACATTTAGATCAGGAGAATTAGGTGGTTGTTGCACCAATTGTATGTCAAATCCATCTGAAGTTGCTGCATTTTGAAAATCTGCATTCTCATTAGTGATATGGGGCCGAGCATTATCTTGTTGAATGACAATTGTTTTACTTAAACATGTAGGCCACTTCTCTTTGATTGCTGGAATAACCTGTGAATACACATTAAATTCATTATGTTCATGCAGATTATATGCATACATGCATGTATAAACTGCAGCAACTTACATTGTTGATTAGGCATGCCTTTATCACTTCCTTAGTGATGCTTTGAATTGGTTTGAGCTCTAGAGTACCAGCATCCCTGTTTTTGCTGCTTCTTTTGGCTGCCACCTCTTCTATGAATGGCCACATCCCTATTTTACCATCAAATATGACACTGCCCTCATCTGAAAATATTGGCCTACTCACAGCACACATGAACATCACCTTAGGAATAAATTTTTTGCTCTTGCATGTCCTATGTGGCTCTGTTTCTGATTCTGTGAGGTAGTACCTATGTGTGTTTTTGGTCTATGTGCACAATATTCTCCATTGGCTTAAACTTAAACATCTTTGACACATGATCATAACATATGGCTTGTAAACTGCACTTCAATCTTAAGAGTTTGTTTGGAGCTGTCAAACATGGCTTTATTGCATTTGTGTGTGCTCTGATCAGGTTTTTTTTAGCCCATCTACCCACAGTGGACTTAGGAATACTTATGCTCTCAGCTAGTGCCCTAATTGTTCCTCTTTTCTGAAAATTGACTGCAGCAATTTGCTCATTGTTTACCTCATGTTTGAGCTTTCTTATTCTAGCAATCCTTTTCCCTTTAAAATGTAAACCTTCACCTCTTGTTTTTGCTTCTCTTGCAGATTTCCAGATTCTTGAGATGGTTGTTCTTGAAACATTGAAGGCTGCAGCAGCTTGATTGATCACCCCTTTTGCTGGCTTGCTGTCCTTCAATCTCTCCAACAGGAATGCAACAATATCAACTCTCCTTTCCTCTGAAATGTCTGGGTTCTTACCCATATTGCACTTT